>VXAB01010422.1:23177-94571 GCA_013399175.1 Odontophorus gujanensis | reverse complement strand
GCGCCTGCAGCCCCTGAGGTGACTTTGTCCACGTGTGTGCAGCAAGCTTCCCTGTCAGTGCGCAGAGATGCAACAGATCAGGACTTCTAGCTTTCTTTGTCCATCTTGCCTGCTCCAAATTGAGTGGGAAGCATTATTTTCACTTACTGCATGCTGTGTTCAAAGCGTCAGAGGTCTTGCAGCATGTTATAACTATGAAGTCAGCATGCAGATTTTCATGCTGACTGAACAATAACTTACCCAGTAAAACAGAAATCATGGTACAACAGCAAAGTTGTTGTTGCAAGTGACACGTTTTTCTGTACCCGGCTCTTCTAATTAAAAGATTTGTCACTGTTATGTATGCGAGCTGCTCTGAAACTAATGCCTCATGTTATGTTGGCCCATGATGTCAGAGGCAGATGTTGGTGATATGGCAGCGGAGGTTGAGTCTTCCCACCAGTATCTTGTTAGATTTTGTTGCCGTGTGACAGGTGGTAGCAGAAGGGCAGTCTGGTAAATGGTTTCTGACATGGAAGTGCATATGAAGTGAAGGTGTGGAACAGAATTCCTCCATGCGGAAAAAACGGCAGGCACCCATTGGCATTCATCGGCACTTGCTGAACATTGATGGAGACCAAACAGTGGATGTGAGCACAGTGAAGCAGCAGGTGATGCATTTCAGTGGTGGCTGGGGGCAACATGAAAGACGAACCAAATTCCAGGTGGCCATGAAGATTTTTGAGTGTAACATTCAGGCTCATGTACATCACTGGCAAAAAGGCACAGCTAATGGTGATGACTGCTGAAAAATAGCTTTTTGTAGCAGAAATTTGCTCTGTCAAGTAGTACTGTTGTGAAGTACCTACAGGTACAGATAGGAAGATAAACCTGAAACAAAGAACAAAATACTTGAACTAAACACCATGCTTGTGATCAGCTGAAATAAATTATAGGAAAGAACATAATGTTAGTTCATAGTAGTCTTTGTTGGTTTGTTTTATCATATGTCATTAGGTCTATTGGAAGACGTTAGTCCTCAGTTGTTGCTTGGCTTAGTGTTATTTCTCTACATTTAAGTATCTACAATTTAGATTCCATGGCAAAAATAACTTTCATTTTGTTTCTGATAGAAGATGAAACTTGTTTGACTGACATTGGAAGTAAGCAATAAGAAACTGTAACAGTTCTATCAATCAAAACAGTGGTTTTATTTCTTGTGTTATTAGCTCCCAAGGCTTTGCTGCAGTGCATGAGAGATAATTTCTTACTGTGCACTAGATGTACTTCTGGGGTGGGCGGTGAAAGCTGTACATTTTATTTTGTTTTCAGTGTTTCACTCGTAAGGTTTTGATGATCTCAGCTTGTTCCTTTAGTAGTTATGTCTGGGTATGATCTAAGGAATCTTCAAAACCCACTAAGGCAATAAGAAACAGAGGTCATGAGAGAACTGAGTAATTTTTTAGGCTTAAAAACATTGGGGGAGTTGGTAGGGAGCAGAACTGATCTTATAATACTTTATAAAAGCAAACCAACAACAAGTCTTGAGAATTTCAAAGCATCCTTTCCTTTTCATCGTTTTCCGTCAGGGCTCTATATACGTTTTATGGCACAGCTGTAGGCTCCATTTGTGAAGTGCATTCCGAATTATGTGAGTTATACTTGTGTTGGTTTTTGATCCTTAGATCAATCCCAGTTGTGGGAGTTTATTGAAGCCTCTAGTGGGTGAAATGCAGGACAAGGAAGTTGAAGCTGCTTTGATTATGCCTAGGTAGCTAATTAGAAGTGGTAGCAGTGTCATCCAGAAGTTATGTGGGAACCACTGGGTGGGGGACTGGGGAGAGCACTTTCCTTGAGTCATCTGACAAACACGGACCTTGTGTAGCTTTTCTCTTCGAGAGAGAGAGAATTCCTCACCCACCTTATTTATTTATTTAATAATTCTAAAAGGCTTTGGCTCAGATCCCTCCTATTTTAAATTTGAAATTATTTAGCTGTACTAAAATGGGCAGTGCTGTGTCTAAAGCCAGACTTGTGATTCCAGGTCTTTGGTTTATAGAAAAACAGGAGCACTGCGTTCTGGACCCCTACTCCTATGTGGTTCTTTCTCTGTTGATCTTTTCAGACAGTTCCAACCACGTAACACAGATTACAAACTGCAATTTAAGTAATTTCAGTAGGTAAATGTTTTTCTATGGATTTTAAAGTGTATAACGTGAAAGCTTAGATTTTAAGCATAGTAATACTTTATGTCAGTGTCTAGCTGTTTTTTCATTCTTAATTTCTTGTTGAAGTGAACTTGAATTCTACTGGAGATTGGAAGCCAATGTTTGGTTCTTGTCATTATTAACCGAAGCTAACCAAATGTAGTATGGCATTATATTGGAATTTATGGTTTTATTAATGTGGTGGGAAGTATACAAGATAAAACTGAAGTTTCCATATCTGCAGTGGAAAAATGTCTATAGGAAGAGAAAACCAGTATACAGTGTAAGGTGCTAAATTCAATGTTTGGGACAGATACATTATTCTTAATTGATAAGAACTGTGAAGTAAGAACTGATGTACAGGGAGAGTGAAAAATTACCATTTGTCTCTGGCAAACAGTACTTATTTAAAATGCTGAATGTAGAGAACAATGTAACATCTTCCTGTACAATAAGAGTGCTATATTGGCTGGCTTTACTTCATACTTAAAAAAAATAAAATAAAAAAATTGTGTTGTGTTAAACATATTTCAGTGGTTATTCAGTGATTTGATATGTACCGAATAATGTTTCTGAGAAGTAGCTGCTGAGTCATGGTACAAAGTTGGTATTTTGGTGGGAGATTGAAGGGGAGTATGAACGTGCTGTATTTTCAGCTTGGAAAAAAATGTTCCTGCAATTCGCACCAGACGGCCTCTGGAGCTGGTGAGCAGAAAATGCTATTGTTTGGAAGGCTGAAATTCTGAGTTCTCATTTATTTTAAATGTTTCACTGGTAATAAAACACTTTCTAAGAGCCTAAATGAGATGTAATGAATTTGATTTTAGGGGGAAGGGAATTTATTTCTGTGGTTGTTGCTTAATCAACATCTATTCTGCCACTTCACATCAGCTTCTGTTCTTTCCAAGTGAATTAGTTCTTTGGGCAGCACGTTAAAAGGAAGTGTATTGTTCTTGGCAGGGCGCTTGAATTTCTAATTACCAGATTCCTGCCTTAATTGCAATTACCTGGACACCCAGGCAGGGTGAACTTTTGGAAAAGAATGTAATTAGCGCAGAAGAAACCTTGCTGCCAACTGTTTGTCCGGATGTCTACACTAAGCGGAGCCGTGATAAGTTCACATCTCCACAGACAAGCTGTCAGTCCACAGAGAAGATGCCCAAATGCTGTACGAGCCTGTTTTAACATGTATGATTACTGCATGGCCTCAGACCTGGTGCGGAGAAAAAGGAAGCAACTTGCTGTTCTCTTCCCACCTGAACTGAAGGGTGAAGGGGGACTTGTATGAGGGCAAGATCTTTGGTTTCTCTGTTGTGTCTCCTGAACAATATGGTTCATCAGGTGCACAATTTGTTTAAATAAATGGCTATAGTAAATTGTCCTCTGCGTGAGATAAACAAGGTGCACACACAGTAATTTAATTCCAGTAAAAACAAATTAGGTCATTTCTTTCCAATAATGCTTGTAGCGTGCCGTTCTTTGCATGCAACTACAAAAGCAAAATGTTACCAGCCCCCAAGAAATAACACAAAACCACACTTCAGAACAGAAATCATAATAAGGGTGTTTCTGAATACAGATTGTATCCTGATTGTAAGCTGCAATCGCTTGGCTTAGGGCCTGCAGAAAAGTGTTGTGTCAGGCTTCTGTTGTCAGATACCTTGTGTTGACTCACAGAAGAATTAAATAATGGAAAAAAATTAGAGTGTTACTGCTTCAAAATATACAAATTACTGAAGACTTGTCTTTCTCTAATTGTGTGCTTCTAATAATTCAGCATTCAAATAATCTTGCTGATAAGAAAATTAAAAATTCGTGTTAAAATGTTTTGCTCCGGGGCTTGAGTGATTTAGGGAGGTGATTTATTGATCCTCTTTAATTTAAAAACAAAGAAAAAAGAAAAGAAAACCACCATAGAAACATTGATGTGCTTGATTCCTATGAGGTCAGGGATGGACAGACTCCATGGAGGTTGTAGTGTGCTGGTGTCACTTACTATTGGACTGAAAATAAGAGAAGGTGTCAGATGAGTGCCTTCTGTTTTTATGGAGAGGAGTTATAAAGCTGCTTTGTTCTTTCAGAGAAGTAGTTCACTTCAGATTAGTAGAACAGCACTCAGATGAGATGCTCAAATGCTTGGCTCCCCAAGCTCATGTAATGTGAAAGGGTTGTGATGGGAAGAGTGGTGGTATAAAACTATTCTATCTGCTTTTTAAACAGTGCAGGGGTAGAGGAGATGGAGGAGGTGGTTCGATAGAGCAAATTGCCTAGTTACCTGGTTTAAATTCAGTCACTGTGTTCAGACTGCTAACAAGTACTTCAATATGGCTTTTATTAACAGAAGGTTTCCTGTCACATATGGAATGGTTGGCAGCAAGAACTTACTCTCAACCAGCCCAGTCACATACACAAAACCCATTCAATTAGATTCAGGGTTTGTTGTCCATTCCTCAGTTTTGCCAAAATAAGAGTGAAAATGTTAAATGGTTGAGGAGATAATGAAATTCAAGGTTAGCAAGCCTGATGGGCGGGCTCTGTACCAGGGGTTTTACATAACTTGTAAGTTTTTAATATGTGAATAGAAGGTACTTTAGAAAGTTGGGATATTGCACTGTTTTCATCATCTCTCTGCTCCCTGTCTGAATTTAGCATGTACTCTTGCTGATTTTTCTTTTTTCCCCCAAACGTAGTACTGGGGAGAGGTATGTAAGGAAGGTTTGTTTTGTTTTTTCTCTCTCTGTCACAAATTAGTGTCACAAATGTATATGCTTCTTATGCTAGAAGATAAATAGGCGGATAGTAGTGTTGGGCAAAACAGTGAAGAGAGTAATCCTTGTGCACAGAGAGTATTCTCAAAAACAAATTTTGATTATCAGTTGTTGTGCTGAAACTCTATGGATAAGTCCTTTCTTTTCAGGCTTCTTGGAACTTTTGGAAAGTCAAAGCTTTCTTAGGGGATCTCAATCAATTCGAAGTCTTAGCAAGAAGCACAGTTACTGTATACTTCATCCTGAATACTAGATTAGCAGTTTTTCCAGTTTTTAAAATGGCCAGAGAAAGAAAATGTAAATGTATTAAAAGGCTGGTATAAAAAAATGAATACGTCTTGTCACTGTGGTGTTTCTTCCGCATCTTTGTTGTGTTGTTCTTGCAACTGTAACACTGAAAGAGTTGCATGTGGCCACAGCTACCCTTTCTTGTTGTTACATGTGATCTGCATTTACAGATTAGATCAAAGCTCAGTGTGCACTAGCTATGGCCATTGTTTCTGAAGATTGGTATCAAGCAAGCTCTTACTGTGGCCTTTCTTGATTGCTTCATGGAGGCTTTTGGATAGTGAATATCTTCCTGAGTCATTTTTATTATTATTATATTTATTTTAATGTGCGTGTTTGATGGTAGGAAGGGGCATAATTCTCTTCGCTTCTCCATCTTTCATTAGGAACAAGCACAGATTATCTTTGATATTCTCCAGTGTTCACGTTTCTTTGCTCTTATTACATTTCCCCTTGTACTGCTAAGTCTACTTCCTCACACCTTTCTTCTATTTAAAAAAAAATTAAAAATTAAAAAAAAGAAAAAAGACCAACAACTGAATTTCTCTGTTGAGGATCACTGTAAAAAAAAAAAAAAAAAAAAAAAAAATTGGAATGTTCATCTGTTTTAATGTCTGCCAGGAAATGGATGGATAAAGCAGCAGTACTTGTGATAATTTTGCTCTTCCCTGTAAAGTTAAATTAGGACACAGATTCAAAACAGTAATAGTAAAAGTGGAATGACATCTGTATGATCTTTTACTTCTTAGTATACCAAGTCTTAATATTCTCAGTTAGAGTCACCAGCTGTATAATATTGAATTGCTAAGGTACAAGTAAAGCTTGTTAGAAATCAAGTAGTGAATCCTTTCCACTTCCCAGTTGCTAAAAGTGATAGAAAGGCCATCTCATCTGAGAATGAGCTGGGGTTGTTTGTTCTGAGATGATTGCTGGTTCTGCACCTAGGCTAAAATAAATCTCTAACGTTTGTATGTGTACTGCTGAAGTGAACAGAGTAGACATTATGATTTGCACTTTGCTTCCTTTTGTTTTGAATTCAAAGGCCACCCCTAATTGATGAAGGTTTCCTTTACGATGCACTTATTCTCAAATCCATCATGCAGTGCTTGTGCTGCCCCTTGTCTTCATGGATGCGCTGGTCTTTGACCCAGAACTGGTAAATGAACCCTGCAGGAAAATCATTAGAGAATTGGAACGGTTGTGGTGGAGGGACCAAGGGTCAAACCATTACCTCCTCACAGGACCGTCGACTTAAATTGGACTTCTTGCTTTTCTGAAGCAGGTCAAGTGTCAGGGACAGCTGAAGTGGTCAGGTACAAACCAATACAGATCATGGATACAGCTGAGGCTTTTTTTTTTTTTTTTGTAGCTTAAAAAATTAAAATAGGTGAGATGGACCTCAGCTTTTCTCCTCTTTTTGCCCTTTAAAAAGTAAACTTAAATTCCTGAGAAGTCGACAGGAACCCACGCTGTGACACTAATGTGCTGTTTGTGATCTTTTGGCACATTCATAATTTCTTAGAGTGGTTGGTTCACCTTTTTAGTCTGTCCTTGCAGTTTTCTTTGATGGAAAAATAACAAATGATATTTGCTAACAAGAAAATGCCTCCATAATTTTTATGAGAAATATACCTCTGCTCTTTTTTCACTTTCTCAATTGTTCTTTGCATAATTTTTTCACTCTTAAACTCAACAGGAATGTAAAACGACCTTTTTCAGAATGTACATAATAAACATTTCCTGCTTCTAGAGAAAAAAACTCCCCACTAGAGCATATATGTCAATGAAATATAACATTTAACATGATAAAGTATTTAATGATTTCATTTATAAATCTGCAGCCCTTGAAATGTGTTTTTTTTCTAGCAGGGAAATTCAAATCGTGGTGAACTTAAAAGTAAAATAAGCATAAAATACCAAAAATGTCAAAAAGCTCTGAATGGCGTGCTACTGAAATGTGACCACAAACACTGGAGAACAAAGCAGTTTGTACTGGGGGGGGAAGGATAAAGAAAGGAATAATAACAAAGATTAATCTGTAAGACCTGAAGTTCTTTTCACTGACTTCAAAGCACTCCCTCCACAACCACAAGCTGCTGTGCAGGATGATTCAGAGCCCGCACTGGGTTCTGCCTTCAATAGCTCCTGCAGAGGGGAAATTTCCCTTTGCTGATTAGAAACTGGTCCCTGTGAGCCTGCAATTACCGGGTGGAGAGATCCTGCTCTTACGCTCCAGAGCTGGGAGGCTGAAGCCGCTCTGTAACTTCTTGTGTACAGGCTTCTTCTCTTCTGGAATAATGTATGAGGCAGGAAAAGAATTAGCACTACTGCACATTTGAGTTACTGGGCCAAAACCTAGCTCTTGTGTTGAAATCAGTGGCAGACTGATTTCTAGAGGAGTAAACATGTCTTGATCAGAGGAGATGAATTATTTGCAGCGGGACTGACAGGTAAATGTTTTAAAATATTAATGAGGAAAAAATCAAGGGGAAAACATGTAGATGCTGTTTGGCTGGGGGACCCTGCCCTGAGGTGCATGTGCTTGAGACCCACAAGTCAGAGAGCTGTGAAGCTCAGCTGTGGCCGTACCACTCCTGGCTGTGTCTCTGCCATGTGCCTTCACAGCAGGGCTGTCCTCTCAGCAAGGGCTCCTCATTAAGGCTAGTGCCTTTGCATATTATGGGATTGTTTTTCTTTTAGATTATACATTCATGTTTTGTTACGTGGAGGGTTCTTGTAGTTATGGCTAATCATGAAGAAGGCAAAGAGAAAATCTGAGTGACTGTGGGAGACTGTGGGCTCCCAGCCCTGGCTAAGCCAGGCCTGCAGCCAGCGGTGCTGTGGGCACGGCCATGCAGGGACCGCCTTGGGGAGCTGTGCCCTGGGAGCAGGGCAGTGCAGGAGGGCCTGGGACAGGGAGTTGGGGAGCCTGGGAGCAGCTTTGAAGAGAAGAGGCTAGAAATAAAAAAGTGTCTCTGTTTCCATGCTTGCAGAAAGGATTACAGCGCATCCTGTGCTCTGGCTGCACCTTGTCTGGTGATAGAGGGAGGCTGAGAAATAACCAGCTGGAATCAATTATCTTTTATTCCAGCTTCTTTCACTTCCAGCAGCTCCCTTCTCTCCAGCAGACTAGAGCTGAGAGTACACAATTGCCGGTGTGCAGAAAGAAATCTGCTGTTGTAACACCTCTGTTATTGTGTCTGGTGGAAGCCAGCTTTAAAGGGTAAGCAATCTGGAAAATAGCTCCTCGCGCCGCAGCGTGCGGGAGGGCGAGGCCTGCCCCGCTCGGGTGGGCCGGAGCTGCTGCTGGGGGAGCACCGAGCTGCTCGGAGCACTGGTGGGAGGAGGACGGCCAGCCGGCAGGCTGGGAAAGTAAATATGGAGAATTTCCACTCGCAGGAGCTGCTCCAGCTTTTGATGTTTATGATGATGAATGGTGCGTAATGAACGGCCACACAGCTGAGAGGAGCAGCTCTTTGAACGCGGCTTTTCCGTTGTAACGCATCAGTACTAACAGCCCGGCTTCCTTTGATAGGAGACGGTGGGGCAGGAAGCAAGCTGGAAGGAAAATTATTTTCCTGAGCTCCTCTCAGAAAACGTACGGGGCGTCACGCCTTTATCTTGTCAGTCATGCAATTTATTTTGAAAGGTGAGGATTTGCGATAGCACAGGTGGTAGTATCAGTTTAAATTGGTCAAATTTTTGCCCACTGGTGTGATAGATGCAACTGTTTCATTATGTCCAGGGAAGATGAAGCATACATTAGTGTTTGGTACCGTTCACAGAGGAAGCAGTGCTTTGGTTTCCCCAGCAGGTGGTTAATTACGTCCTCCACCACTTCCTGTGCTGGAGGGGACTGCGACCCAGCAGAGCTTTGCCTGTTGTCAGGCATCCCGAGCTACCTGCTCTGTAACCCTTGAGCAGACAGACTGTTTTATGTAACGGTGCTATTTCCAAGGTTGTGAACCTTTGGGCTTTCTTCAAGACTTTACAATTTTATTCCAGCATAATAAATAGAAAATAAATATTCCCAAGATAGCATTGCTGACACCCACGTTTAACGTAATATTCTGAAAAGCCCTAAGTATGCATCTTGAAATCAGTATGCACTACATTATAGTGTTAATTCATCTCAATTATATCTAGTTTTTACACACATCTTGCTGTTCAGTCTTGTTAGTGTATATAGATATAGACAGATATGTAGATGGAAGAGGTAAGATGCTTTCACCTGGTTCTTTGTTGCTTTCTGACAGGAGATAAAGGGCTAGCATTTGAAACATTAAGAACTTTTAGCTTCTCTCTTTGCATGTTCATAACCCTAGAATTACGGATGCTGTCCTCTCTCTGCTTTAAAATTGAGCGACAAAAGAAAGTTAACACTAAATGTCATTTTATAATTGCAGTAATGATCACACAGCTGTGCTTTCTTCATTTTATAATGCACGTCAGGATCAGTTTAGGAGCTCAGCCTCATTTCCTGCCCAGACGTAATTCTAGTGACCATTATTACAGTCAGAAAGTTCTTCTTGTTCATTATGGCTGAAGTCAGACAGATGCTGGGCGGTGTAAGGAAGGCCAGCCTGGAAGGGATGCTGCTCTCCTGAGCTGGCTGTGTTAGCTTTCAGTCAGTTCCGGAAGCACGTGTATGGGTGCATGGACAGCGTGGCTGTAGGAAGCTCAGGCACTTGTGCCTCTATGTGTCTGAAAAATAGTAATAGAATAAAAACTGACTTAGTTGCGTTATTCTTTCATGAGTTAAGAAATGTTTTCATTATTTATGAGTATGCGAAATTCTGAGGAGGAGCTATTACACTTAAATGAACCTGTGAGCAGCCCATAGAAAAGCAAGTGCCTGCAGCGCTAATAATGAGAACTGACAAGGCAATCCTGCTGTGTTTATTTATGACCTTCTGCCTTTGTTAGCTCTTGTGAGAAATTCCTTTCTAACCATAACAATATTGCTGGAGTTTGGCACTGTGCTGAGAAATCCTACGGAGCCCTGAGGCCCACTAACTGGCAGTGGTACAGCTCCTAACAGATTGGCACAATGGCTGAAATTGTTGAATGTTTTTTTCTTTATTTATTTCTTTACTTAATTCATAAGATTGTTTGTTCCTTTAGTTTATTCTGACAAGCCCATTCAGAATTATTTTGGGATTCTGTGAAGATCTCAAATTACTGATCTGGGTTTTTCCCCCTTTTTTGGTGGTCTGTCTGCAGAATAGCTCAGAAGATTAAATGAGCTTTCTTTTGGTAGTTCATCAGTTAGATCTCAGAAGTCATGAGATAGATGGTGTTGTTTTTGTTTTTACAGAAAGACAGCAGTATAGAAATGAGACCTCTATCTATGATCTTTACTGTGAGGAAGGACATGAAAGGAGGACTGGAGTGAGTGCTGCAGCGAAGCAGCATTGACCTCACATGTCACGTGGAAAACTGAGAACCATACTCTTCTCAAACCACAATGTGATGTACTTGGCTCTTTCCCCATCTTCTGTCACACACGTGGCCCCAAAGACCACTCAGCCCTGCTCCCTAGGCTGTGTTACACTGCTCAAACAGATTTGTAAGTTGGAGCATCAGCAAGAAATAGGGAGGCACCTGAAGTTATTGCAGGGCTGAATGAAGTCTGTCCTTCCTCCATCTTGCAACAACTGGGATATGGCTGTGGATAAGAACGGTGATTCAGCAGTTTGCTGTATGCATCATGGGGGTTTCCAAGTGGAGACACCAATAGCAAAAGAGGAAGGGAAAAGACTGGTGCCTGACAAGATGCTGGTAGGCCATCTTTCAGAGGAGCTTCCAGTGCAGCCCGTTATTTCCACTTTGACAGATTAGCTGGCATGTTATTTCCTGTGCATGGACACCCTCAAAATTCAGTGTGGCTAGAATAGAGATGTGATGGGAGAAAGTCCTCTGTTACTTTGTTTAAAAATGTTTCCTACTAGTAACTTCCAAATGTGGGCTTTGTGATACTACAGTGGTGCTTGCTGGAGAGAACCACAGTAGGTCCACAGCCTGGCAGATGTGTTAGGGAAGGAAAGCTGGCACCTCAGGTCGAGAGCTAGGTAATGCACAGTACCCACTCGTGGCAGTCTGTGGAGCTGCAGCCACATTTTGGTTGATGCGGTACAATGTGCATCCTACTCTTGCTTTCTTGGAGTGTTTTCATAGCATGTTTATTAGAACTACAGTACTCTTTCCTCAAGCCAACAAAAATTCTGGAGGAGCAATCTAATTGAAAGCTTTATCTAAAAGATCTGGGCCACCCTGTATTTCCTATGAGGAGAACAAGGTGCTACTTTCAAGCATGCTGAGACACTAAAAAACTCACAAAAAACTGTCTTTCACAATTCATTGTGGAAGTCTTTTCTTTCTGCAATCTAATTAAAAAGCAGTAGTAGTTGGTGTATGTTTTTTTTCTGTAGGCTGCAGTCTTTATGGTTTAAGGCTTCTGTAGGGACTTTCCATTTTTCTCCTCAGTTGTTCAAATTCAGGAGTGCCCCTGAAATTACACTGCTGGATAAGGATGAGCTTATGCACTCAAAAATCAGGAAAATGATGGTGTTATCTTAATCTCAAGAAAAACCTTCCCACCCCAAAAACAAAATTTTTACACCGTGGCTAGGGCAGCATGCTTAACAGAAGTCAGGGGAGGGTATTGCCATTTGAGATTTTTTTTCTTAAAGCTTAATTGAAGGAAGTCCTGCAAGCTATCCTTCCTACTAGTGTAATCAGGATGCTATTTCAAAAGAAATCTGAGGCCAAGACACCTTTCTAAGATTTCAAAAGCCTTTTGAAATTTATACAGAGGTTTCTGAAATGTAAGTTTTACTCAAGTCTGTTAAAACCATATCATCTCAAAATATCATGTTCCCTTGCAGCTCAATTATTTTGCACAATAGTGTGCCCAGCCAGTACTGAATTACTGTGAGGAGATGTGAACTCTGGAATTTGGGGTGA
This sequence comes from Odontophorus gujanensis, assembly GCA_013399175.1. Classification (NCBI taxonomy): domain Eukaryota; kingdom Metazoa; phylum Chordata; class Aves; order Galliformes; family Odontophoridae; genus Odontophorus; species Odontophorus gujanensis. The sequence continues at coordinate 82,363 of VXAB01010422.1, read as the reverse complement.
TTAGGGAATCTGGTTCTAGCTAGCGTGTGTGAGAAAAGAGCTGAAAGTTTATTTTCTGCTTTATTACTGCCTTGGATTTCATTTCCCATCCTTTTCCCAGGTTACTTGGAAATGAAAAGGTAGGAGGGGTGAGTGAACAGCTCTTGAAGCATAATCATTTGATTTTGCTGCTATGGGCCATAAACCTCAGAAAGGAGTGAGCAGTTTGTGTACATACGGGCGTGGGCAAAGCAAAGCAGAGTCGGAATAATCACCGCCCTTGTTTGTTTGCGCTTTACTGGATGTTGAACTATGCACCTCTGGAGTCGTGGTAGGTTCAAAAAAATGAAAGAAAACCCAAGAGGGAGGAGGATGAGAGTCCTGCACTGTTCTGGAGTGGCAAATGTAGCTGAATTTGTTGCAGCAAACATTGTGGTGCTCATTTCTGCCTGGTCCCCCAATATAACAGTGTATCTGGGTTTCTTAAATAAGACTTTGTCAATTAGTACTGTTCTCTGAGACAAGTCTCCTTATTTGACCTCTTACAAAATAGGTATTTCTAGCATATTCCATTATTTCTGGCATATGCATTTTTCTCCCACTTTCAGCATGTGATTGAAGAGGAGGAGATGGAAAGTTATTGGGGCACCTGTGTTTTTGAAGTTTAAGATGCGTCTGTGGCTTATTCACCATCTCATGTAATTGTGGTCTTTGGTTACACAGATTTGTGGGGGAGAGAGAAAAGGAGCACAATATGATGCATGCACAGACTCCTAAGCTAATGAAAAACTGTGTTTGGTGGGTCTTTATTCTCACGCTAACCTGCTGGGACATCTCCTTTATCAAACCGTGCCTGCTACACAGGGTATTAATATGCCAAATAAAAGACAAGCACTGTAGAACAAGAGCTTTTAAACCTTGGGTGTGCTGATTCATTGGTTGGTTTTGCCCTTTATTGTGGTTCACATATAGCTTTGGGCTGTCAGAACAACTAGTTATCAGCTTGCCTAACTTACTGTGGGATGAAAAGATCTGCTTTCGGTGATCAGAAGGCAATTGGTTGTTGGACCAACACTTAGTGTTTTCTCAACTACAGGCTCCAAATAGTATTGTAGAGGTAAACGTCTTTTAGCAGACTGGCTGATAATTTCTGAATGCAGCATGGGGTAATCTGAGAAGCACATATGGAAAGCCATTAGCTTTTAATTGCAAGATAGGTGTGTTGAGACTCAGTAGTAAACAGTAGTAGTAAACAGTAAGGTACATTGAACTGTGTGAGGTTGTGTGGTCATAATTAAAGAACTTCTCCTACCCTTGATAGATCAGTTGAGAACCTCTGCACTGCAGTCAGGTGTAGACATACTGCATCATAGGCATACTGTGAATTTTATTGCATTTCATTTTATGGTATCCTGAAGAGATGTTTGCTTCTTGCTTGAGCTGCACCTGTGAAATCTCGGGTTTTTGAATGCGTACCTGAGGATAGATGGCCTGTTTCTGACTGCATGTGCACTGTAGCTCCCTGACTATGGAAGCCGAAGTAAATGCAATAGAAGAAGTAAGCAGCAATTTGTAGTTCGTACTACTGCTGCTCCTGCTGTAGTTTTAGGTCTTTATAAAATCTACTGACCCATACATTCTTTTTGGAATGTCTCGTTCTTCTCTTACCCTTTTGTCCCAGTTTATATTCGTCTGTCTTGTGATTCAGTACTCCTCCTCTTGCTTACCTGTTCAAATTTCTTTCACAAGCAGTTCTGAAAGCAGAATGTGAGAGGCAATGTGAGAGGAAGAAAGGGGTGTGTTATGTTTTCCTTGTGGCTTTGTGGTGCTCAATTCAGTATAGACTCCAGTCAGAAACATGGCTAGAGAAGCAGATGGGACCACCAGTGAGTTGTCTGATGGCTGTGCAAATTCTGAGCCTACTGTTGAAAGGAAGAAGGACGGTGGTATCCAAAATAATAAGCTCATGAGAGCTTGAAAGGTTCTAGACTAATGCGTGTTTACCTTCAGTCTTCTTCCTTTCTGTTTTATGGTGCTGATTTAGTCTGTCTTCTCCCCAGGGAAGTAGTACATTGTCTGGTAAATGGTTGTATTCCAAAGAGGTCCAAAAGAAGGAAGTTCTTTTGTCTTATTTCATGGCTTTCTAAATGAGAAAACTTAGCTTTAGTGGAAGGGATTTCACATTTGTTTTCCACTTCTGACACTGAGGAAACTGGATGAGTAGCAGTATGTGGATGACTAGATTTTCTTTGGTTACTGTTATGCAAATATAACTTTTCTTTTCTAGGCTTGGGGGCAATTTGTTGTGTTTTCCATTGATTTGGTTGTTTTAAACATTGATAATTTATTTGCTGTAGCTGCAAGAGTTGTTGGCGGGGAATTTTTCTTTGCTACAATACTGAAGAAACAAATGGCTCCTATGGGTTCCTGGCATTCTGTTTTTTGAATTTTATTCCCAAAAATTCTACGTGCTGAGCATTCTGCTTCAGAGGTGAACAGTGAAGTTTGTATCCTGAGAGATGCAATGTTACTGTTTTCCTATTCTGGAGATTTACTGTTTACTTCTGATATAAAAAAGCATTGTTGCCAGATGAGCTCTGTGTCTTACCTGTTTACAGTCCTTGCTAGACTTTATCAATTTCCTCTGATAGCACATGGGTCATTAGTATTTATTGTTTTATGCGTGGGAGTTGATGTTTGTGAAGTATCAACTTTTTTATGCCATCAGGAGATTTCTTGATGCAGCTGGAGACCCGGGACTCCCCTTCCCATTAACTGTCAGGGAATTACAGACCACATAATGACTGGCACTCAAATCTGTCCGAAAGGAGCACAGCTGTTGGTGTTTCCATGTGTTTTTGGGGGCTACTGTGTCAGTTTTGAATTGGTAATTCTCTGAAGTTATCTCTGCTGTAGAGCTCTTGTCTAGATGAGCAAGTAAGATTCCCAGTGTGGAGCGAGTGCAAGCACAGAAATGTGACTTCATCTGTCTTAGCAACTTTGAATTTTGTGTCTAACAGATATGGATTTATCAGATTAGATTGCTGTGATGAGGTTCTTGATCAATTTGTATGGGTTTGGTCATGCTGGAACCACAAGGATATAAACCAGTCAATATGTCATCTGAAAAAAATTGAGAGAAATCATCAATATAGCTTAAAATGCACAAGTGTAGTCTTTGTCCTCAATATACACAGTGTTATGCACGAATTAATTCCTTAAAAAAAAAAAAAAAAAAGACATTTGGAAATCTTAATGCTTTTCCTAAAAACAATGTTTTCTGTACAGCTTTAATCGGAGAGAACTTTTTAAGCCTGGGAATTAATTTCATATCCAAATGAAATGTAAGAACTGTCCAAAGCAGTCACTTGCTTGGTGATTAGCAAAGTGATTAGTGAGCTGTGACTCGAATCTGGTTTTTCAGGTTGTCTTTTTGTGGATAATTTCTTGAATACTGATGAGATTCCAGAATCCCACAGGTTGAAAAGACGGAAGGCAGAGCCCTGGCACTGCATTATTTGCTTATACTTTTTCTCAGTCACTTAAGTCAATTCTGGGCTTTGGGGAAAAAGATTTGGGAAAAAGTGCATCCTAGGGCACTTGCCAGTGTCACTTCTCAGAGGAGTTGTTGGGTGCTGATAGGAGCCCTTTCCACAAACGTCAGTACCCAGGATGTTTTGAGGAAGCGTGCGAGGTTCTTTCCTCACCCATGTCTCATCAGACACGAATGTTTGAGGATGTGCGTGGAGCAGGACTGCCATGCCTGGCTGAGGTCTGGAACATCCCAGTGTAGGAGGAGGCAGTGGGGGCTGCTGGGCACAGAGGGGTTTCTCTGGCACTCCCTATGGCCCCAGTGCCTACACCTTCTCCCAGTGGCACGGGAATGGAGGCTGTTAGCTCGCTGCCATCTAGACAATGTGACCAGCGGGGCCTTTGGAAGGCTTCTTGAAACGTGCTATTATGGGCCGCTTTGTGATGAAAAGAGGTCTTACAAATATCTTCAAATTTAAGCAGCGCTATTGTGGGATTTTTCTTTGTGTGCGGGTGTGTGTTCGTCAGCCAAATCATTTGTTCAAAGTTAATCTCAATTACAGAGTGTATTGTTCATAATCCCCCACGGTCCCAAAACAATAGCAGAGTGGATGTCTATTTGAATGTATATTTACATACTTAAATGTAAAATATGTTAGTGTGTATATATAATTTCACTTTCAAAGTGGTGATTCGTTTTGAGGAGATGGATATTTCCTGCGGGATTCTGTCTTGTAAGCAGTACTGTCTCCATCCTAACAGTCCTGCATGGAGGCCCAAGCCGGCTGGCAGCAGCTCTGACCCCGCATGCATCCAGCAGGTGCAGCTCTGTGCTGGGATCTGCGCTGCTAAAGCTGAGTGCTGGCGGGACCTGTTCCTCAGCTTCTTTGAGAACTGGGGGGCTGTGTGTCTTTACTGGTGGTATCTGCACAGCACCTTCTGCTCCTTGAACAAAAAGAGACTGATGGGCAGTAGCCAGGAAATTTAGGTAATTCCCAGGTTGAACATGCTGTAGAAGCCCCCAAACCTTAGCAACCTGTCAGTGAATTTAGCTGTCATTTAGCAACATAGGACCTTATTTAGTGAGGTGCTGGGTGTATGCTGGACCTGTTGTACACTACTCATTTTCTGACTTCACAGAAGGTTCTCAGCGTTTTTTTAGCTGTAGGTATCAAGCAGGGGATTCCTTTAGTAAAGTCTCATTTATGTTTTATGGCTGCTGGGACACTCTTGAGCAAAACCAGCAGTTGCACAAGGTGTTTGCAATGTATGTTTTTGCTTCGTAGTGAGTGCTCTTATCCTGTCACACTGTGTAAAATCATGGTGTTGTTAGAAGTTTCTGTAGTCTCCTTTTTACTCTTTATTGAACCTAGGACTATTTCTTGGGTAAGTTATTCTATTGTGTTATTACAGGGAAGTCTCTGTGTTTTTCCTTGTGCTCTGTTTGTCAGTAACTTTGGGTTTCATGACTGCATAGTTAACTTCCTTCTACTCTTTGCTGACTGTGTTGCAGTGGTAAACCAGTGTGCTGTTGCTAGTGGCTGTCCTGTCAGGCTGATAAGATCACGCCACCAGGAAGGCATAACATTATAATCCTGAGCACAATGTGATCCTGTTCGTTTTAGCTCTTGTACTTGTCACAAGGACAAGAATAAAGGTTGTGCATGGGTGGAAGGTGAGGCTACAAGTGAAGATAGTGGAAGATAAAACACTTAGCTGAAAGAGAGGAATCCTGCGCTGGGACATTCTGGTTTCTAATCAGAGTGTTATCTAGAAACAAACTTTGAAAGCTGGTTGGGATGTCTTGAATAATACAGAACATAGCAGTGTCTTAGAATACAGAATGTTGATAAGGGCTCATGACAGAGCAGGGAAAAAAGTGTCCTCTATTTTTCCATAGATATGGTATCCCATTTTAAAATGCAGTCGTATTAACAGGCAAGAGTACTGAAATTATTCTACAAGAAAAAGGTCTGTATACCAGAAAATTCTGGTAATTCTAGACTTGCTGCATTTTACTCAAAGAAATGAGTGCTTTCCAGTTAAAATCTCTGAAAAGAGGCAAAATTTAAGATGTGCCTTAGGGTACAGGGACTTCAGCCCCTTCAAAGAATCCCTGCAATTACCTAACCTGCCAACTTTCCAACAAGATAAATGGAGGCACTGTAGCTTGAAGGTGCCTTGGTTTGAATGAGATGCAGTAAGTAAGGTCTCTCTGTTCTTTACAGGAATCAGAGATCTGATAGTACTTATAAAAGAAGAATAGAGTTGGTGCCCTGCTGACTAAATTGTCCTCTAGAGGAGTATTAGTTACAGAGCTTCTTTGTTAACTAGGCTGTATGCTTAAACCTCTGTGAATTTCTCTTATTAGCAGACTTTTTAATAGCTTTACATATGGATATGCTAAGTAAATGCAGGTATATCCATATAATTTATGCATATGATGTGTACATGTACAATACCTTCTATGCAAATAAAAGTTTGTGAAGTGGAAATTGCATGATTTCATTACTGTTCTGCTACACTGAAGAAAAATGCAAGCATTAAAATACTGATAACAGGAGAACAGTAAACCAACTTCTGCTCTTTTGGTCTGGGTGCTTTCTGTAAAGTCTTTCTTCTTCTCTTTAATTTCCCAGTTAGCTTTTGTGGATAACAGAGGTGTTTCTAAAGCCTTTATGTGCTGGAAATTTCCCAGTTGCTCACCTCCTCATACTTTCACCTTGAAAGATGAATTCCATGAAGTGTATGTTAGTAAAAAGTACACAGTAATGGTTTGCAAACCACCCTGGATAGAATGGCTGATACTTTTCATTTACCCCATCGCAACACGAAGTAAATGTTGTGCAGTGATAGCCTGGGCACCTACATGGACAACAGACTTCCTGCAGTCCTGGGATCAACCTTATTATCAGCTGTCACAGCTGATGGGATCAATACCGTTGCTATGATAACCTCCTCAGCAGAGGAGCCTGATGGATGGTTGTGTTGGTTTGTGCTCCACGGCCTTGAAAGGACATCCCATTGCACGCGTGCGTGCAGCACAATGGGGCCTGTGTTGATTGCAGGAGGGTGGCACAGCCCCGTGCTGGCATCCCGTGAGCTTCCTTCTTTCTTTCTTTTCTGCTTTTATGAATGAGTTGCGTCAGGTTTGCGAGGAAATCCCTTGAAGGCATGCACTTGAGGAAACGCCTGGGACGTGTCAGTCACTCCACCCCTATGGGAGATTAGCAAAATGAGAAGTCATAATGCGACCTGATGGAAAAATGAACTTGGTTCTCGTCCCTACATTCTTCCACACGCACGCTCAGCGTGCTAGGGAGGTGCTGGGGGGGCTGTCGTGTTGTGCCTTGATCTCTGAATGTCTGATAATTTCATCGCGGACGCTACTAGCTGCTCCATATTTTTTTCTTGTTTTGGTTTGTTTGTTTTCCAAGTACTTTGCGGCTTACCGAAGCAAATGAAAGCTTTAATCCAAACACCATTTTAAAAACTTTGTTATTCTAAACACAAAACCATGTGTTTTCTGTATCTTCTGTCAGTTGGGTGCCTATCTACTTTTTTACGCAGAATTTGTATTCGTTTTGAATAGGCCCTTTTCTGCTGCATTTGGCTTTCGGGCTTTGATTATATGCTTTTCAGCAGCATTTGTTTTATCAGCACTTCCTGCAACATTCATTACACATTACGACAGCAGAGATTTGATTCCATTTAAAAGAATACCGTATGATGTATGGAAAAGCAGTAATTGCTTACCTGTTTGTCAGATGCATTTTGCTGTGAACATTTCTGGCATTACTCAATGTAGTATCAAGCAGTGTAGTTTCTTGTTTACATTTTCTACAGTAAATAGTTTCAAAAAAGAAACAATGAGAATAGTTTATTGCCAGCATCTCATCGCAGTAAAAAATCCTTTTACAGGGACTTGGAACTGTTCTCCGGTGAATGCTGAGTTCGCACATAAATTAAGTTTGAAAACTTCAGTCTCTGTTTTCCATACAGCTTATGAAATACAAATACAATTTTGTGCTTGTCAGAAAAAGCAAAATTAACCTGAGGTGAGAGTTGTACCTGGAGTATCGTGTTTAAAGCACATTTGGGAGTGGGGGCTATTAGATGTCCTGTAGAGAGCTAAGTTGGGCCAGTTGTATTTATGTACACCTTTAGGCGTGAGGGGTAACACATTCTAGGTGGCTTTTTATGAATGTTACTGGTGCTTAAAGTGCTAATCGTAGTATTTCCATGCCTTGGAAGGCTGACTGTCTATTAGGGGAGGCTAGCTGTGAGCCTCTTGTGATGGAGGTCAGGCAGCATTACTCTGAATACAGCACTTTGAATTTTGTCCAAGTTCTGTAATTTCTAAAAATAACTTTATTTTTGTTATGAAAATTAGACAGCAGTTAGCCCTTGTTTCTTGAGCTTTTTGCCCAGGCAAAGCCCAGCTGTCTTTCTGTTCCTCAGATGCCTGGCCCCGTTGTCTCCAGAGGAACTGCTGGCATGAGTCAGACAAATGAAATCACTGTCAACCAGAGTAGCATGCTCTGTGTCATCCCAATTATTTGAAGCACCAAAGGTCAATTCATGACTTGTTTTGTATGTGAAATAGTTCTCTGCCTTAATTCACTAATAGAAATAGCAGTGTGCGCCTTGGCTTGTGTCTTGCCAAATAGTGACGGAAGCACAGCTACCTTTCCCTTTTCTGTTAGCGTGAGATCTTCTTGTCATGCTTAGGAATTAACATTTTTTTCCTGAAAGTTAGAGGGCGCATCACAGCATTCCTGTTTTTTCACATCTGATTTTTACAATGATTTAAAGCCAAACTGCTCCCAAAGATCGATGTAATTGTAGCTTTATGAGATATGTCCAGCAACTTGTAGTCAGAATTTGGAAGTGTGGAGGAAATACCTCATTGGAAACACTGAAAATGCAGCATTTCATTTTGAAATGAAATGGAGCAGCTGTTTTGCAGTGTGCTCAAATAAAAATGAAGAGAAACTGTGAACTGGATGCTGGTTGAACTGGTATTGGATGGAAATACAGAAGTGGCCTTCCTTAATCCCAGGTGGCCAATGGGTTCTGAATTGCTGCTGAGGACAGGGCCTTGTTGTTTTCCCTCTCCTGCAAGGTGAAGGAGCTGAACACCTATATTATGAGGGCTGCGTGTTTTGCACCCTTCTTCTGTCATTTTGGTGATGGTTGAAAGAGTGAAGTGTATAAGCTGTGATCTAATGGGAACAAACTGTGTGGAAGTGAAATTGATAGCTCATTTTTATTAGCTTTCATATGCTCAGGAAGTATTTGTGGGATTAATTTTGAAAGCTTAATCCAGGTGGAAAAGGTTAAATTCAGTGTTGAGGGAATTTGGTTCCAATTCATTTGTTACCGTTGCTTGTTCTTTTTCTCAAAAGAATTAAGAGATAAAGTGGAGTATTCTGCCTACTATCCTCGTTTACTGCCACCATTTAACTACATGAACCAGCAATAAACAAAATGTCTTAGTTATCTGCTGTAGTAAGTAAACGAGTGGACGTGGTCACTATGCCAGTTTTTATGTCTTACGGCTCGACTATTAGTTCTTGGAACTAATGTTCTTTTTCCTTTTTCCTCAGGATTTATCTGGATCCATTGATGATTTGCCGACTGGAACTGAAGCAACATTGAGCTCAGCTGTTAGCGCATCAGGCTCTACAAGCAGCCAAGGGGAGCAGAGCAACCCTGCACAGTCTCCATTCTCCCCTCATGCTTCACCACATCTCTCTGGGATTCCTGGGGGCCCATCACCTTCCCCTGTAGGCTCTCCTGTTGGAAGCAACCAGTCAAGGTCTGGTCCCATTTCTCCAGCAAGTATTCCAGGTAAGCTTGTTCCAGCAAATAAAATCAATAGATTTATAATTATATATAATTAAAAATACTTCTCCTAGAATTATGAATTATCAATCTTAGAATTCTGTGTGTTTAGTGTATTTTTTATTTAAGAAATGCATAAATAAAGCAGGCATAATTTCAACTTCTAAGTCCTCAAAGATCTCAAAATTCTGAACTTGGTTCCAGGAGCATATTTGTTTAAATGTATGTTCCACGAGTCAGTTCAGACAACTAATCCTAATTTTTGTGTTTGGTTCATGTATCATCGATCACTGTATATACAGGATTCCTTTTTTTATTTTTAATGTGCATTTTTGTTGTCTTTGGCTGTTGGAGTTGTATGGTGACTTGAGACCCTTATAAGGTACTCAGTAGAAGAAAAAAAAAGACATTTGGTACTTCACATGTTTGTTCTCTTTCTGATATTCAGTTCTTTTATTGTTTTCTGACATTCTGAATGCTAGAGAAACTCCTTAGTAGTTGGACAGCACTTGCATTACTCTGAGGTGACATCAGTAGCTGACAAAAACACAGTGAATCAGCATGAAGCACAGTTAAGAGAACTGGAAATTGCAGTATCTTATTGTCAGATGTGCTGGAGACCAAATGCAAGTTAAGATGCAGTGAGCAGTATGTGTTTTGGTATTCCATACAAAGGTTAAACCAGGGAAATGTACATGCCTATCAGTATGCAGAGATCAAACTAGATAAGCAAAGGTGCGTAAGCTCAGTACACTCATGCTGGTTGCATCTGAAATGAGTGTGTCAAGCCTTGATGCTGCATGCATGACCCACAGTCATTTCTTTTTCCCTCCGGTCTCTCTATCTGGCAGCATGTGTTCAGGTGGAGTGAGAACAGCAGAAAAAGCGACAAGACAGAAGCCTCTATGTTACAGGCAGGATGGTGACCTTGTATTTGCTGTGCATCTCCTGCTGCACAGTGTAGAAACCCTTCCCTGTTGCTGAGTGAAGTCAGACAGTCTACCTATAGCTGGAAAGGTAGCTGTTCCCACAGTCTGAGCTAATCTTTACACTTTGCAATCAAGACCCAGTTAGGTGGCTTTACAGGAAATCCTGACTTCCTTCCTGGCTTGTCTTAGTTTGTAAACTAAAGTTCTGATTTCTTGGAAAATTCTCGGCTTGATTCAGTTTTGCCAATCTCTAAACAATCAGATTTGGGCAAATAAATTGACTGATATTTTGGCTGCCTGATTGCTGACTAGAGGAACAGTGTTGTGAAGGTGAAAATAGCTTTATTGTTACCATGGAAGAAAAGGGTGTGAGCAGGATGATTTGTAGGGAAAAGTAATTTTTATTAAACCAATTAATTTCTGTGGGATAAAGATAGAAGAGGTGTTGGCTGAAAGGTCAGAGTCAAAGTAAGTTCTCGTTTCTGTTGCTGACCAGTGAAAAATGTTAGCTCCTCATGGAAACAGTGTCACCATTTTGAATGCAGATTTTCTAGCCTGTTGTGGTAATGCAAAAGAGTACTCTTAGTCAAGGAAGTATTTTTATTTTTATGAATGGCACTAAATCAAAATTGCCTGCCACTGATTCCCTCGCTTGGGCAAACTCCCACTCTCTCTAGCTGTTTTGATAAAGGTGAGCTCTCAGATGTTGAGCTAATGCACTGCTCTCTTCTGAGGAAAACCAGGCAGCTGCTTTAGCTCTGCTGCTGCTATTGCTTTTCTCGAGCTGCAGAATGGAATGAGTAAAACTGCTATTTAGAGCCCAACAACTAGTGGAACACTGCTGGATGTTTAGGTTTCCAGGCCACATGAGCTCCACTGCGCTCATCGTTCTCCCCGTTCTCCTAACTGCTTTCCCACCATTGTGCTTCATTACTAGGATTTTATAGGCTTCTTCATCTGCTGTATTCACAGGACACTGGCAAAAAGTAATACAGAGCTTGTTTGCATTTCTCTGACTGCTTGCAGTGTTGAGGCAGTGGCTGTTTTTAAGCATATACTGTGTAGTCTAGCGTCTCTTCTTTAATAATTTTGTTCGCTCCTATTTTCCTCTTTCTTCTCACCCTACCCGTGTTTGTTCTGACCTCATTCCTCTCCTATTACCTCCTGCAATGTTGTGCCACAGCTTCTCCATGTGACATAGATTGGCTCTTTCAATCATTCTCTCTCCAGCAAGTCATTGTAAAATGAGCAGCTGTTGTGTTGCTGATAGCTATGGCTAGGGAAAGCCAAAATGTTGCAGGGGGTTCTTGGTGGGAAGGCCGTTAAAATGAAGGTGTTGCTTTCCCAGGGTTTACTGGAAGAGAAGCATCCTTTTCCTGATGCCTCCTTCACTGCTACAAAATTGACAACTAATTTAACATCAAAAGGGCAGGAAAACAGACAGCCCCCTATTAAACCTCCCAAATGGCTGATTCGGTTCCACTGCCCGTTTAAGCTGCTTCCCCACCCCACTGCAAATCTGTCTTGCCGTATTGCTTTCTGTCACACATTGTGAATTTCACGGGAATGGACTGGCACAGGCAACACTGGCATTGGCACATCCCTAGCTCAGTGGGCATTTCCTTCCTCTACTCTGAAATACTGGACAGATATTTCGTGCGGTAAGTGGAACACATACAACCTTTGTCTCCATTTGCATTACCAAAGTAGATCAGGGAGATTTATCCCTAAGAGCAAAAAAAAAACCAACTTCAGTGTGTTTTGTTTTGAGAGGGTTTTATCTCAGAAGGGTTAACACTTCACTGTCAGACATACTTTTGTTACAGAACTGAAATCTTACTCTTTTATAATTTTTAAAGATGTAAAATGGTATTCAGATGTTCTCATAAGTGCTTCAGTATTCGATTTTGCCAGAATTCCTGATCTCTTTATTTTGTAATTAGGGTTCATGTTCTTCCAAAAACTGAGCTGCGATGCCCTGCACTGCTTAGATCTCAAGCCGTGCCTGATTCAACCCTAAACCATTAGTGGAAGCTGACACAGCACGTCATCAAAATGCGCCACTGTTGCCAGAAGACCTAGTGGATGTTAATTTCACCTCTTCTTTTTTATTATTTTTTTTATTTTTAGCTTCCCGCCCAACCATTCCGGTTTACCAACAAAGCAAAAATGTAAATACACTAAACTCCACTTTCTCCCCCTCCTACATCTCCAGTTTTGATCTCAATGGCCAAAGGCTTTTGTCAGCTCTTTCTCTCTTGCGGTGAAAGCAGCAAAAATTTTTAATATTAAAAGTTGTGTTGAAGATTGCTGATAAGCCAGGGATCCCTTAGCGTGCGATGGATGAGTAGATTTTGTATGAGTTAATAGATCATATTATTTTTAAACCTCTGCAGTAATTTTTATTTCTATCAAAAATATGAGCATCTATACTAATAATAAACAGCAAATCCTGCCTTTAGAAATTACAGTATATAAGTATGTTTTTCACACACATACAGCTGTATTTTGATGTGCACTTTTAATAAATCTTACTTTCTCAACAAACAAGCTTAGTTTCACTCTGTAAAGCATAAGCTGCGCTGTAGTTTTTACTGTTATAATTATATCAATGTCTTCTTTCATAAAGGAGCCTTATTGCAGCTGGAGTAAGAATTTTTAGGGAGAAATCCATGTGTGGATACTCTCTCTTACAAATGCCATTGCCAATATTCTTGATGTACGCTGACCAGTGGTCAGCACCCTCTTCTGATTAAAATTACCCCAGATCCTTAATTCTGGTAATTATATGGGGCAGTGGGTGTGTTCCATTCTGTGATCAGCTCTGCTCTCTGCAAATCAGGGGTCTTCCCTTCCTAAAGTGGTCAGAATTACAATAGCACTACAGAGAAATGAAAGGAGAAATAGGGAAATGGGGGTGCCCAGAGAGTGCTGTAACAAGAATTGTTCCTTCAGTGCATGTGTAAGTCAGTGTGTGGTCAGACTAATGATGTAAACAAACAGTGACAGAAGGAAAATAAATAAAGAGTAATGATAAATCTATCGTAGTCTTAAAGTTAGCGGTAAAATTGTAGTTGGGGCAGTGGCTTCTTTCATGCTATACAAGGTGAGAAATCACATAGTTGCACTGTTTGCAGAAATGGCTGCAGCAAGACAAGCTGATGAGACTGCACTTTAAACAAGAATTTGGAAATTTTTTTCTTGGCATGGAGCTATTCCACCTGCTTGCTCTATTGACCACTGCTACCGGTATATTATAGAGTGTGGATCCTTTTCAAACATTGAGGGGAGAGAAGACTACCATACAAATGTGAATTTGTAACACTATTCTTTGCTGAAGTTTTACAGATAGCTCCACATAATTGCAAAACAAGAAAGAGGATTATATCCTTTTAAAATAGACATGGTCCCCCTGTCTAGAAAGATTATTTTAACACATACATCAATATTTTCCCCTTTGGCTTCTCCGGAGGCAAAACCCTTGCAACAAGCTGTTGCAAGGAAGATGCATGCTGTTCGTTGGCATCCACACCAGAAAAAATACAAAACACAAAATGCCATTGATGTAGTGCTGTTCTTAATCGCTGCTACTGCACAAAATATCTATTCAGCAGTTTTGCAAATCTAGAATGCTTACGAATGAAATACATGAATGTTTCACATAACAATCACTTAAACCTCTCTCTTTTGAAGAGTTTGAACATTGTGAGTTTTTCTTTATTTTCGAGGAAGTAATAGGTAAATTGTAGGCCCTCTTTCCCAGAGGCATTGACTGTGGGATATGGAGCAGCTGACTTACATTGCCTATTAGAATTCAGCCTTGGTCACCATTGATTAATAATCTGTTGTCCCAAGGCATGATGAAACAAGCAAATAGTCGCAGTCAAGTTTCCTGAGGAGAGCATGTGCTCCAGAAGGCACTGTGGGAGCTGCTGTCCTGCAGCCTGGCCAGGGAGATCAGGAAGGGAGGGAGCACTCTCGGCAGAGGTGCTCTTCCCAGAACAGGTGCAGGAAATGAAACGAGACACAGACATGCTGTTCCAAGTTCCTCCTGTTGTATTTTCCTTGCAACAGTAGGTTTTGTATTCCAGAACCACCAGCCTGCTGTTTTTCACATTGCTGAGTTAAGCTTCAGATAGAAATACAAACAAAAATATCACCAAACCCAGTGTGCCCTGGGTGATGGTTTTTAGGGGTTTTTATTTTTATTTTTTATAGTTTTTATTTTTCAGTTTGTGATGTTTTCATTTGCTTATTACCCAGTTTATCAGTGTCTGTATTTCAGTCAGACATTTCAGTATTGGGTTTTAATTGCTGTGCAAGAGAGTGATGGTGAACCAAGGCCCCATCAGCGGATCATCCTGCAGGCCCACAGAGCGTGGCAAACCTAACCCTACAAACCAAACCCCTTGTGTGAGTGTGCCCCAGAGCACATTCTGTGGCCATGCTTTGTCCCCTGCACTGTTTGTCTCACTTTTCTCCCTGCTGGGGCTGTTTCCACCACCCTGACCACGTGCCCTGGCAGCATGCGCATGGCAGGCCATCTCCTGCAGCCCCATGACTCGCCCTGCACTTGCACACACATTCACCTGGTGCAAAGTGGCTGTTGCAATCCAGTTAAAATCTTTGCATAATTATGCAGGTGCTTGGACTCACAAAGTAAAATTCAGCCACATTTAGCAGAGCTGCCAGGATTTGACAGGTTTTAGTTTTAGATGTACACGTTACGGCCATCATTGATTTACTGTTGTTTACGTTTCATGTACATTCACTTCTTTCTTTGTGAAGACCCACTTAAGTTTTTGTCAAGAAATCTAAGAGAATGTATACTGGTTTCTGTAAGTTTAATTTTTCTTTTCCTGTGGTTGTTATTTGACTATACATAGATCCTCTTCGCTTCTTTTCCTGTACTGTAAACAGTGCATTAGAGTATTGTCATAAATGAACAGGTTGTCTTTCACTCCATTATTCCTTTGTGATATGCATCATAGAATCATAGAATTGTTCAGGTTGAAAAAGACCTTAAAGATCATCAAGTCCAACCACGAAGCAGTGACTGGCGAGTGGATGTGAAAATCTCTCACATTTTGTTCGTGCTCACAGATGGTTGTTATGGCCAGGCAAAACGCAGCATAAATGCAGTCTACCCTGTGGTGAGGAGGTGTGCTGTTAGAGCTTTTGGTGTTGGTGGAGGCTGTGTATTGCTGCTCTCAGAGGCATGGACAGCAACCTTTGTATCTCAGTCAGGGTCAGAACAGCCTGGATGGATGTGGCACAGCCATCCTTAGAGAAGGAACCTCAGCTTTAGTTACTGCTAGGCCAGCTACAGGAGTCACATTTAGCTTCAGAAAGAGAGCATTTCCAATACTTCCATATAATATTTTAAAATGATTAATGAAAAGCAAAGCATTCTCTCTCTAGGAACAGAGTTTATGCAGGCTGAGCTGTGGAGAGCTTTGAACAGCTCTGTTACAACTCCAATCTGCCGGTGGTTACAGAGCTTGAGATGGCAAGTAGGCCTTCAGAAAGTAAACAGAGAACATCAGAGGTCTGTGACTGCAAGCATTCCTGTTTGCTCCCCATCTCCAGACAGCAGTGGACTCGAATTATTGTGATGTGTTGATTGATTACAGCCGTTAAGTTTCTTAGTAATCAGTTTCATCACTTATTCTCAATTCACACTTGCACCTTTGATTTCTCTTCCGCAACAGGGTGATGTGGGTTGTCGTTGACTAATGAAGAACAGAATTGGTTTCGGCATGAGACAAACGGAATGCCGACACCAATCCCAAAATGCATTAATCTTTAATAATCCACATCTGCATGTTTATAAATGATAGAACCAGGGGTTGCTAATGCTGATTGTCCTCCATCCAAACAGAAAGTGACACAGCAGCAGTGGCTGCGGGCTGGGTGCTCAGCTGCCAGCTGCCCGCCTGACCTTGCAGAACCACAGGGAAGTCATGAGCTGTTGAAATGCACAAGGAGTTGCTTCCGCACCAGTGTGCGGAGCTCCATGCTTCTGGGCAGGCCAAAGAGTGGCAGGATGAACCTTGTCTGTGGGGAGAGCAGCCCCAGCATTGGTGGAGGCAGTTTGCCTCCAGGTGCCTTCAGCCTTTGTGCACGCATGTCGCCATTTTCTTCCCCAAGAGCAGCGCTTGCTGTGCACTGTGCATTTTAATGCAGAAAGGAGTACGGATCAGCTGAGGAGGGTTTGTTCCTTATGAGGATAGCATTAATGAGAGCGCATGCCTTTTGCTGCTAAAATGCCTATTAATCACAGGTGATGGAGTAGTACAAGAGGTAGAAGGCAGGCCTAGCAAAATAGCTCATTGCCACATACCAGCTCTGCTCTACTTTCCACCTACCTGCCTGAACTTGAGAGGCTTAGGAGCAGGGAGGAGTGAAACACACCAGAGCCAACGCCACCAGATGATTAATATTGATCTTGAACAATTCTTACACGGAGCTGGGTCAAGAAAAAAGAAATACAGATAAGAAACAGCACTTTCATTTCCTATTTACCTTTTCTTTGGTATCTTGCATGATTTTACACTGGAAGTACTATAAAGGAAAGTTGAGAAACAGTTTTGTTAAAATTTGGCAATATTAAAATTAGAGCTGAAGGTTTCTGTCAGATGGCAGATACTGGAAGTTTATGTCTGCTGCGTTTCTCATGCTTCTTAGGCTCTACAAGAAGCAGACACCATGAGGAATGGTTTGGAGAAATATTCTCTTTGTAGTTATGACTGCAGTGCAGAGAATAAATACTGATAATGGAAAATTATTTCTTTGGGAACTTGGATTTACTTCCTAAATTGAATTATTATGTCTTTAAGTTTCAGGTGCGTGGCAAGATAGGTTTCATTTCTGAAAGAAATGAACAAAATACAGTGAGGAAATGTACCTTGTCCTTTGTTAAGAGCTTTTGGTTATTTAGTACTTGTATCAATAACAATTTCATATTCTGGTTAATTGACATTTTATAAAAAAATTGAGAGTGTTTTTTCTCTAGGTGAAGCTATGCTTTTTGCATTAACAAACATGTAGTGTCACGTCCTGAGTAATTACGAATGACTAAATCCAAGCAGTCGTTCAGTATATATGCAAGCTAAGCTATGATTTTTGTTAAAGGCTTAAAGGGGCAGCGTAAAAAATACAGTGTGTTTACAGGATTTGGATCACTGGCTGAATAGCATAAGCACTTTTCTTGATGTTAAACAGGGCCCTCCTCCCACCCCCCCCAAAAAAAAGCCTGGGGTTTACAGAGATGTGAGAGAATGCACTGGGCAAGCTGCTGCCTTGGCCCCTGCAGCCCCTGCTGCCCCAGTTTGCGCCATGATCTGGCGGGAGGTGGTGGCACAGAGTGCAGAACATGTGGCAGGGCAGTTGAGTAAGACTTGGGGGAAAAAAAAAACTGAAGTCGGTGGCTGAGCTTTGAACAGGTTTCTCTAGTGAGGAGCAGTGAGTAAGTAGGGAAAAAAGGAGCGAGCGCCTCATCTAATCTTTCTCATGGGGACCCAGGTGGACAAATTGGCAACCCTGTTCGCAACCCTCCCCCTCTCTCCTTTGTACCATAAGAACTGCTAATCGGATCCATGCTGCTGCAACTGTGGTTAGTTATTAACAGAATAAAAGCAGATTTCTTCAAAAGAACGGGTTGGGGAAAACGGCTATACAAAATTGCAAGGTTGTTAGAATCTTAAATGCACAGCGGTCGATTTTTTCCTATTCTGAATTATACGATGAATACAGTCTTTCATCTGTCACTGTGCCCGTTTCTTCAGAAGGCAGCCAAACATTAAGCTTCTCAAACAAAAAAAAAAGTGTTTGAAAGAGGAAAAATATTGGGGAGGTGGAAGAATAGGGAAATGAGGAGGAGAAATCAGGTTTTGTTTTTATTAATTTGGCCTAGTGAGAGAAATAGGAGTTTGCTGCTTCTATTCAGCTCCCGCGCCCCAGCCTCCATCAGCCACCATTTCTGAATGCGGGGATTAGGGAAGACTTAACTGGTTGCTATCCTGGGCTGTGCAGTTCTGGATTGGCCTCCAGCAGAAACATCGTGTGCTGCGAGCTCTCCTGAGCTTAATGGAAATAACGCATCAAATGAGTGTGGAGTTAGGCAGAGGTGAGAGCCGAAAGAATTTGATCCCCCGAAATGAAACTTCTCATAACTGTAAAGTGAAATTAAAGGGCGAGGATGGGTGTTATTGAGGATAGGGAAGCCGTGATCCCTGGGTTTAGGCTGACTTATGCCTTCACTTATATAAATAAATAAATGCAGTGGCCTTAATGTTGCAGGGCTCTAGTGCCTTCCTGGTTTGCAGAAATGTACTGGAGAGGAATCCTTGTTGTTGGGCAGACAGATGCTCTCTGCGACCCTACTGAAAATCCATTCATATTTGGATGGATCACGCTCTTTTGAAAATTACCACTGTCAGCCAACTTTGGGCTTCTTGCCACAATCTCAGGGAGAAAGAATCTGTGATGCCGCAGCGCATCACTCTGGTCCAAATGTCAGGGTGGCTCCTGGACAGGATGCAGATGAAATGGGGCCTCTTGCAGCCACTGCTGCTGCTTCCTTCTCTCCCAAGGAAAAGATGCGTTTGCCTGCAGGGCAGTATTTTTCTTTTCTGCAACTTGACACTCAGCCCATTGTCAGCTCATGTAGTGCTAACAATTATTTCACTTCATACTCGGGTGTTTCTTACAAGTCTTCGTACCTTACTGGGGGTTACACAGCCTGAGAATAGAACTTGGATATCCAATTTGGCAGATGCCATTTTTGTCCACTTACTTCTCTCATCTTATTTTTTTCTCTCTTTTTTTTTTTTTTAATTAAAAAAAAGGTCCATAATGCAGTGAATTATTCTGTAGTGAGAGTGACATTTGGACCATGTTCCATAAGTAATACCTTGGGACCACACACTGAATAATAAGGATGAAACAAGATATCAAATAGCTACCTCATCCTGTCAGTGTCATCTTTGTTTTAGAACTGAATGTTAACATCGAGTTAAACAAGTAGCTTCTGGTCTTGAAACAAATACGTTTATGCTGTTGCGTATATACAAAGAAAAATTGGATCTGAGGTTCTGCAGGCTTCCTTGACTCAGTGTTGCACATTTTTTAATGCAGATTTTAGAATAATTTAGCACTTTGGTTACGGTCACCACTATGGAACTTGCTCAGAACCCAAGTTCTTGGTGTGTTGAATATAATACAGAAAGAAAAACAACATAGAGTGTAAATTCCTAAGGATAGCAGTCAGAAAATTGCACACTTAGTCAAAAAGTAAAAATCCTGTTCTTATTTTATTTTGCATGGCTTGTGAGTGATACTGTTGTACATTAGCAAATCCCATGTCTTTGGAAAATGATGCGTTTGTTAAGAGACACTATGGCAAATCAGGACCTGGCCCAACAGTGTCTTCAATAACTTTGCAGTGCGGAGCATCCATAGTTTTGGCCTGACAATCCTCATACTTAAAGCATCTTTGCACTGCTGCAGAAGAACAAAGCAACTGCTTGCGGTCTCACTTCTAGAAAGCAACGCATCCTGCAGCCAAAACCATCCCAGGACTGGAGAGCCCTGAAATTGTCTGAACTCCCAGGTCTCAGAAAATGGCTGAGTGAGAAGGCAGCAGAGAATTGCCAGAGCTGCTATTGCTTGCAAGGGCTGTTAGCTGCCGTGCAGCACTGAGTGGGGCCAGGAGGCCCAGTTTGTGCTCAAGTGCCTGGGTTGCTCTCTGAGGTGGTCAGCAGCACACCCGCTGTTTGGGTAGCCAGAGTATGGGTCTGGGAATCTGGAAGGGTCCCCGTGCTGCTGGCTTTTTGAATTAGCTCTTACTGTGTGGAAATGAGGGGGGTATTGAAGTTTAGTGCATCTTAATTTGAGGGATATTCAGGCAAACTGTTTATTATTCAGATTAGTAAGTTGCTTTAAAAATACTGGTGGTACAACAGGAAGCTGGATTACAGTGCGTAAATTAAGGAAGAAAATAATATTTCTTCTTTAGGGGTCATAGGCTTTGTAAGATGAAAGAGATAACACAAACCACATGACCAGCCTGCCTTTATGCTGCCCATAGAAGAACTTCTTTCCTTTGAGGTCATTTGTACCTCACTTCCAATTTCCTGAAAAGCCCATTTAAAACAATCCCATACAGAAACCTATTTATGATCTTTCATTTCTGATGTAGGGATCTGAGACCAAGTGTCCCTTCCGGCCTGCAAGCCTCTACTGTCACATTAACTGTGATATAATCCCATTATTTTATCAGATTTCATCTTAGTACTCGCTAGGTTTCCTGGACCTCATTATTCCTAAGAGGAAGTTGTTTCACATTCCAGTAATGGTCTGATTATAATCCTAAACAGTGTGCTTTTTTTCCTCCTCGATATTTAGCCACAGATATATTTTTAAAATGAAGTCACAAAATTGCAGCTCTTACTTTTTGCCATGCTAAATAATGTGCGTTCCTTTGGTCTCCTCTCATGCACATAGACATTCTCAGTTCCCATTCCATTAGGCTTTTCTGGTTTTCTTAGAATCACAGAATTGCCAGGGTTGGAAAAGACCTCCAGAATCATCTGTTCCAAGTTTTGTGTGCATGAAGACTCGCTAGCAGTTTCCTTACCTCTACTGGAAATAATTCTCCTAATTCATACTAATAATATATTTGTTTGATTCAAGGTCACAGCAAATGTTTAGTTGTAACCATCCACAAATACGCTTTGCCTTTTCCCATTTCTATGTGATAATCCTATAGCTTTTCATTTAGAAAGTGCCTCCTTCTGATCTGTAAGTACAGGCTTTTTGCTTTTTTGTTACTCCAACACAAAACTTCCAGTGTCCTTGGTAGTATTTTGACCATGTATTGTATTGACTGTACTTCCCTATTTTGTAGTTAACTGATGTCATTAGTACAGTTCTAAGGCTTAATTCCTAAAATAGATTGAGAATTGCCCCAAAGACAGCCCACAAGATCTTTAACTGCTGACTTTCCTGCAGCCTGAGTCTGATGTTCCCCTTTTAGCACAGTCTGTTTCTGTGATCAGTCCCCCTGATCCCCATTTCCCAGTTCCTCATGCATCTTGAAATTCCTGTACTGATATCCATCCTTTCCTCCTTAACCAGTAATTTCCCAGGGGGAACCTGTTATCACTGAAGTGCTTTCTTGATTCAATTGTTCAGGCACAATTCCATGAGGTATTGTCCAGAGCAGTACAGAGTACCGCTGCTGAGCATCCTCCAGTGTCATTACATTGATGGAAGCAGAGAGCCCTCAGCATGTTTCAAAACGTTACTGATTTGGGCAGTAATTCATCAGAAGGACCCCTCCTCAGCAGGATATCAAAGGTCTGCTCTTTCTTGCTATGTTGGCTCTAAGGAATTTACTTTTTACACTTTAACTGCAGATTTCATGGCTATAGTCATAATGCAATCACCATTTAGTACTTTTCACAGACCACATTTTTCCAGAAATACAATGCAGTCTCTTCTATTTCAAGCATAGATTTTAAAAGCCTCATACAAAATGTTTAAAGGCATTTCTAATGTAATTTTAAAAATAGAAAAGCAACTTACAACTAGGGTATTAAGTAGTTTAGATTTTCTCACCTCTTTAACTGACTTTGTTTTTTTTTTAAATAGGCTCCTGGTTTTAACAATTTCAAGATAGCTGTATGAATTTTAAGATCATTTTGCCCCTATGTTAAGTCTACGTAAATGAGCAAGTGTGGTATTATATATCCTTTTAACATGCATTTGCTGTGATTTTTCATAGTAAAGATACTGTGAAACATCTGTAGTATTCCCTTTGTGTAAGTTTTAGCAGGTAGAGTATCTCACCAATGCGGCAACAGTACTACACAAAAAATGAGAAAAGGTTATTAGTTTTTAAACTTCCATCTGTGTGTCATGGGGTCAAAGGAGGCAGCAGTCTGTCAGTGAGAAAAAAAGTGTTTTTTTTTTAATTCTCTTCTTCATTATCTGTTTAAAAAGAAAAGAGGTTGTTTTCTTTTGTAGAAGTTTTCCTACCCTAATAAAATACAAAAGTCTGTTCATGTATTATTTAAAGCAACTTCCAAGGATACCAGCTACAATACTGGTTGAAAGGGAGAAGGATTAATATCATTTAAAGGAAAGAAATGAAAAATCTTTAAGGTCATTTCTTTTCTTGACAAAGAAACTTAAAAAGCGTGGCAGACAGGATCTTCAAAGGTTTTTAAAAGTCCTGTCATCCTCTTCCAATCAATAGGCGTTAGATACCCAAATTAAGAGTTCATTTCAAGCCTTCAAAGGTATTTAGGTGCTTAACATCCTTTTACCTTTCACATCACTTGGAAGGATAAAACGGCAGGTCCACTGAAAATATTCTTGTGCAATACTTGGCACATCCAGCGCCTGGATAATTTGTAGCACCCCCTGATTATTACCATAATGGCCCCTTCTGTTGTGAGTTAATTCCTTGTTAGAGTGTGTGTGGAGGTGATCGTCTTGTTTATAAAATTGTTTTCTTTTGTGAAATAAAGACTTTGGCCTCCAGTTTTTTTCAATTAAAAAAACAAACAACAAAAAAAACGCAAGATCGGAACGCAAACTTTAAAAAGTGAACTGAAAAAGAGGATTAATATTTACAGAGGCTGTAGACAATTTCAGTGAATTTGTAAAACAACTGAGTGTGTATTCCAGAGGTTGCAGATGGAAATGATTTCTCTGTAGCATGCCATGTATGCTTAGCTCTAGAGCTTGACATTACCTGTCTGTACTTGCACATTCCACATGTGTAGGATAGGGCTCCTGCCACGTAATTAAACTTATTACCAATGTAAAAAATTAAAGACCTGCTATAAATGTATTCGGAATATGTTGCCTACTGTAGGTCTTCCGTATTATAGTAATGCCTCTTGAGGTTAGCCAAGCCACCACCAGACAGAGTCCCGAACTGGGGGCTGTGGAGTACAGTCAGGAGTACCTCTGTGCTAGCACGGCGTTACTGTCTGGCCTTGAGTCACTGGATCCTCTCTGTCAGCAGAAAGCGGCCATTTCAGTGTGGGTGCATAATGTTACCACAGCCTACTCTTGAGCGGTGTGTTATGATCCCCTGCCCCAAGCTCCTGTGCAGGCCCTGGGTCTGCAGACCCAGACTGGTGCCTTTGGCCTTCTAGAGGAACTATGCCAGCCCCAGTATGGTTTGCTTCACTTTGACATTGCTTGGTGTGTTTCTTGTTGCACAGGCACATCAGCTAGGCAGTGCTTACACAGCCACATTTTGTGGGTTTTCCTTTTGTTCATTGCATTTCTCTCATTTCTTCAGTGTCAGTGTACAGGTCAGCCATAGGTGGTGGCTGCAATGCTGGGAAGCAAGCAGAGTAGGGCAGGCACGGCGCCTTTCCTCAGTTCACTTCCAGGGCCTTCGTAGCTCTAAAGAAAGAGCAACCCCTGCTGGCTCTTCTTCAGCTGGGCTCCCAGCTCCAGAAATAACCACAGGAGCCTCGCCTCAGCCATTAAAAAAGGGTGGCTGCTAAGCACGAGGAAATGATTCTCAGCAGGCACAAATCTATTTCATGTGTTTTTATTCTTTCCATTTCTTTTAAACGAAAAACAATCTGAGCAGTTTCTGAGGATGAGGGATATAAATCTGTCTGCTGCTATTTATAACGTGCTCGTCACTGCAGTGGCTAAGTGCTTAAAATATATATTTGTTGCCTAACCTGGGGTGGTCTTCAAGTGGCTTTGGGTATTGAGAGCAACCACGTCTCAAAGCAGGAGCCCAGGAGCCATCCTGTGCCCAGTCCTTCTCCTGCCCAGTCTGCAGCTGACTGGGTGCTAGGCATGGTAGCACTGCAGAGGTGGGAGCACAGACACAGGGTTGCATGGAGGCCCGGAGAGGTAACTCTGTGGTCTCTTTCACCAGTGCAATGAGTGCCAGTGTTAAGCACCATGTAGTCATATTGAAAGTGGAGATTTCATGTCCGTTAGTGCAGTTCTTCCTCTGTGGGTGGGTGGACAGCAGTGGATAAACTGTGAGTGTCTTCTGAACACGGCTGTAGAAATGAGTCTGCTCTGGGTGGATATTTCAATAATCAAATATCTTTCCTTGGCTTTTACTTGAATAACAAGACAACCCTTTTCTGTCTGATCCCTTTCAAATATGCTTCAAGTTTATCACCTACACCTGTGTATTACTCCAAATTCTACGTGGACATTCAAATAATATTAAAACCACTGATTCATTGAAATACTTTTTAAACTGTTGTTTTTTAGTCATTTTTGTATTGACTGATTTTTTTCCTTGGAAATATTGTTGGCGGCAGGCCATGTCTGCCTGGCAGGAGGCCAGTTTAAGCTCAGCAGGATGAGCCCTATTGTTCAGAAGACTTGAATTTTGTTGAACTCTCTAACAGAAATATGTGTCAGGAGATTTGCAGCTATAAATTGGATCATGTCGGTGAGGTTGGGAACTTGCTCAATACAAAATTGTACATTTCACCATGCCTATTGCTAAATATGTTTATGCATGTTTCCTTCTTGGGTTTCCAAAAGTAAAAAAAAGAGTGAAGTATCTTGAAAAAAGCCAGACCTGTTGGACTCTGTCTTTAACTTATACAGCTGGTACTTTCTTTGTTGTTGAGTGGTTCAAAAATGCAGCAAGGCTTGGTTTTGTACACTGTAATGTTAAAAACAAGACTATTTTCCCTTTTTTTCTCTGTGTGTTACAGGCAGTCAGATGCCACCGCAGCCTCCTGGCAGCCAGTCAGAATCCAGCTCCCACCCTGCTTTGAGCCAGTCACCAATGCCACAGGACCGAGGTTTGTTAGGTGTTTGGATCTTCTGTACAGTGGGTGCCAAATGTAGCCTTCATTTCAAGTTATGCGTTAGCATGTGAGATTTGATGGTATTTCTTTTCCTTTTCCCAGAGAAAACAGCAACAATCCCTGTTGTCTGGTGTTTTCTTCTTTGGGGAAAGAGCAATTGAATATCAGGTTTTACCCAAACATAATTGGAAACAAGACTTCCTTAAAATACAGTGAATACTTAGAGTATAAAAACAGTTTGCTGTAAATGCTTGATTTATGTCCTAGAAAATTCACCCTTTGGTTGTCTATCTTGGAATTGAGATCTATAGAAAGTACTGTAGAAATAGTAGTGGCTGCAAGCACTGCGGTTTGATCCTGTTCTTACAGTTCTCATGTCTTTGCATGGACATGATAGCTAGTTCTCTAGGCCAGTTCTGGAAATGAAAGTATCTTTAAATGTAAAGGGAAATCAGCTATTTAGGTCAAATGGTTCAAAGATTTGGAATTTCCAAAGAAAAAGCTTGCAGGCAACAGTACTGTTCTAAAACGTTACTTCCTAGCGAGTGCTCACCAAAATAAACAGAGTATTACTGTTTATAAACTTTAAGCCTTTTTCCTTTTGCCTCCTTTCCTTCTCATGAAAAGAGAATTGTCACAGCTTTCTCGCATGGTCATGTGATTAACTGCTGTAAACTGGGCATCCTGTCCATGCAGTGGTTAACATGTGCCAGCAACAAGCTTGCAAAACAGACACATGATAACTGTGATAAACATGGAGTTATTTATGAAATGCCCCTCCTAAAATGTCTTGCTACCAGAAATATTCCAAGTAGCACCATATGGGGATACCATAAATACTAGAAGTTTTCTCACAGTGAAACAAGTTGAACTCGCTGAATGACAAATTTCTGGGACAGCATCCAGGAAGAACTAGGAGGATTCACAAAGAGGAGGAAAGAGTCCTAATTTTTGCTGGTTTTCTGTGTTGGATGTCACCTCCTCCAGGAATGCTGATTAATGAGAACATTAAATAGAAAATTCCACACTCAACTCACTCATTTTATTTCATTTTCAGGTCATTCTTTATACACAGTTATTAGTGCAGGAACTGATTTTCCCTTTAAAGCAGTTTTAGAGTAACGTGTGTGCTTTGTGGAGATAGAATGACCTCAGTACTCAATGCAAATGTGTTATGTTTTATAGGACAGAATGTCACAAGACAGTGGGAGTGGATCAGATTGAGGCTTTGAAGACCCATGCACTTCAGAAAGATGCGTGCATTTCTTGGTGCGATTGTGTCTTGGCACAAAATGTGACACTGCTCAGTAATAGCGAGGAACAGTGTTGTGTTCCTCATCTGGCATCGGGGGATGAGTTGGGTATATCTGACAAAGCTGTAAGGTTTGGCTGAACCTTTGATTGCTGTTAGAGAGCAAAACTGGGTGTTGGTTATGTGGCTGGAGAAGACAGAGAAGATAGCTACCATAACTGGGAAGTCAATCAAGTAAATAACAGTGAGGAAAATAAAATTTACAGGTTGATACAGTCTTGTACATCATCTCTGGGGGGAAGGATTCTGGCTGTGTTCTTAGAGGAAATGAATTTAGGAATGTTCATACAATTTTTGCACCTTTCATATGTAAAATCTGGTGTAATATGCATGATCCTTGTGACCCAGCTTGTACAAGAAATCTATTTGTTTCATGCAAAAGATATGAAATATATAACTGACTAGGTCATATTGATTTTGCAGAACGTGTTCCCCAAAGCTTCTTTCTCTAAAGTCTGTGCTGTACGCGCATAAACGTGCGTGCATTCCCTTTTGCGCCCTGTCATTGATTAGAGGCTCCTTTGAAATGGAAAACTTCACCTTTTAAAAAGGCTGTTACATTAGTTGATTCCTTTGCTTGCTTGAACTGGTTTCCACTGAACTTGAAGAAAGGAAGGAGGGGGGAGTGATGGAGACTCAAAGGAAAGGTGCTTGTCATTTACTGATAAAAACCTGAGCAGAAAATCGTTGCTGCTAAGGACATCTGATCCATAGGCATCTGTTACAGTAATTTAAACTCGTGGCTTACTGATACACTTTCTACCAAAAAAAGAAAAAAAAAAAAAAAGAAAATGAAAACAAAAAACCTAGAGACCCTCCATATGATAAGGTAAAGTCATTTGGTTTGTACTTTGTATAGCATTTCTTTCCTTATTTAGGGAGGTGACTGAATGAGCAGGCTGCTAATCGTTTCCTGAATAGAATCCTTTGCTCTCAATACTTAATCTGTTTATCGGCTATTGTGAAATTTGATTATCAGTTGGAGTCTGAGCTGTAGCACTTCTGGATGCTAAACCACTACTTCGAACCATTAGGTTTACACACCTTTATTTTCTTATTTAGGAATTTGATTATATGTTGTCCTACTTTCTATGGTTACTCAGCACCTAGCTGGGATTTTTTATGTTTACCTGCCTTAGGCTATACATCCCTGTCATACAGTGCAGTATGAATCAGTGAACGTATTTTTACGTGTGCATTCTATGTGAGAGAGGAGGGGGAGTGGTAACATGCAGTGATAGGAATTTCTTGGGAGACTGGATTTTCTGTTCCCTTCAGCTTATTCTTTTATATAGCTCGTTGCATGCTTTTCATAATGATAACATAAAAATGCTTACATTTAAAAATAATATTAATTTTTTTCATGTTAAACTTGTATATTTAGATCTGGAATGTGCTGCTGTAGAAATCCCACTACTCATAACAGTAGCAGTTTCCAGTCACTGACATTTGATGTCCAGTAAACATAACTTTTTCAGTTCTACCACCATATTGTATCTATGTAGGCAGTAAAGAATTCATGTTTTCGTGTATAACCCACGTCTCAGCTCACAAGTCTTTGAAAGGACTGGTACTTGAAGTAAGTCCCATATAACTTAACTGTTGGGTGTTGGAGAGCTGTGGAGATAGAGGGAGCAGGCTGTGCTGGATGGGAGTCAGATATCTCTTGGAGAAACTGGAGAGCCGTGCCAGCTCACCTCCTTGCCCATTTAACTGCTTCTGAATCCCAGCAGCTACCATTACTTGGGGATAACACAAGAAAATGTGATCAAAAGCAGAGGGGTTCCTTTTGTTTGTTTGTTTTTAATTTATTGAAGTCAAAGCTCATCGTAAACTTTAGTTACAGACCCTAGAGGTAAGGAAGCAGTGATACCTCAGCTGTCACGTTAACTTGGAGAATTACTGAGCTATGCAGGTCACTCCAAAAGTAATGCCTACTATTTATTTCCATGGAAACTGCAACAGGTGCAAAAAGCACAATAACACTATTTGATAGAGCAAATTCTCAGCTAAAAAACACTATTTTTCAGCATAGTCACCACCATTGGCTGTGCTTTTTTGTCAGCAATGAACAAGAGCTTGCATGCTGCACTTGTAATAGTCTGCACCAGCAGAAGTGACCTACAGATGCTGTGATGGCATTGTTGCTTAGAAAAATGTTGTCCTTACAGTCTACTAAAAAAAAAAAAAGAGGAGGCATTACTTTTGGAGCAACCCTCATCAGTAGCCACTTGAGTTCCTTGTTGTCAACTGTACCAACCTATGTCATTTGTTTGAGTTTTGGAAGCTACGCTTTGACAGTGTGTTCAGCCAAAACTGCCTTGTGGGCCAAAAGATATCTGTACGGATGAAATAGAAACTAGCATTTCTAAATTACACTGCTGAACTGGTTTCTTCCTGAAGCTCTTAGGTGAAAAAGAATTCTTCCATTCTGACCGTTAGCTTATACTCCCACTCCTGTTTTTGCAGGCAAATGGAGATGCCCATTAGGAGATGCACGTACTGGTAGTCACGTATGTGAATACTAATGGGAGAAAGCATATACAGTAGTGTTGAAAAGACAGTTTCACTACTGGAGAAGTGAATGGTTCCATACCTAGTTTTGAAGAGGCTTCAAAAATATACCAGTGTACATTTTTCATACTTGGATGTGTATGTGTCATGTTTCAATCTTACATTAAAATAGTGAATTGGGAGCTCCTGAAAACCATTGGATTTAATGGAAACAGTTAATGACTTCATGTTATTACTCCAGCAAGCACTCTCATAATGGGGATACTTAAAGAAGCCTTATTTATTAGTGCAAATGTATATGGGTCAGAATTAATTTTTAAAAAATCTTTAATTGTTTTCCCCTTATAATTTTCACAGCGGTATGTAGTTAAATATTCATGATAATGCTGATGATATGCTAAAGGTCTGAAATAGATCTGGAGCCTCAAAATCAACACAGGTTATTTAACCCTTTTCATCTAATGCACCATTGGGGACTTGCTCACTGAAATCCCAGAGCACTGGAATAATTAGAAGATAGTAATGAGGATTTAATTAGTCCTTGAGATATGCTGAAATAGGACCACTGAGAACTTTTCTGTTTGGACATGGATTGCAAGCAGAATTGATGCCGTTGCAGCTGCTGTGATGTGCTGGAAAATGTATTCCATTGCTAGAGGCAGTTTCATGGCACCATTCTGTGCTTGTCAGATCTCTGTGCAAAGTGCCTGGAGTAAGCACCTCCAAAATTGTTGAATAGTAGCCTTCCTCCACTCCATCACCTCCTCACATTACCTTTTTTTTTTCTGTCTCCCTTTATGTTTTTGTTTCTTTTTCAGTCATGCTTTCCATTGTTTTTCCTTCTTTCTGTTGTTGACATGATCTAGCTTTTGAGGATTGTTGTACAGTTATACGCTTTATTAAAAATCTATCTCAAACATGGATGGGGAGTAAGAAACTACAGGCTTGTAGGAGCACGTTACACTAAGCAAAACTAGAATCTTTTTGATACAAGTCCTTGTAAACTTTATCCTTAGATCTAGACCTTATTTAGAATTAGATCTTCACAGAAGTGATATTTATCAGTAGCTACAACGTTGTAAATTTAAATAGCTTTTTTGGCAGCTGAGATGTTATCCAGCTAGAGGTAGTAACAGATGGGATGTGATCAGGCATTTTGATGTTCTCTTTGTGCTTCCCTATAAACGCTAAGTAGCATCTGAATTTCTGTAACTACAATTTCCTAATTTGCCCATTAGATTTCATATAGGTATTTTTATCCCTTTTAACTGTTTTGTGGGCACGCTTATTTGTACATGGTCATCACATAAATTCATGGTCATCACAAATTTTCTTCTAACAAAATATAAATGTTGTTGCTTGCACAGAGGACACAGAATACCAATCCAGTATTTTGCCCCAATTCATGATCAGATTTACATTTTAATACTGGCATTTGATGTAGAGATTCTTTTTTCCTGAAATCTATTTTCTTCTTCAAAAAAGAAACTGGAAGGAAGAAAATAGATCAAACAATTATTATTACAACGGAAAAGTTACTACAGATTGCTTTTAGATCTTAAGAAGACTTTTTTCCTGAGAATACATTTTTTGCTCTCATCTGGGGATTTGGGATCTATTCAGAGCACTGAGGAGCTGGAGAATAAAATGATTCTTGTCATTAAAATTCTTCTGCTTGCCATGTTAACGATGACACCACTTAAGGTTAAATCAGACTTGGTAATAAGTTTACTTGATGTAGGCTGAAGTGTTTCAGGCTCTCAAAGAAAGGTGCTTGAGACATGCACTGAGTGCAAAGCCACAGGTATGTTTGAGTGCCTCTTCTGCACGTAGTGTTCTCCAAGTGGGTCAGTGCAGGGAAGCTGAGCTCCGGCAGGTATGCAGGAGTATCGTGCTGGGTTGGGAGAAAATGTCATGCCTGGAAAACTAGAGCTAGGTGAATTGCACCCTGAAGAACCAGAGGAGAGGTTCATGTAAGGAGGAAGAGCGTGCTGCAGTTGAAGCTGTCACACGTCTTTAGAAGGAATTATTTTGTTACAAGGTTAGCTGTGTAAAACATCTCTTTAATCGCAAGTGACGTGACAGACCAAATCAGCACCCTTCCCCACTTCTGCTAGAGGATCCACAGAAACATGCAGAGTAGATCTGTGAAGGCAGAACCATGCACTGAGCCATGCAGTAAGCTTCTTCAGTGTCTCAAAAAGTTGCGTTCTCAGTTCAGTGAGCACTAAATTTATCATCAGTCTTTAAAAGGATCCAGCCATCACTGTTTTTTTACTGCTGCTTTTTTTTTTTTTAATTTGATTGTAAACATCTTGATGCCTTAAGTTGAATGTAAAAATGTCATTTTATTTTCCTTTGATTCAAAATGTTTTGTTAGTCTGATGAGCAGGGTTTTGTGTTTTTGATTTGCTTTTTTTTTTTACTATAAACACACTATTCTTCTTTGCTATTTTTGTTGCAGTAGCACCCAGGAGCCCCATTTTTGTACCTGTTGCATTGTACTATACCACATACCAGTGCACAGCAGAAAGCTTACAATACATTTGCCTTACAATGAGTAATGGAAATCTTTCAAATAAAAGGTTACTGATTCTCACACTGAGCTACGGGAGAGAATAGTTTAGTGCTGGTTTGTCTCTTGTGCATTGATGGAAGGTGTGCTTTTCTTGCTCTGAAAGTATTTGAAATTACACACATTCTATATATGTGCCAAACTAGGTTAATTCTTAAAGGAATCAGTTGCCATTTGAGTATGCCATTTGTAGCCTGTACTTGGATTTCAGACATATACCAGCCAGAGTCAGTTTGGGGTTGATCTGATTAGTTGTGGCGTGCACTAAATATACAGCAGTGTTGGCCATCTGCACGAAGAGCTGCAAGAGGACGGGTATGATTTACATGTGATAAACGTCTCTGGGAGAAAGCAAAACTGCAGAAGTAGTATTTGAAGGAGATAATATCTGTACAATCAAAACCCGGAGTCAGATCTCCCAAGTAAATTTTGTATACTAGCAGCTGGTCATTGCTTTCTTCTTGCTGATGTTAAATCTTGTTATACTTGGGGATGAAATTTATTTCATTTTTTAAACTAAATTGGGGATTCTCTTTTTGAGATTAGGGAGTAGAATTGAATCATCCTGAGAAAGTTTATACAGTTGCTGGCACAGAGACTTCTCAATAGAAAAGTTTCCACTGACTTCATTTGACAGAGTTCAGATTCCCTGCCTCTGGGCTCAGGGAGTGAAATAAGCAGCAAGCAGTCATTGATGGAGGACTTGACAAAGTGTCACTCAGTGTTCCTGTCACTAGGTTTGCTGTAAAGTTGTGAGTGCAGTCCCTGTCCCAGGGATAGCTTCCCATCACGGCCTATAAACTCCAAGCTCAGCCTGCTCAATGGCGTCATCACTTCAGGGACACTTTGCTCCCTCTGCACCTAAGTTAACCTTTTTATGGAGCTTCTCTAAAAATAAAGAACTTCTGGTCTGAGGTCCTTTCTGCCTTTTAAAGTTCACATGTAGGGCACTGAAATCTATATAATAATGTGTATTAATAGCTAGCACTAGATAGTTCTTTCCATCCCAAAGGACCCCAAAAGGCTGCGGAATAAACACTCGTCAGGGAACAGCTGCAAATTGTGGAAGGGAAGAATCAGTCAAATCATAACTCATGGTAAAATAAAATGGAGACAAAGACGTTTGGGACTGAGGACAACGTGCTGATTTTGTATTTCTGAAAAATATTGTGATTTATTTTACTTGCATACAAGACAGAGATGAGACGTGTATATTTTAGTTATGTCCACAACATCCATATATATCTCATGGTATTCAGTATATTTACTTCATGGAAAGGAAGATCTGAGTTGAGCTGTGGAACCTTTGAACAGGAGTCTCAGGGGAGGTTAAATTTTTCAAACCTGAAGTTTAGACCATTAAGCCTGCAGGCCTTGTACATTACACATTGAAAAATGCTGTTCCTTCTTTGCTCTCCTTCATGATTTTCATAAGTATGCATGTTATTAGGGAAACTTAGACAAATGTTGATTGTATAGAGCAGGCAGGCTCCTCAGGTTTTTCTCCTTGCTGCTCGGATTAATTCCAGCAGCCCAAAAGATACCCAGTGAAATTGAGGATTTGTTTCACGTTCAGATGTGGGTGGAGGGGGAGCTGGAAGGGTGCTTTTGTACTGCAGTTCACCATTTTCCTGATTTTCCAAGCACCATAGTAAAAGCATCTTGCATAAGACATACTACAGTAATAAATTACATGTAAGAGAGTAGATGAGCAACATGTCTTTGTTCTGTTTATCAACTTCTCCACAAATGTCTTTCCTTCTCTGCACTTAAAATTTACATCAGAGAACATCAGGCAAGGTTTGCATTAGGAAAGGTTAGATATTTCTTCTCCAGATACCATATGGGTAATCTGTCTGATTCTTCCCCAGATTCTAATTTATCAGTGATAGATTATATGAATTTCAAGGCTAGGCAGTAGCTGAGGGAGGTTTAGGGGTGGGAAAAATTTAAACATTATTGCATGCCATACATAGAGAGGGTTTTGTAATATTACAGAGAGAGGCAGGGGAGATTCAGCCAGTTAACCTAATAGCACAGCTGGTAAAACACTAGGGGGTCTGGGTTAAAACCTTAGCTAGGTCATTAGTTTCCATCTCCCCCAAAGCTATTCACATTGTGAAGAGAAGCAGTCAGACAAATAAACAGTAAAGAGACTGTGAGATAGATAGTAAAGCATAATAAGGAAATATTTTAAAATAAATAAAACCAATCCAGTGCTTTTTCTTATTTAAGAAAAAAAATCAATCCTTTTGTGAAAAGGAGAAATAACCAGAGTACCTTTTATGGAAAGCACTCGTTTTGCTAAAGTGATGTTTTCCATAACAAGTACGCAAAAAAACATCTTTGTGGAATATTTGGGAAGAAACATAGAAGTCATTCTGCAGATACTGGCAGATGCCAATGTGATCAGGTACCACAGAGAAGCTGTGTTGCTGTTACTCTGATTCAGAGAACTTCAGATGTTTGTAGTAGAGGGAAAACCTTTATGTTTCCTGAAGAAATTGCTCAGTGTGGGAATTACTTTTTTCACAGTAAATCAGGAAATAACAGTGTAAGGATGTTTGGGATTCTTTATAAAATACACTGTGATTGGAGAAAGATGTGAGGGTTTTAAAATCTCCTCTAGCTTTTCTGAGAGTAAAAAATAAAAATAAAAAAAAAAATCAAGAAGGTTGTTAGCCATGTTATTAGAGGTTAAAGAATAAGCATTTAAATTTCTCCCGTGTCATTGTTCTCCATACATTCTTCAGTACCACTACCCTTCAGTTGAATTGCTTCTCACCAGAAGCATTCACTCAGTAGCTGGGGTACTAGCAGAGGAGTAGTGTAATCAGTACCCGTGTACTCCCTGTGTCAATGTTGCTGCTTGGAACTTGTCTAACAGTCCCATACCAGAGCCATGCAAAAATATTTTATTGTTGGAGTGCTGTAACTTAACCGTGCTAAACAGGATGGAAGTTTTTTTTGTCATCTGTTTGTGAAGGTGTTTTATTGTTTTTTTTTGTTGTTTTGTGTTTTTTTAACCAGCCTATTAACTGGACAGAAATATTGAGAATTAGTATTTACATCATCTAAATGAGGTTTCCGTTGCACTGGTTAATCTATCCATGCCATCACCCTGTTGCGTATTTTACTAAGCTGTAGGTTCCAGGCACGACAAATGTAGGCTTTATATGTAGTATTTCCAGTCCTTTATTTTAATAAGGCTATCTTCAAGAATGTGAGAGCAAGAGCTGAGGAAAGTACATCATCTTTAATGTGAAGAAATCATGTGCCTGCTTGCTCTGGAGGCTGGTTTTCTTATACCACCCACATGATTTCACTGGATTTACTTGGGGTGAATTCTGGTACATTGGTCAAATCTTTTCCAGTTTTTTGATTGCTGTTATTTGTTTAGACTTGCATACTACTTTTGTCTGCTTCGATTTTTTTCCAGTATCTAGGCGGTCCTCACTGTGTCTTTTCCAATGACCACATGCTCATTACAGTACCATGACCCATTTGTGCAGATGACTGGTTTCATACTCAGGGTCCTGATATCTCAGATTCATGTAACTTTCAATTCCTGTAACTCTTTGTTAGTGATTGAATCTTACACTATTGGGCGTTTCCTCATGGCATTCTCAGGTGCTTTGGACCTGTCTGACTGGGTGCTAACCCAGACATGCTTTACCAGTCCAAAGACCTCCTCAGCAGGGAAGACATCTGAGGTGGGCACTTTAGGGAGTTTCAAGCTAGGTGCGTATTCCTGAACATCCTGCTGTCTTGACAGCTTGTTGCATTTTATTATATTCATTGCACTGAATGGTCGTTGTTCAGCTCTGTCCTGCTACTTCCAACACAAGAGTTGTTTACCTATGGACAGTCTGCATTTAGGAGTTGCTGCTTCAGATCATCTCAGTTCTGTTGTGTTCTCTGGTGGAAATCCTGGGATAGTGAATATAACCCATATGGCTGCCTGAGGAAGAAATGTCTGCCAGAAACTGCATCATGGGTGTGCGAACATTTACTCTCTTCCTCCAGGATACTGGACAGTACCTTGCTAACATGTCAAGCGTTGGAAATGTTTGTGATTTCCTCCCTGAAAGTTTTTCCTTATAGGTAGCAAAAACAAGCTCTCTTATTGCACTTAGGATTTTTTTTTGAGCTGACATGTAGGGATATTGATGATTAGAAAATATGCTTCTTCTTTTCTCACTCTACGATTTCCAGAGTAATAAGGAGGACTAGCTCCTTTAGCGTCTGCCCTAGAACAAGAGGGACTTTCCTATTCCCTACCCTGAAGAATTCTTGAGTTTCTAAAAAGAACATTAGCCTGATGTACTTTTTTCTTCACATAAGCTCTTTTTTTTGCAAAGTACCATGGCAAGTATCTTTCCTCATTTTTTATTTATCGAATGTGTAATTTAATGATGATCTGCTATTGCTGTAAACACCAAAGTTTTCTTGAGCTTAAAATGAGTAAGTGTTCTGTGCTGTTTTCAGGTTTAATTCATTCATAAAAATCAATGAAGTACTCCTGGCTAAATCAAAAGCCCTCTCATTGACTGTGGGTTAAGTGTGTGCCAGTAGCTAGTTACTGTCTATCAGCTGATATGCAATAACTCCTTACTTTGCAGTCACTCCCTTTGTATTTGAGCTCCTGCTTTCCTGGAAGGGCTTTTTCATATTCAAACCAAGATGAAAATATCAGGAGAATCCATTTCAGACTTTACAGCAACAGCCAGCTCATTGTATAGAGTTTTTGTTGTATTCAAAGGTAAAGAGAGAGTATTCAGCAGGTTATTCTGTATTGGTCATTGTACAGGTGGAATTGAGAGCCTTGGTGCATAATTCACTGTTGTTAATCTCTTTTAAGTATGCATAAGGAAAAAAAAAAAGATTTTAGATATTTTGCAAAGGCATCTTATGCTATATTAGCTGTAAGATGTGTGCTACAAGATGCTAGTAATATAAATTACAATGAGAAAATCATATTTGTCTTCTTCAAAGGAGAAAAAACACTTCCATCATAAATATAGTAACTGCTACTTCATTGGTGTTATATCCCTGCTTTTTGCTAAAAAGAAAGAAAAATATGATACAACGCTACCTGTCTGATCTGAAAATTTGTGTGTACTATTAGAACGTGGGAACACAGGGTAGTTGTAGGAGGGAGCTAATTGTTAATAGTATGTTACTGTAACAAAAAAAATACGAGGATGACTTTACAATTTCAGTTGGGTTTCAATAAAAGAGATCATTCTTCAGCTGTATAAATATAGTATAAAAATAGCTAAAACACGTGAGTACTTTTGGAAGGCTCAGTATATTCATCTACTCCTGAAATAGCTTAGTTTGCTGAATTTTGCTCAAATGTTTTCTCAGTAGGTAATCTCTTGTTGTGATGGCAAGTAAAGCGTCATCTGTAGCTCTTTATCACTAATATTAGAGGAAGGGTGTAGGTTTGTTCAATGATGAGCATGTTGTCAATGCAATTTTTAGAGTCTTAACTCATGGCTGTTTCCTAGCGATTTATTTAGAAAAAGTTTTCAACAAAAAACCACCCTGTTGTCATAGGGGCTGACATGTCAGATGCAGACTGGCTGTTTAATCATTCCACTGCCTTTACTCCAGTGCATTTCTAATGCAATCCTAGTTCCCTTTTTTACAAAAGCAAGCTTTATCTTACATCTAATTTTCTGGAAAGAAAATTTATTTCTGTTTGTATCAGTTATAAAATGAAGTTGAACACTGGGGAAAATGTGTGTAAATAAAGAAAAATGAATGTATGCCAGCTGCTCCCTTTCGTTTCTGATCAAATTTATGGAATTGATGTTGTTTTCTCTTTCTGATGAAAGCATGTTAATGTCTTGACCAGGAACCCTCTTCCTCTCTAAGACATCTGAGCTCTCTGCAAATGCTTGAAGCACTTCAGACTTATGCACTGATCTCTGAAGATCCAAGCTGCTCTCACTGAGATAGATAAGGATAGACACATCTTTGTTTTAAGGGAATTTCGATTGCATTAAGTCATGATTTTACCTTCTCCATATCACATCTGTAACTGAAATGACTCCTTTCCTTTCTGGAAAGCAGTTGTTACGCATCCTATTTTAAGATCATGTTTCAACATACCATACAGACAATAATAGAAGATAATATGGCACAGATTCCTGCATATCAGGCTTCCTTTTTCCTTATTTCTTCCCCTGTTCATGCTGAGAATGTGTCAAAGCCAACATTATTTGAGAGCAGTCTCACACCCTTTGGGGTGATGGCACTTTTACTTCACGTCAAAAGTTGTTAAGGAGTCTGTTCTGTCCTTGTGTTAATCCAAGACCCAGAGCTTACCTGCTACATGTTTGTTGCAAAATCTCTGTAAACTGAAGTCAGAGGATGAGTTCAGCTACCATCACACAGTTATCTATGCTGTGTAATTTCTGGCATGATCCAGGGAATGGTTTTGTCCAATGCCAGAGAGTGCTCCATGAGCCACAGCCCAGGCATGGATGAGGCAGCATGAGGGAATACTATGAGAGATGTGGATGAGACTGCCAGGACTGAGTAGGAACAGTTAGCTGGATGAACACAAGTGTCCCACACCACCCTATGCCAGGGAGTGGTGGCATGTTTTATTAATGACTGTATACGTAGCCAGACAATTCACTCCACAGCATCAAAAACAGATTAGAAGTTTCTTGAAGAAGAGGTCATTTGAGTGGAAATACTTATTTCACTCATTGCTCCAGTCCATTTAGGAGCTGCTCTGACAGCAACAGATCTCGACAAAACTGTTCACTACTAGACTCAATAACCAGCAATTCTTCAGCATCACAACTGGTAATCATTACTACTCATGCAAGTAGCCGCTTGTTAACATGTCATCCACCCTTGTTGTGTTAAGCAAAGTACTGCCTGTGATAACTGGGCAGAAAACCCTTTGTCCCTAGAACAATGTTTGCGAAGTTATCTTACATAGATTAAAAGACCCATGGTGAACAGAAAACCCTCACTTCTCAATAGTTACAGGTCTAAGTGTGCCATCTGTACATTAAAAAAACTTAGTGTGACCAGTACAAAATGTTTCATTTCAATGGATCCCATGAGTGCGATATATATGGGTGTGTGTGTGCGTGTCTGGAATGCGAGCATTCATATCACACAGACATGTGATTGTATTAGGTTTTTAAATTAGTTACAGTACTGTCAGAAGCAGACATAGACTTTGTAATAAGATTTGTGTGAGAGTGGAACTAGTTTAAAAATAGAGGGGTCTGTCTCAAAACCAAGCTAAATGGAGAATTTCTTACGAGCTTTTCTTGCAGACATTTGGGGTTTCCCAGCCAACATTTGCTGGCTTTCAAGGCACCATTCCTCATTCAGTTACTTGGCTTACTGCATCCTAGTGCACGTGGTTAGGCTTCCTCCAGAGCAGGTGTCGAGCTCTGACTTAACAGTTCAAGTGTGATCAAGTCAGCTGCCTTTGGGCCCCCACAAGGGTCTCTGTGTGCATTCTGCTAAAACTTACAGTTGTTAGAGTTTTAGCATGTTAGGAGTGGAATTGTTTATAGTTTGAAAGAACTGGGCACAAGGGAGTGTGAGACTATTTTAGTGCCTGTTTTTTCCCTTGCAACCTGTGGCACTGAGCTTATTGACTCTTTGATGGGGTTTTGGTGAATAGGAAATATGTTACGGAACAAAGATTTGTGGAGGTCTTAGAAACTTTTTATATTTCTTTGTACTCAAAGCCTAATTCCTAGTAACATACTCACCACTTTTCATTTGTACAATGTGGAGATACTGTTTGTCCCCTTCTGTAAAGCGCATTGTCACTGGTTTACAAACATGGAAGAAGCGACGTGGAGAAATCAGGGAAAGTACCTTTCAGCCCTCCACAGTCACAAAGCAGCGTGCCTGGACAAGCCAGGAGGCAGCCAAAAGACAGATTTGTTCCTGCACATTTTCCTGCCTGGCAGCAGCACACTGTATCTCACACATCCCTGGGCAAGGGTGAGCTGCTGGCTGCTGCACCCACTGTCAGGAGGCTGTCGTGGAGCCATCTGCAGCCTCAGTATTGTCCCCTGGTACAACCATGTTTTGCTCCACAGCAGTAGATGAAATTTAATGTTTGTAGAGAACAGCAAAGAAAGCAGTTTTCCTCAAATCAGAAAATAATTTGCTTTCTTTTTGTACATCTTCATCAGCACTGAGAGCAGCACTAAACCATTTCAGAGAAAAGTATTACAAAACCAACAATCCACCATACATGATTCATGGGCGGGATTTTGCAGCATTTTTCTCATTTTATGAAAAGTTTAAAAAAGAAACAAACAAAAAAAACCACAAAACCTTTCTTCTACCTCCCTTTTAATAGGCTGAGTCCTGTTCCTCTTGTTCCCTTATATGTGCTTCCAGATTTTATAGCATTTTAGTAGGTCTCTTCCTGCAGCTTTTGAACCTTAAATTAAATTGAGATTCATTAATACATTTATGAAAGGGGAAAAAAAGAGAAGTCAGTACAGACATACTGGTAACAGAGTGGTAGAAGGACCTAGAGAACAGATACGGATTAAAAAAGATTACTTTTTTTCTGGCTTGTTTTGCTAGTCTAAATGGAAATGGAAATTGTAGCTCCGAATTTTGTGCCGAATGTGTACATTTTGGTAGCTGTCTATAATTTTGGAAGTTACAGTACTTCTACTGTCAATCATCAGGCAAATTCACTACTATTTTTTAGTTAGTGCTGACAATTGCCATTAACTTTTCTTTTCTAAAGGTCATTTTAGCTCTAAAACCAGCAGCCATTTGTAACTAAGCATGGCTCTCCATCTTTCTTTTCCTAATAAAAACCCATGAACCTTGTATACAGCTTTTGGATTTTAAGACAGCTTTGCTGACTTTACTTCTCTTGAGTGAACAATACAGGTTTTCTGGGTATCTTTTGTTTGCAAAAAGCTAAGGAAGGTTTGGGGATTTTTTTGGTGTGTGAGAGATTTCTTAAATATAGAACAGTCATCTGAATATTAAATTTTACTTTGGCGCTTTTATTCCCTTTAGGTTTTATGGCAGGCATACAGAGGAACCCCCAAATGTCACAGTATGGACCTCAACAAACTGGACCTTCCATGTCACCACACCCCTCACCTGGTGGCCAAGTGCATCCTGGAATTGGTAGCTTTCAGCAGAGTAATTCAAGTGGTACTTATGGGCCTCAGATGAGCCAGTATGGACCACAAGGTAAAATTATTGTTAATACATCTATATATATACACACTCACACATATATATATGTAAATTAAAAAAAAAAAAGAAAGATGTATCACATATGTAAATAGGCAAATGGACAGGTAGGTGTGTGAGTTCTTGAAATGAAAAAGACACAGAAAACCCACACAAAAACGCCCTCATGTCCTCCTAAAAAAAAAAATAACAGATGAAACTAATTCAGATGTGGAGCTACGCACTGTGGAAGAGGTTGCTTTTGTTATTGGTACCTTCACCTTTGTGTAAAAATTGCATTCATAAATTGGGCAAGGAAATTGCAAATCTGTTGGATTGCCAGGACCATTTTTCAGGAGGCCCAGCATGTCGTATCTGCAGAGTCCGAGTTTGGCCAAACATTAAAGAAGGGGCACAACCCAATCCCAAAACAGGACTTATTTTCTTAGATAGAATCCCAAAACCAATCTGAGATCACATAGTGACTGTGAGGGTTAAAGTCTTCTAACAAGCATAATAATACAATAGCTACTATGGGAATATAATATTGAGCACTCATGCATACGGTTTGTGAATTTTAACCAACCTTTCATACTGAGGAAGACAGTTCCTTTTATTACACCGTTTGACAGAGTTGTAGGTCTAAAACAAAAATAGAAGAAACAGTTTTCATTACTTTCAATACTTAGAACCTTAAACTTGTCTATTGTTTTGTTTTTAACAGATAACCTTTATAAAGCATACATCTGTTTAGGGGTTTAATGAACTTTAAGTCAGAATATATGAGGGACAGTATTTCTTTAAACATACATCAATAAGCTCTTCTATTTCAGCACTTCCTACTAAAGCTTTCTCACTTAAAATCCTCAAAAAGGATTGGAGCCAGCTGTGGGAAATTCTGTAAGGGCTCACTGGCTTGCACACACTAGCAAGGATGGTTATTTTAGTCTCCAGGGTTTCTGAGAACTAGTTCTGTTGTTTGTTTGAAGGGAGTCTTGCCGCCCTGTGCCTTGTTCCTTTCTTTTTCATCTCTGGGTCACGTTTGTTTTAGTTGTCTGAGCACAGGGCTACAAGCCAAGATCTCCTAGTTTGTAATTTTGGCTCTGCCTTTTACTCTATCTTTCAGCTTGGGCAAGTAGATTCATTCCTCTGCTTTGCTTTCCTTAACTGTAAGATGGAGCTAGTAATGCCGTATAGCCGTGTGTGAAGATTAATTACCTAACTCCAGTTGACTGGCACTTTCCTTTTATTTGAAAAGCATTTTGTGACCATAAAATGCTGTCCAAGTACTTATTTTTATCTGCACAGAGAGCAACTAGCTTAACTGGTAAAAATCCAGTGGATTTATGATGTGCTATCCTGACTTCCAGCTGTACTGCTGCTGCTGAGATTCCGAACCATGGGAATAGTGGGTGTCAAGTGCAGTAAAACATTAGCCATCCACACTGATTGAGTGGAGAAGTTTTTGTACTA
Source organism: Odontophorus gujanensis (assembly GCA_013399175.1). Taxonomy (NCBI): domain Eukaryota; kingdom Metazoa; phylum Chordata; class Aves; order Galliformes; family Odontophoridae; genus Odontophorus; species Odontophorus gujanensis. The sequence continues at coordinate 40,177 of VXAB01010422.1, read as the reverse complement.
AATCAATGCATTTAAGTAACATGCCGAATACTACTTTCTTTTTTGTTTGAGTTCAGCAGTTCTTTTCCTCTCACTGTAGATGAAAGTGCCTATGTAATGATTTTATGGGTCGTGGTCAGGAAGAAACAGCTATTAAAAAGTGAACTTGAGGGGCAGGAAGAAAATGAGCATCATTGTCATTAACAGGCCATTTCAGAGGGGTCTGCTGAATAGTGTGATGGATGAAAAGCATGCTCTTCTGCCAGCTCTCAGAGAGTACTGGTGATCCCAAGCACTGGTCACGATAAAATTAGGGCCCTGCTGTATTTAAGCTCCACAGGTAACAAATAGAGCAGAAGGATACTGCTTTTTCACTGGGCTAATGTGACCATTAATAACATACTGGGAGGAGTATGATGATATTTCAAAGTCATGTATTTACTTGGATTTAAGATTTTAATAGCGTTCTTCATTTTTTATGAAAGTAATCTGTAATTGCATCTCTTAACATACTGTCTTACAAAGCACAATTACATGCCAGCAATGATGAATATATAATAATGTTACTCCATTTGCTTTTTATTGCCGAAATAACAAATATATTAAAAATCACCTGGGATGCAAACTAGTTCTTACATTATTAAACTACAGTAATTGTCAAGGATTTGTTTGCCTTTCTCATTTTGTTCACATAAGCCTTCCCCTAGAATATTGTGAAGCAGTGACTACAATGGACAGACCAACTTGTATTTTTATATTTGTCAAATTATTCTGTGACATTAAGCTTAAATGTTGAGTTTAAACATAGCCTAAATATTCTGTTTTACTATATGCTCAGTCCTGTAAGCCATTTCTTAATGTTGGTACTGCCTTTCTCTCCAGTGGAACTGCTTGCTGTGGGTAAAGATTACACCAGTAAGTTTGGGCTGGAGGAGTCAGCCCACAGTTTGCAGGAGCAGAATGATCCATCAAATGTATATAGCTGATTTGTTTTTCATGTGTTTACGTGACACTTATAGATCTGTAAGAGGAAAACGTGTTTGTCCAGGAAGCAATTCCATACTGGGGACCTAGGGCGATGCTGTGAAAGCATTTCCCAGAAAAATAAAAAATTATGTTGGCTGCACATTTCTGTGTGTCTGTGATTTAAAACAGGAGCATACAGCACAGAAAGTTAATTTTAGTTTTTTGTTAACTCCTGGCATTTTCCTGTCCACAAGAATAAAGAGAAACAGAGTGAGCTTTTGAGTTGTTTTTGAAACAGTCTTTCTGTTTTGTATTTGGGAAGCATCTAGCTGGTGAGCTAACAAAGAAGCTCTGGTCTATGACCCAAGCATTGAACTGCAGAATGTCCCTTAAGCGCTCTCTGAAGAGCAGTCGGACACTGCAGTCAGTTGGGTCTTTTAAGACAGGCAGAGAGAAATTCGCTGCAAATCAGTAAAAGGTGTCAGAAACGCATCCCAACTCCCTAACTTTTCCTACTGAATTCAGCAGTAATACTGTTCTGTTTAACAGAGAGATGAACTGCTACTGTATATGTTTGAACCCTAACCTTAAAACTTCACAGCAAGTTAAACCCCCTCATGTAACACAAATGAGTATTTGTACTTTATAACCCTTCATGTTGGAATTAAACTCGTTTCGCAGAAGCACTTTGGTGTCTTGCTCCCCTAGATTTCAGGAGCCTAAGTTCTAAATGATAGCACCTCAGGGATGAGTTGCCCTGAGTATCCTGAGAGTGCCAGGCCTCAGAGTCTAGTCCCCCACCTGTGCTACAGTGTGTGAGGTGAAGATGTGAAGACTTGCATGCTAACCACTCCTACTGAGTGAAAGAGTTTCAGAGGAGTTCAGTACGATGTATTTAAATTGTCTGTTATCTGTGTGGCGGTGAGGGAAACAACATAATGGTTAAGTCAACATATAAACAATTCTAAAATGTCTTCAAGATACTATTTTTAATACCACAAATCTGACCTATGTTCCTACAGCAGAGAGTAAAACTAGCAGGCAGTTCTCACATTTCCTTCTTTTTGGCTTGCCTAGAAATGGCAAGGCATCAGAGCACTTTGTTCAGCAAACCTAGACAAAGTGGACTGAAGATCAGCAGTAAGCATGAACATCTGTCTTTGGCAGGTTGTTAGCAGGCTTTTTATATTATATCCTTGCTATGCTTCTTTTTTTTTTTTTCCCGATTCCAGTTACCACATTGTTTTTTTCTAGTGGATTTGAGATGCCATGTCTGTGGGCACAATTCTGCTCTGGCTGGGGGGAGCTGGACTCAAAAATCCCTTGAATACAGAGGGGAGGAGTTGTTCAGTGGTATTGTGCAGCCGCTGCTGCCAGGCCTGTACCCACTTGAAAAGTGTGGGCTCTTGGACTTGGCTGCCTGACACATCCAGCTGATGTGGGCTGGCCTAGCATCTGCTGCATTCATTGTGTTTAATGCTGCATCCATCTGTTTTCTGTCAAAGCCACTGCCAACAAATTACTAATCTATTAGAGAAACACGGAAATAAGATTGCACTCCTCATTCCTGGCAATTCCTCTTGTATTTCACTTGGCTTTTATTTTGCCTTTTTTTGTGAACTGGGAAAGGTATACGGATAGCTAGTACTTGAGGTATTGAGGAAACGCTTAGGAAAAAAGTACATGGAATCACGGAAAAACATTGGAACTTGTTTACCTTACTGAGAAAATAACACTTCCCTGTGCTCTTGGATGCATATCCCTGGAGATGAATGATTAGGAGCTATTTTAACTGAGCCACATATTTTTGTGGAGAAGATTCCACTGTTGTTTTTTTTGTTGTTGTTGTTGTTTTGTTTTTTTTTCTGTGTTGTGCTTACGCTGGAGAAGCCAAAGCATGAAAAGAGATTTTTTTTGTCCCAATTCAAAATAGCTTCAAAACAGCAATAGTATTTAGCATTGGTGTTTGCTCCTGCAAGTGTGCTGCTGAACCGTACTTTGTAGAGCCAAACTGACAAAACAAATTGGCTTTATGTAAATCGGACTGACAGTAGCTCCCAGTGATTATGGATATCAGGTCTGCTAGTGCAGGGAGTGAATTTGCTTCACTTTGGGAGCAGTGTTTCTAATAGCGTGTACGTAAATGTGCTAACTGGCTGGGTGCAGTCCTTGAGCCTCAGTACACTCCATCATACTGCACTGCCTTTTTCTTGCAGAAAGAACAGGGAAACGAGCAACATCTGAGTTCTGTGTTGCAGGTTAAACACTGAGCAGAGCAATATGAAACCAGTGAGCCCTTCAGTTTGTGGGCACAGCTGTTGGATTGGAGGTGTGGCTTGAGTAGATCTCAGCAGACAAAACTCTGGCTGCAAGCAATGGCTTGCTGAACAGAAAACGGTCAGTAGGCAGCAGCCGAGCCTGGAGGTGGAGGAGGAGAAATGACAGGGCAGTCTGAAGTTCAGCAAACAGCTGAGTCTGAAGCCTTTCATCCCTATTAAACCACATATTGGGGATCCTTCTGAAAAAAAGCCGCACGCACAATTAGGGTTTCTGAAACAGAAGTGAAGTATTGTTCCATTTCCTTGGAAAGCATAGGTCACACATGTTTTTGCTGAAGAGAACTTGTACCAGAGTGAGTCAGTTGCTGGGTGGGGAGGAGGGGAGGATTTGCCAAAGCACAGCAGCAGGAGCATATGAATTAATTATGCATGCATTCAAATGCCAAATGCATATATTTACTTTAAATATAAACAGGAGTTGCATGCCAGCAACTCCTCTGCCTGGTAGCTCAGGCCTGAGGAGAGATGAGGCTGATTTCCACGCTCAGGAAGTCTGCTGCCTGCTGCCTTCACATGAGCGTGGGAATAGCTGGGAGCACTCAGGAAACTGCTCAGCGGCATCCCGCAGGGGGGGAATGGGTCGTGTTTCCACTAAGCTGGATGAGATGGAAATAAAGGCAAGTCAGAACTGATGACTGAAGCAGTGTAATACGATCCATTTCTTAAAATACTTTTCTGTCATATCTTTGCTTTTTTTTTTTTTTCTTCCTTTCTCATGCTGCTCGGGTTTGTTTCTGAAACAGAATGTCAAACGCTTTTTCTTAGCTTTCAGTGTGATAGGAAAGTCAGTACTCACGTTATTTAAGCTGCTGCTGCTGCAAGTGGTGCAGTTTGTTTCTGTGACAACAGAGACTGGGCTCAGCCAGGTTTTCATGCCATCCTCCGTGGTGGAGCACCTGTTTATATTAGCAGCTCTGGGGTACTGGCGATTACTTTTGTATCGCTGGCTTTCCCAGAAGAGGTGCATTGTGAGCTAACCCACCTCCTGCTGGTGGAGCCAGGCTTTGCACTTAGCAGAGCAGGGAAGAAGAGGGAATGTTCGTAGGGGCCTGGAAAGGGGTCTGTCTGGAGCATCTCTGGCGCAAATTGACAGAATGGCTAGATGCAAGGATCCAGTGAGAATAACCCATTGCAGAAATCGCAGGAAGATGAAGAATGAGAACATGAAATTACAAAAATAAGGTTCTCTCTTGAGCTTTTGTAATGGGCTTCTTACAAGCCACACATCTCTGCTGCACAAAGCATTTTTTACTGTGTGCTGTGTTGTTAAACCTCTGGAGGCTGTGGTTTTCTGTATTTGCTCTTATCCCATGACAGTTATTAGACAGAAAATGCTTGAGGGTATATAAAAGTCAGGTTCATGGGTTCGAAGGGTGCTCAGGGGATTTTCTAGGCCAAATTCAAATTAGGGTCAGACATAAGATAAGAGCAGGTTACACAAGGCTTTATCCTGCTCTTGAAAACCATGAAGGAGGAAGTCTGAACAACTCTTTGGGTTGCTTGTTCCGTTGTGTGCCTGTCCTCACAGTGAAAAAGCTCACGTGTGTAATTTCTACAGCTACTTACTTCCTAAATAGAAATAGTTGTTCAAAAGTTTAATGTTATTCAATGTACTTTTTATCATTTTGTTCAGGAAACTACTCCAGACCACCAACATACAGCGGTGTGCCCAACACAAGCTACAGTGGCCCAGGACCCGGTATGGGTATAAATGCCAACAGCCAGATGCATGGACAGGGGCCAAGCCAGCCTTGCGGTACCATGCCTCTCGGACGGATGCCATCAGCTGGGATGCAGAGCAGACCATTTCCTGGAAACATGAGCAGTATGACCCCCAACTCTCCTGGCATGTCTCAGCAGGGAGGCCCTGGGATGGGCCCACCCATGCCAACTGTGAATCGTAAGGCACAGGAGGCGGCTGCTGCAGTGATGCAGGCTGCTGCAAACTCCGCTCAGAGCAGGTAGGCAACCAGGTGAAAGGAGCTGAAATGGGTGGCAATGTTTTTCTCACCATTTCCAAAGTAACAGTGCTATAGAGGTGCATGTATATGCATTTTAAGAACCTCTCTAGGAGGAGTTAGGTGTACGGCAAGAATACTTTTCTTTAAACGCAAGGGGAAAGCGTACTATTTGTCGAATTACCCTCTCAAAAAACATCTGTGACAGTGAAAATGACAACTACTTCCATGTTGGTTCTTGGCACTGAAGGCTTAAGGAAAACCCACAAGGTTGTGGTGACATTAGGAGTTAAGAACAAGCCCTGTACAACCTTGAAACTGATAAGCTGTGTATTTCTATTTGATTTCTGGTGGAGAGAGGTCAGTGTCTCCTCAGAAGCTTGCTCATACTGAGGAGTAAGGAAACTTGTGAAGCTGCCCATCAGTTCTTGTGGTTACTGCCCACATTGTGAGTGGCAGATATGATGGCAGTTCTCTTCTATGGGATGTTCTTGCTCCTAGGCAGATATGCAGAGTGGGAGAAAAGGACAGGCTGAGGGAGGCAGCTGTGGGGAAGAGGCAGGAGGAACAAAAGCAATGTGTAGTTATCTGGAGTTTGTCACTGCCGCTTATGCATCCATAAAAGAGGACCCATACATTTAGTCTCAGGGAGTTTGGAGTCACTGTCTGGCTTCTTGTCTCCCCTTCACACTGCATTAGCTGCATGTTGCCAGTTGTGTGTGGATTTTGGCAAAGACATTTTTCTGTTCATGGCTATTCTTAAGATGACTTAATACTTGTGAAATCATATTTTCTGGGAAATTTTTCAGATGAAGAAATTTCCTCATTTCACTGGAATGAAATTAATTCCTGGTGTACTTAATACTTTTTTTTTTTTTCTGTTAAGAGAATTTCCATTACATTTCAGATTACACAAAGCTGGTTCCGTTGTTCTATTAAACAAGTTTGTGTGTGTGTATACTGAGCATCTGGCATTTTTTTTATGCATACGCTACATATGCTTATACAGATACAAGTATGGGCAGTCTACAGGAAAGCTGGAGAGGGACTTCTTATAAGGTGTTTTTATACAAGTAGCAGCAGAATGAGGGGAAACGGCTTTAAAATGGAAGAGGGTAAATTTAGACTAGATGATAAAAAGAAATTCTTTGCTGTGAGGGTGGAGAGACTCTGGAACAGGTTGTCTGGAGAGGCAACCCACCCTGGAAGCGTTCAAAGCTAGGCTGGATGGGGCTTTGAGCAACATGATCTAAAGGGAGGGGTCCCTGTCTATAGCCAGGGAGGTTGGAACTGGATGATCTTAAAGGTCCCTTCCAATCCAAACCATTCTATGATTCTATGATTTCTCAATCAAGGCCACTGTTTCTGGACACAAGAATTTCGGTGATTCCAGGATGCAATATAGAAACAAAAATAGGAAACTAATGTGTCTCTTTATCTGTTGCTTTTTTGTTTTGTAAGCTTGGAAGGCGGGTGGCTTCCAGTGATAAGCAATAGCAAACTTCTAAAGTAGTAACAGTAAATTTAGCATACCTTGTGTTCTTCAGTAGGCATCACTCTCTCTTCAAAGCAGACACTGTTTCTGTAGATACCTGTGAAGCGGGAGGTATCTCTAGTTTATGTTGGCTCTTTCAGTAGATCTGTCTAGTTGGGAATGCAGAACTCTGCTTCTGGCTGCCCTGTTAGGCTGCAAGCTGATAGGTCAGGCAGGAAGGAATAAATGGGCCATTGCTTTAGCTGCAGGGAAAGTTTCTCTGTAATCACATATGGAAGGAGAAGGACACATTTGTTGGTCTTTGTAAGACTTGGTTTGTCCTAAGTGTAAGGTGTTTGGTTGTGATTCAGCTTACACTGAGCATAGTGTGTGGCGTTTGATCAAAAACTGAATTAACAGATCACCACACCTATCTCACATCTTCATCCCAAGTCAGTTTTGTAAAGATGTTTTTGGATTCTAGCATTATCTGGGCGAAAATACACCATTTGAGAACCATGTCATCACATAATGCCCATTCCAGTGATCCAGCACTTGTTAACAGACCGCTGTCATCAAATATCTGTTGCAAATACTGTCAAAAGGGTTATTTGTGAACTGCAAATTGAATGAAGCCCCTCTGATGCCACAAGATTGCAGACGCACTGTTTTCCCCTTGATCTCTAGACAAATGTAGGGGAGAAAGCAATTAAGGCTTTCAGCTATTCCTGCAAGTCCTCCTTCCATTGTCCACGGAAGGAATGTGCTTGACAGCAATCCGTATTTGTGTTACAGAGCAAATCCAAAGAGGCTGGTTTTTGTTCTGCTTTAGGCCACCATAGACTAGGTTGCTTGCTTACCCCAGCCAATCCGGGGCTGGCAGATGCCCCATATTTTCTTCACAGCATCCCAACAATGGCTAAGCTCAGATTCCCCTGAGGCACTAGCCTGACCATTACAGGCAGCTGGTCATGTATAGTGGACTTGCTACACCACTCTGGCAATGTTTTTAATGTTTATGTGCATGCAGTCTGGCAACTGAAGAAATACAAAAATCATGTGAAAGATGCACAGATACTTAAGTAACAGAAGGGATTTTCATTTTTTCCTTTCTTTTTACTGGAGCCACTTGCTCACACATGTTGTACATGGCTCTCAGCATGGCTTTGTCTCTTTGCCTGAGAGGAAAATGAAGAAGCTCATTGCTGAGAAAGAATGGGATACCCTTCTCTCCACATCCTCCCCTCCACCCAGACAGCATCTCTCTCCTCCTGTTAGTAATGTTTTTGCCTCACAGCAGTGCTGCACAGTGTCATTCTCCTGACATCTTCCTGTTATTGTCATTATGGCTTCAGTGAGCCACTCCCCCGAAGTGTGATGCCTTTCTGACAGGTGATTTACTGCCAAAGTGATGACAGGATTTCTTAATGGGATTTTCAGAGAAGTTTTATTACACTGTAATTGAGCATACTTGTGTTTGAAATATTTCAGTTAGTCACTAGAAGGATTTTTAGGAGCAGCAAGTATTCAGTCCAAAAAAATCTCTGGAACGTAGCTGCTTGTTTTGTTTTTTTTTTCAGCAGAGTCCTCCCCACTGTTGTATCTGTAGTGGTATTATAAGTTAGAGCACTGGGAAAGTGTTTCTACACTGGCTTGTTGCTTGCCCATGACCTAGTCTAGCTTCTCCTGAGATTCAGGTTTCATGGAGTTTACCATCGTCATGTTACTTCAGTGACTGCTTCCCTAGGAAATGTCTAATATCCAGTCTCCTGCTTCCTTCATAGTTATTGACCAGTCTTCATCACCAGTGCTTCATAGCTTCTTTTGTTCGTGTTGCATTTTTTTCATTAATAACTTTACTCATATATTTGCACGTGGAAAAGTGGAAAGCAAAACAAAAAATGAGAATAGAAGTCTATTGTTTCTTCGGTTTAAAAAGCAAAAATCAGTGAAATGGGAGAAAACTTGCACCATGCTATTTTCTCTAATTGGAAAGATGTCTGCTGTTATATGCCGAGACACATTAATAGCATCCAAATTTTTTATGTCTTGAGTTGATAAGATTCAGCTGTGAAGTTCACAAACTGTTGGGGTTTTGCTACCATAAAATACACCCCTGTATGTATCATTAAGGGGAAGATGAAATGGTTGTGTCAGAGTTGTGGTTACATAGCAGTATTTCTGTACAAGTTGGTTGTGATCCCCTTCAGGGTCAACTTGTTGAATCTGTAGCCAAGTATCAATAGGGGAAAGTAATTTATCTTCAGCTGCTAATCCACAGATCTATCCTTTACCAACTCAGGATTCTCATGTAGACAGAGAAAGCTGGTTTGCCTCTGCTTTGCCAAACCACATTAAGTAGCTGTGTAGAATGAATTTAAATGGTGTGCATCAGAATGAAATTGCTTCCACGAGGGTTGAAAATCACTGTTATTTAACCATGGCTAAATGATCAAGATGTGTGTCAACTGGTTATACCTAGGGTATCATCCTCTGTGCAGGCTGACACCATTTTAATTAGGAAAGATAAAAACATGAAAATAGAAGCAGTGGCTGTGGAAGATAGTTGGTTTACACCATTTGAGTTAGCCCTTGACCTCGTCAGGAGATGAGTTCTGTGTTAAGCTTGCATTACTTCCTACAACTTCAGAATACCTTTCCTATAACCTAAAATCTTACAATGTACTAGTATACACCAGCCAGCATTTCCAAATGAAATTTTACTTATCAGGCTAAAAGAATGAGCAGCTTTTCTTTCAGAAATCTCTTTGTTGAACCAGTAGTATCTGTGGCATCACGCTGCCAAAGATATTTATGCTTAGTCTGGCTAACAGTTTACATCAGGAAACGCAAAATAACTAACACACTGTGTTCAAATTCTTATTTTCAAGAAGACAGTCTAAAAGAACTGCAAGGTAGTGTTTTCCATATTGTATCTGTCTCAGTCACAACACACCCATTGACTGATAAGGCCTGTATGCTGAAAGCATAATATATCCACTGAACTTCAAGAAGAGACTTTTGTTAGCTTATGTGAGCGCTACCCAGGACACGCGGGCTGGTTTTGCTGCTGGAGGTTACAACTCAGTGGAGACCTCTGAAAACTAGATGGTATCAAAATACCGTCTGTTAGCACATTATAGTTCTTACCACGATAGATGTATTTATAGTGATAGATAAGTTTTTTTGTATCTACAGATGTGCAACACAGCGAGTCTTCAGTAAAAGCAAGCAATTTTAAGCAAACAAGATAGCATTTTCTCTGCTAATGGGGATGTGGAAGGCAGCAGCATTGGCCTATATTCTCACAAAATTCTAGCCAGTTTTGAGTTCATCACTTTGTGGATGCCCATCTTGAAACTTTTGGGGACTTTGTTTTCACTGCCTCTGAGCTTTTGTTTACTGCAACGGTGCAGACTTCAGAGAATGATAAGGTTGATACTTGAAGTCCATAGACATTTTTGGAACTATATGCTTGACACCGTCATTTTCACTGTCTCTTGCCAGCGGGGAGTGTTGTTCAGAGCATGTTTTCTAATCAACTGAAGATGCAACTGTTGCATATGGAGATAAAAAAACGTAATTGTGAAATAGCAGGGGAGCTTTAGGGAGGTTAGTTCCATGCTGGCTTACACATTCAACTTTTGGTGGTGCAACTATCAATTACCAGTACCTGAACTAATTCCTATAATATGAGTTTTGATGTCCCTACAAGAGGAGCAATCCTATATTTGAATGCAGTGTCTGTGAACTTAGTGTATTCTGCTTTAATATGCTTCTTGGGATTGCATATTCCAATTTTGTAAATTCAAGTATTTTTTTTTTTTTAAGATTGAATTTAGAATTCAATTTCATTGTTTTTAGAGGATACAATTTAGATATAATAGTTTATTGAACTGAGGAGTTGGAATCCAGCTTAGATATTTGCAACCTATGGCCATTTTAAATCCTGGTCTCCAAGCTGCTAAATCTGAGGTACATATTTACATTATTGTTTGCTGCTCCCTACACCACCTGAGAAATGGTGTTCAGTTTCTATAGTAATGTACGGTGTAACATTGCTTTGACATATTTTTAGGCACTTTAAAATGTGGCTCTGTCTAAACTGCTCAGCAGTTGTTTCACCGTAATGTGAGCAAAGTGGGCTACAAAGGGGTGAGTAATCATAGGCAATACATCTAAGTGTGTGTGCTTTCTGAGATTCTTAAACATAAAAACTCATAAGTTCCAGGGTAGGGTAGGGGAACAAAATCTATAACTTTCAGATCTTTAGTTCACCTGTTGCTTTACCAGACAAGTCTTTAGGCATGCAGAAACCTGAAGAGTCTACTACTCTAAGTCAGGCTTCCAGAGCCACAGGACTGGCTTTGACTTGAGCTGTTCTCCTAAATTCAGGAAGAACAGAAGCTTTAGGATCATACTAGCTACAATCTGTCCTTCAGTCACAGGATCCAAGACCTTCTCTTCTGCACTAGAATCTTCACTTCTAATTTTCTTCCAGGTCAAACAAAAGTAAATCTGTGCATATGCTAGAATTACTTTTCCCATGGAGTTCTAGTTAAAAGTAGCATTTAGCAGCAATCCTTTATTTAATTACTCTATGGAAAAAGAGGTGAGTATTTGCTTTTTAGAGTGGCAATTTTTTATTTCTTGGGAGCATATTCTAGTAAATAAAGTCTTGGGAAACACTTGATGATCTAATCCATTTATGCTGGGGATGATTTTACATTATACAAGATACAGATTTTATGGAAAAGAGCTTCCAAAATTTGAAGGATATAGAAAAAAACAAGCTATGTGTGTTGCCCTTCTAGAATTATTCCCTGTATTTTCTGTAAGAACACTGGAAGGACAGAGTGCATATAGATGCAGTCAGTAGGGGGTTGCAGCTGGGGATGGGAGAGCCGAAGAGAATGGTAGAAGAAACTGTATCAAAGCCCCCCTATCTGGCCACTGGCATAATTTTCAGACTTGTGTAAATCTTTGCTAAATTCCTTCAGCTTCAGGGTGAGGACTCCAAGTTCAACAACCTTTAACAATTTTTGAGGGAACCCCATATGTAGGGAGTTTACATTGTAAGGGAGAGGAGTTCTGGGTTTACTTGTAAGAAGTGTGTGCAGTTGTGTATGAATAGGTTTCCATCTTTTTATAAAGTGAAATTGTAAAGTATTTAAGTTCAGATGAAACATACAGATAAAATAAGTCTCAGATATTTTTTGTCCAGTGAAAATGCACACTGTATTGTCCATCGTTAATGGATAATGAAGCCCATACTGTCTGTATTTTATAGTGAATGACAGGTTCCCAGTACGTGTTCAGATCAGTGAGAGAAGCTACTACAGCCTCATCATGGTGAGGTGAAAAGAATATGGATAAGTTTGCATTCTGTCCCCCAAACTGGTCTGAAACAGCTACAGTGATATTAGAGGATTTCTGTTGTACAGAGAAATGTTGAAAATTAGTATAAATGAGATAAAATGTGTATTTTGTCTTCTTTTTAGCCTGTGTGTGTACATATGCACATGCGCACTTGCACACATGCATAGACTAACCTTCCATCAGCGTTTCTCTACTGCTGTGTATGTATAATTCATACTCCATGTTGCTGGTGCCAGCAAAGCACTTTTTCCGTATTATTTTCTCCAACAGCAGGGTAATGCAGCACTTCTGATGGTCTAGGAGGTACTGGTGAGGAAATATAGTAATGGACATGGTGCATTAAAATGTCAAAAGGAAAAAGAACAAGGCAGAAATTGCAAATAAATTTTTTAAAAAGAATAATAATATAAATAAAAGACCAAACTCTTTCAGGTATTTTACATCCCAGATCCTGGCAATTCCTATGCAGCATTTTCCAGTCTAGCCTTTTTGATCTTGATACTTTGGGTTTAAAATTCTAATTGTGATTTTAAAAAGCTGTAGTTATGTAGCAGGAAGACTCGAAGTGCTACTGTAAAACTTCGTGTCTTTAGTCCCTGGAGAGAGCATATATTTTCTATTGTTTTCTCTCTTCCCCTTAAACTCGAGGTGCTGTTCTCTGCTGGGAAGTGCAGTGAAGTGCAGGAAGGTTAAGTACTCATTCAGGTTTCTTTGCTTATTCAAACCAGGCTACTTCTAGATGAAAGGCTGCCAACTGTGAAATCCCCAAAGTAAACGAGGTTAAGATAGGACTGGGAGGCATAATTGGAGCCAATGCTGGGGTGCATTATCTGTTGCCTTTGAAATAAGCCCCTAGCAGAAAGGCTCTTTCTGCCCAGTCTTTTATTTAACATTCGTATACAGTTACTGAGAAGGAATCACTCCTGTTCAAATTCAGCCCATTCCCAGTTCTCAGGTCTCAAAATGTGGGCTATTTCTCCCCCATACCTCACTCCTCCAAAGAGCTCTGATTTCCTTCAGGGATCCTGACTGATCGTATTGAAGTGAGCCCCATCTTGCTTTATGGTAGTGCTTTTTGAATACTCAAGCAATAAATTTCAGTCAGTGAAACTACATTTTGGCTTCCAAAATAATAAAAAGTGGCTCCATATAGTTTCAGATGGATGAAGCAGTATTGCTTCTTGGCCGAAGTGACTGCATGGTGATTCTGTGAGCTCTGAGTAGCTGCTGCATTTGCACCACCTGAAGCTGGCTACATTTCAGCAAACAGTGGAACATTTTCTTCTTATGCCAAGTTCGTGTGAGATCTGAGAGGGTAAAGACCAAACATCAGCGATTCCTTCAATTGTAATTTCTAATGGGGTTATTAACCAGTATTGACATTTTTTCTTCAAAAGGACCTATGCCTCTTCCCTCATAATGAGAAATAGTCATTTATATCAAGCTGGTTTTTTATTTATTCTTTTTTTTTAAAGGGGACTTCTTTTTGTTATGTTTTACTTTTCAAAGCAGACCCATATTTGGATTTTCGTGAAATGTGATAGGAGGAGTAAAGTATAATTTAGCTTGTATGTATTTCCTATATTAAACAGAGAGCTGGAAACCACTCTATTTTTTATTTTTATTTTTTTAATGGAGATGCATTTTGTAGATCAGCTCAGAATTGCTGATAAAATTCTGTAAGGATAGGAAGAATCTTTACACGCTGAGCTAACCAAAGCCATCTCTTGTGGGACACTGAGAGAAATATGTTTTTATCTGGAATTTTGTTTCACTAAAAGGTAAATCCATCATTTTGGAGCCCTGGATGTCACCATGCTGCAGAGCTCATGCAGGCAACCAGTGATTTGGGGATATGGTTTTTTTCTTTTTTGGTTACTCATCAATCAAGTAGACTGCTGTATGCTGTTCATGCCATTAGAGATTAACCAGAGACCTCGAATCCTACTCCTTTCCTCCCTTGGAAAGTAACAATTCTTAATTTGTGGAAGTGTGTTTGGAAAGAGGGCCAATTTTCAGAATCACAAATGAAATTTTTTGGTCATCTGAAGACTATTCTAATTTGATTATTATTGTGTCATGATTATTTTTGGCTTGATTCTTTAGGAGAGTTGTTGCCCTCTATAGACGTACTATTTTACATCAGAGTTGTGCTGTAGTTTATTAACATTCTGCCTTAGAATCAGATGCTACATAGAAATTCTGAACTTAAAAATGTGATCTCTGAGGTGTTAAGAATGGAGGACTTCATTAATGGTTGGTTTTTTAATATAAAGAATGAAGGAGGACTTTAGCTTGAGTGCTCGTTTTTGGCTGGCAAGAAATGTTAAAGGTTAAAAAACCAGATTTTCACTTTTGTCTGTTTGCCAGAAGATCTACTAGTTTAAATCACTGCAGTAGTCAGAAGAAAACAGGAGAATAGCCATCTGTTTAATGGGATTCATGAAAAAAGCTAGTGCCATGACCGCCGTGTGTGATTTGGCGCGTATATTGTGCAAGTAAAGGACTGTGACTGAACAGACTTGGATTTTTGTGGAAGTGAGAGACATAAAAAATGTTAGGCGGGTTTTGGGTTTTACAGCAGTTTTAAGCTTTTATGCTGTTTTACAATGGTGATAGTAGAGAAAAAATGAAATAATCTTTAGCAGTACTGCATGGGGAAATATGAATGGAAAGAGCCCTTAACTCTAGTAATGGAGCTCAGATGGGAGCCTCTGTTCTAACTGGACATATAAGTAACGTCGTGAGAGTCGTATTAAACAGTAACAGCAGTAAAGGGGTTTTTTTTTTGTTTGTTTGGTTGGTTTTTTTTAATGAGAAACACCACTGCCTCAAACACATTAATTATATACCTGTTGCAGTTGTCACAGTAGGTTTCAGGCAGCTCCTGTTCCAAAAATGAAGAAAAGAGCCAGCAGAAACTGTACTGACATATGCACCACTCTGCTGCTGTGAAACTGTCTGGAGTGCCAAAATGCCGAGACTGACGGTAATAGTGGTAGTAATAATATTGATAAACATGAAATAGCTCCAGGCTGTTGGGCAAAGATAGGTAAGTGAAAATGTGTCTGCTGGGAAATCCCTTTGGAGAACTTCCTCTCATGCTGCTGCACATGCACAGTTGCGTTCAGCATGCTGTCAGCCAGATGACATTTACTATGAAAAGATACATTGAGGAGCTGCCATGAAATGATCAGGATTTTATTAGATTTTCAGCTGATTGCCAGCACACTGAGCTCAGTGGAGCTGAGTGGTGCTCAAAAGCAGTGTGAGAATGTGCCTGAGCATTGCAAGGAGGAGGTGAGAGGCAGTGGGAGAAGAATTGCATCCCTAGATGAAAGAGCAGGGAGCATTGGAGTGAGGCCACACCCAAGGAAATTGGATCCATGAGATACACACTGTGTCCTTAGCTTCCTGCAGCTTTTTAGCACCACGCTTTGGTGACCTCTGGGCTATGAGTGTACTGGGAACATACTTACCCACTTTCAAGTCATCATTCTGGGAGGGAGTTCATAGGGCCTTCCGACTTTTTAATAAAGCTATTTATAACGTGCACAAAAATAGAAGGTACATAGTGAGAGAGTCATATGAGTCATTCCTAACTTTGGTATCAAGTCACACCAGGCTAAAGCACCCTTTGCAGTGCTTTCATTCAGCTTGGCTGCATTATGCAGTACAGGGGTATTATTATTAGATTTTTTTTATTTTTTTTTTCTAGAAACCCAGTTTTTGCATACTTTTGCTTGCTGTACACATACCTCTTTTACCCAGCACACACTTCTCTTGGACTCAGAAACATATCTCCTTTTAGCTCTGGGATATTCTATCTGATGGGGACTGCATGCCAGCCACTGACCTGAGAGCTGCTGTTTAAATCTGCGTTGTCAGGCAAGTAGGCAGGGGTCACTGAGGGCAGAGCTTCAGTGGGATTACAAGCCATTTCACTTGGCCTGCTTTGCAGTAGTCCTGTGTTTTCTATCACACAGGATTATATTGCATTTACCTAGCACAGGTTGCACTGACTGCAGAGGACTTAATTTGTTCTTATACAAATAAATTCAAATGTGGAGGTCTGGCTGCAATTGTAAGAATGCTGTTTGATAAGGACATTTCAGGGAATCCCTCTGGGTGCGAAGGCTGGTGACCAAATGCCCTAGTCACTGTGAAATTTGCACCACAAAGACTTTAATTAATGCAGAAGGAGCTTTATAAAATCAAGGGGAAATAGCTGCTACAGTTAAACAAAAATAGAATAGAATACTACAGTATTTCACTAAATATCCTTCATGACTTTCAGTCGCACACCCCTTTGGGGTATGGGATCATATCACAGAATCACAGGGATTGGGAGGGACTTCAAGAGATCATCAAGTTCAGCCCCCCTGCAATGCAGGTTCCCCACAGTAGGTTACACAGGTAGGCATCCAGACAGGTCTTGAATTTCTCCATAGAAGTTGACTCACAACCTCTCTGGGCGACCTATTCAGTGCTCCATCCCTCTTATCGTAAAGAATTTCTTCCACATGTTAGTACAGAACTTCCTGTGTTCAAGTTTTAGGCCACTACTCCTTGTCTTATTGATACACACCACCAAGAAGTGCCTGGCCTCATCCATTTCCTTCCCACGTCCCTTTAGTTATTTATAAACATGTACCAGTTTAGTCTTTTCCTCCCCAGGCTGAACAGAGCAAGGTTATTCAGTCTTTCCTCACGCATGAGATGCTCCGGACCCTTTTTCATCTTTGTGACCTGATGCTGGACTCCTTCTAGGAGATTCCTGCCTTTTTTGAACTGGGGAACCCAGAACTGGTCACAGTAGTCTAAATGTAGCCCCACCAGGGCTGAGCAGAGAGGGAGTATCACTTCCCTTGGCCTGCTGAATTAAGGATTTATTTAACAGGCTTG
>VXAB01010422.1:140-17479 GCA_013399175.1 Odontophorus gujanensis | reverse complement strand
CTAGCACAGGTTGCACTGACTGCAGAGGACTTAATTTGTTCTTATACAAATAAATTCAAATGTGGAGGTCTGGCTGCAATTGTAAGAATGCTGTTTGATAAGGACATTTCAGGGAATCCCTCTGGGTGCGAAGGCTGGTGACCAAATGCCCTAGTCACTGTGAAATTTGCACCACAAAGACTTTAATTAATGCAGAAGGAGCTTTATAAAATCAAGGGGAAATAGCTGCTACAGTTAAACAAAAATAGAATAGAATACTACAGTATTTCACTAAATATCCTTCATGACTTTCAGTCGCACACCCCTTTGGGGTATGGGATCATATCACAGAATCACAGGGATTGTGAGGGACTTCAAGAGATCATCAAGTTCAGCCCCCCTGCAATGCAGGTTCCCCACAGTAGGTTACACAGGTAGGCATCCAGACAGGTCTTGAATTTCTCCATAGAAGTTGACTCACAACCTCTCTGGGCGACCTATTCAGTGCTCCATCCCTCTTATCGTAAAGAATTTCTTCCACATGTTAGTACAGAACTTCCTGTGTTCAAGTTTTAGGCCACTACTCCTTGTCTTATTGATACACACCACCAAGAAGTGCCTGGCCTCATCCATTTCCTTCCCACGTCCCTTTAGTTATTTATAAACATGTACCAGTTTAGTCTTTTCCTCCCCAGGCTGAACAGAGCAAGGTTATTCAGTCTTTCCTCACGCATGAGATGCTCCGGACCCTTTTTCATCTTTGTGACCTGATGCTGGACTCCTTCTAGGAGATTCCTGCCTTTTTTGAACTGGGGAACCCAGAACTGGTCACAGTAGTCTAAATGTAGCCCCACCAGGGCTGAGCAGAGAGGGAGTATCACTTCCCTTGGCCTGCTGAATTAAGGATTTATTTAACAGGCTTGTGCTGTTTTCCTCCTTCTGTTCAACTACCTTATTATTATTTTAGCCTTATTTTATAATCACTACTATGCTTGGATTTCTTCCTCGGTTTTTGTTACCTGTAAAATGGGATAGAAACATTTATTTTGATTTCAACCTGCAGTCAGTGGTACAGATGTTGTGTGGCTGTGTTGTATTAGCACCAGCATTCGTGAATTACATATGCCTCTGGTGTTGCTCTTCCTGTGTTTGGTGTCGGGCATATGTTTTCATTGCAAAAATGTCTAACATGATGATAATAGCATAATGTTTTGTGGCTGCTTTTCTGGGGGACTAAGCAGTCTGATAGGAGCAATTAATTTTTGAGTTTCTCCTCCCTCCTTGGTAGTTTTTTAGTAAAATATATGTAATGATGATGATGCTAAGGGCACAAGTATTTACGTAATCAGAAGAAAAATGAGTCTATTTAGAAAAGCAATTTCTGTTATTCTTCCCAAAAAATATACTGTGTAATAATCTTTAGATCAGTCAGACCAACAGAACAGGCAGTGTACTTGCTCAGATTGCAGTAGATTGCAAGGTGATGTGCACTATCATGTAATTGTGATGCTAGAAAATGATTCCCCATTTTAGCATTGCCTTTTAGGCCTGGTTGATGCACAGAGCAGTCCAGTGCTGAACGTCAGCAGACAGACACACAAAGACCATAGGTCTGGATGATTTTTTATTTTTGTTTCATGGTGTTTTTTCAACATCGTGTGCGTTGCAGAGCCTTGGCCTCTCTTTCCACGCATGCACACACATAAGTATAAAATTCTCTTTCACCTTCTAACCTGAAAAATGGATTTCATCAAAGGCCTCATGACAGAGCTATGAGCATGCCACATCACCGTGATTGTTAGTCTAAAACTTGGTTACTGTGAGTGGTGAGCTTCCCTGCCCAGCAGAGGGAGGAAGTGGAAATTCAGGTTAGTACATCTATAGCAGCAGCTAACATGTGTGGAAGATACTTAGCTTTCATACATGGTGATTTTGAATTTGTGTTATTTGCAGGGGAATTGCCTTTAATGCCTTTATGTAGTTTTTCAAGCCAGTATTTGAATTTTGTATGTACTGGCCTTTGCTAACCATGATGACTCACTGATGAACTTCCTATCAGAGCAAAGCAAGTGATGTTGCTGTGTACTTCTCCTTGCTCTCTTCTCCCTCCTCCAGTTCTCCCATGTCCCCTGATGACAGAAACTGTTTCTCCAGGGAAGCTCATAGTGCTATAGCACTGAGGAAAACCCATAACAAAAGAGCATATGTATCTGCATGCACATATTTATTTGTGAATTCTCCAGGGAGAAAGCATTTGCAGGTCTCACTCCTGAATTATTCTCATTATAATAATCCATTTGGTGTCAAAGTATGACAGATTATAAGTGCTTAAAGCTAGCCCCAGCTCAAGACAGATTTAAATAAAGTACTTCTGGTTATTGTGCAGGTCAGTGTGTTTAAATAACAACCCCCCAAATCATATTCTGACATTTAAAAGAGAGAGGAAATACTGTCATGCTGCAGACCTGGCACAGATAAGCACAGGGCAATTTGGTCAGTACGCTGTGATTTGTGAGTGCAGCCTAACACAGTCATTTTCACAGTTTGCAATCAAGTAGCCACCTTAGCAGTGTGTCAGCATTAAAAAAAAATGTTCCTTTTAAAATGTTTACACAAATTACTCCCCAGAGACACTACAGTGTGTTTGCTGCAAAACTGATGTGGGTTAAAGATCTGGAGTGAGAATGGCAAATTTCCATGTGCTTGTGTTGTGGGCCTTTTTCTTATTTCCTCCACCAACCAATCGCTCCAGTGGCCAGGTCATGGTAACAGGATCATTTTTCAGGTCCAGTGCCCAGGGCTGCATACCTGGGAGAAATCCCTGCCTGCGTCTTGCCATACTGGGAGCCTGAGCTGTGGAACTACAGGGGGGCACGTCTTATTAGCACCCTGCTTTTGAGGGTCCCCTCTGAACCCTTCCTGTCCTTTGGGCAGACCTGGCTGAAAGGCCTTACATCTGCTGGAAGGCCCTCCCCTGCGTTCACTCTGTATGTTCCTCTTTCTGTGACTCCATTTCTTCTTCCTGTGGTGCATCCACCACCCTCCCCTTCCTAACTACCCTTTTGACACCCTGTAACAATTCTCCCAACCCTTGTGGTTCATTCCTTTTCCACCTACTCTATTTCCATCTTCTCTGCCCCAAACTCCTCACCTCCACTCCGCCTATACCCTCCACCTCTGAAGCCTTCAGCTGTTCCGTACAGGTCTTAGTGCTTGACATCCCCTGCGTTCTGGCTGCTGCAGCGTCCGTTCCAGAAGCTGGATCGGTTTCTCTGACTATGTGAAGGACTTCGCTCTGGTTTTATGGGTTTAGATTGAGAGGAGAGTGCGGAGTTTCTAATGCATGCCAGAAAATGCACATAAAGTCAAAGAACTTGATCCCTCTGCTCACAGCAAAAGTTTGGGTTTGGATGTGTTTCTGTGCAAAAAGTTGTGTCTTCATTTCTTATTCTGAGAAGCATAGTCCACTTTCATTGTTGTCCATAACTATACTGGTCCCACTTCTGAATTCCATTTGTAGTAGTCAGTTGTCTGTTCAAATCTGAGGAAGACAGCAATAAAAACCTTCGTCAGATGGCAGCTCTGAGGGGGACCTAAATCACATACCAGCAAGTACACAAAGCAAGGTCTCAGTGCTGCAGAGTGACTTCTTTGTAGCTGCTGTAGACAGCACAGTAACCTACTGGTGACTTCAGGTCCAATTAAAGTAAGATATCTCCATATAAGAGACGCTGCTTAGCAGCTGTGATCACTTGTGTGCTTCTTTGTACTGTCAGTGCTCTTTTTTCTCATTACTTCTTTGTTCTGCTTTTTAATGATGACCAGATCTTGCATGTCATCCCCTCTTTTCAAGTATGTGGACTTCTGCATTAGCTCAGAAGACACAATTAGATCTGATGCTACTTATTTTGCAGGGAAAAGAGATTAAGCGCAAATTAAGGTTTGTGTAGATTACAAATGAAGGAAAACAAAAGAGCAGAACATGACCTTCTTAAAAGGGAATGTTTTGAATTTGTCCAGTTTTGTTTTGGACCTGATAGTGTATCAGAACATCAACAGCACAATGAAGCTGTAGTTTAGGATCACAGGATCATTCATGCTGGAATGGACCTTGGTACATCTCTGGTCTGACCTCTTCTTCTCTGCAGACTCACCTGAGCTTTCAGAGCTTTATCCAGTTGGGTCTTGAAAACTTGTAAGGACAGAAAGACCCCACCAAATGATCGTTTTAGGTGGAAAAATCGCTTCCTTATGTCCAGTCTGCTCTTCTCACATTTTAACTTATTTCTGTTGTCTAGTGTCCTCCCACCATGCCCCACTATGAAGAATGCACCTCCATCTTCTTGCTGACCTCCTTGTAGGTGCTGGGGGACTGCTGTTAGGACCCCCAAACCTGCATCTTCTCCTGGTTGAACCAGCTGTGATACCTCAGCCCCTCCAGTGCAAGTACCCCAGCCATCTTAAGGACTCTCTATGACTGTTACTGCAGTTTACCGTTCTCTCCCATACAGGAGGTCCTAAACAGGACATAATACTCTAGATGCAGTTCAGTGAGTGCTGACTAAAGGGGGTGATCATTTTGCTCAATCTCTGGTTGTGCTCCGAGTTGCACAGTCCAGGATGTTGTTTGCTTTCTCTGCTGCCAGGGCATGCTGCTGGCCCCTGCTCAGCTCCCTGTCTGCCTGCACCCCAAAAGTCTTTGCCTTTTCAGCAAAGCTGCTCCCCCCAGTCAAACCACAGCCACACCACTGCAGAAGGGTGCACTTCCCTGCAAGGCGTACCTGTCATAGAATTTCGTAAGGTTCCCATCAGCACATTCCTCTAGTTTTCTGGATCCCCCTGAGTGGTAGCCCTTTCCTGAAGTGCGGCACCTGACTCTGACATTATGCAAGTGCTGTGAATTAGTATATTCTCAACAGAGCAGTAAGTAGATTCCTCCCCTTCCCATTTTTAATCTCTTCAGTTTTCAGAATATTTGGAGATGAACTTGTAACAGTAGAGCAGAAAGAAGAAATACGTATGCTTAAGTATGGTGTTTAAAATGATGGCATAATCCTAAATTTGTATTAGGCAGCTGTATTTTCTTCTAAATACAGACAAATATATGATCTGGAATCACTATAATAAGAGAAGTTACTGCTGGAAAATAACCTTACATGTCAACTGGTACATATGTAATGCAGGATTTCTCCGACCAGAACATTTTCTAATGTGTTGTGTTGTATATGTGCATATGGGTCAGGTATGGGGATTTCATTCACCCCCTTGGAGGGCAACTGCATCTCATCATTAAGACATTTTTCATCATACTCAATATAAATGTTTCTTTTCTTTATTTCCTATTATTATTCCTAATTATCACTTGGTTTATCTCTAAGCAGCCCAACTATTGGCGTTTATATGGTAAATACGGGGCTCTGAGCAGCATGATCTAGATGTAGGTGTCCCTGTTCATTGGAGGGGATCTGTACTAGATGACCTTTAAAGGTTCCTTCCAACTCAAAAGATTCTATGACTCTGTGATACTGTAAAATCATATACTTGACTGGGTTTGTTCAGCCATAGAATTCATAGGCACTCACTTGAATTTTTGCCATTAGATGTCACTACATATACAGTATACAGTTTTTGAAAGACTTTATTTTTGTTTAGCCTCCCAGAAAAATAGGGGAGGGATTGGAAGATGTAGGAGAGAGTATAGTAGTATATTTCTGAGATAACTACTCCTTAAATAGTACACTGGATATTCCTTTCCTTAAAAACAGCACAGAAGGAAACATAAGATTTTTGACTTAACTCCAACAACCAACAGATGATGCTGTGACCTTAAGCATATATAAATATGTTTAGCAGCTGCTATGTAACATATTTATAAGTGTTTAGTGACCTGGAGGTTAATCAAAATGAATTTGGTGATCTCAGCTCAGTTCTTAATGGACTCCACTTCATATTACAGCACTGATGCAGCACAATTTGTCACAGTCGGCAGTCTTTACTCAAAGGAAGCCCACTGTGGAATGAGAATTAAAGGCTGAAGTAATACCTGATTATTTCTCCCTAAAGAAACTTTCCATTTCAGGCCATCATAGTGCAGAATAAAATGTGTAGAAGCTCTTTACTGCGCACTGCACCCAATCTTTTAATAAAATAACTTCTACAGGATGTCACCTTTCGAAGTTGCTGAATTAGCTCCTGCATACTCTGGGTTCGTGCTTTGATGAGGTATGGGGGAAGAACAGAGTTGTGCAAGAGATGGTGCTGAGTCCGTCACTTACTGGGTTCTTTCCAGAGACTGAGTGGTATCCCTTCTAAGCTTGGCATTACATGGGAGGATGACAAGGAAAGTTATTGCCTATCTAGATAAAAATTTTAAATGAGGTTCTGCCATTCAGATCTTTCAAGGTACAGTAGCACTTTTGTAGAGTTTGGTTGTTTTCTTGCTGTCCTGGCCAAAGCTAGTATATTCCTTTTATTTAATTTTCACTCTGCCTCAACTGGAAATAGTGGAAATAGTTTGCTGTTTTTTGATTTAAAGCTGTTGTGCAGCAGAGTGCTTTCATGAACTACAATTGAGATTGATGTCCAAAGTGGGTAACATGAAATAGGTTGTACCTCAATTTGAGACAGTGAACAGACCCACAGCTTAGAAGATATACATACTATAGGAAGTAATAGTGTGAAATATTAGTAGAATGAGACAATTTCAGCTTACCTGCAAAGTACTAGACTGTGTATTTTTTAAGCAAATGAAGGACATCGAAGAGACAGATATTTGTGGAGACTTCTGTCTTTTCCAGAAACCCATCTTCACTCCATAAAAGTGCCTTTCAAGATCTATTATTTCTTTTTAAAAACATAAAAATGCACATACACACTTTCTACATCTTCGTTCATATCTTTACCCAGCTAATAGGAAGGATCTCACTTATCCAGCATGGAAAGAACTTTTCAATTCACAGCATTTATTGAGATAGCAATTTTTTACTAAATTAAAAGGGGGAGGAGGGTGTTAAGATATAGTATTTACATAATAAAAGCTTGCTTGTATGACTGAAATCTCTTAAAGCTGTTGCCAAATGGTCCTGCTCTTCTCTTTTCCCTTTGTAATTTTCCCTTGGAGCATTGTACCACTGTGCATTTTAAATCTTTTCCCTCTGCTATGCCTTACCAGTTTCATCAGGGAAATGACATTGTATGACAGTTGTCTCCTTCATATCAAAAGAAAGCCTTTGCCTCTCTGCAAGAGTGAAGAAAAGTTTGTCTTCAGAGAGCAAAGGACAAAACTGACTTGGAAAAATATGCTTTATTTAGATAACACGCTCTCTTTTTCTTTGAAGATGTTCACAGCGTGTCAAGAAAAATTAGGCCAAATATTGCTTTAATGGTCTTTCTCCTCTACCTCATAAAAAAAAAAAAATCGATTTCAACTAATTGTGTTAAGAATCTGCCATGAGTTTGGGGAAGACAAGATGCCATTGAAGTTATTCAGGATTGTTGGCTTGGGGTTTTTTCTGTTTTGATTGAAATAATTGTAATCATGGAAAACAGAATTTATAGCAAAACTGCATCTTGACAGAAGGACATGCAATTTCCACCGACTATATACTAAAATTAAATGCCTTTTTTCTTGGGAGGAAGACAAAAAGCAGACAGATATTGGTGCTATGGAAGACAAAATGTGGCAGTTTCCTTTTTTATCTTATGTATTTGAAAAACAACATAAATTCTTAAGGGCACAATGAAGAAAGAGGTCTGAATTTTTTTTCCTATGCATGCTATCAATATACAAATAAGTATATTTGTGTGTGCTTTTGTTTGTAGTTACAATTTTATATGTGCAGTTGTATGTCCATATACGTGTCATAAAATGTGCAGTCTTTAATGATACCAAGGAAAGGTAGATGAACAAATTGTGGATAAAAAGAGTAAAAGGCTATTTTTGAAGTTGGATGAAGCATTACAAGTACTAAAAAGCAACTGAAGTTATGTCTTCAAAAATATTTGGTCTGAAATCTTCATGTTTGAAGATGTGGAGAATTCTTCCAGTTTTCCGGACAAAGATGAATCTCAATCATGAAATTATTTTATAGATAATCACATGATTAAACCAAAACAGTTTTTTCCATGTTTCTTGTTTTGACTGTGTGTGGTATGTACATAGCTTTTTGAAAGATTGGACCTAAACAGCACGTACAACAAAACGGACATTTTGTTCAATGCTACAGTCACGTCTTTGGTCACTTTAATGGTATTTGCTAAATAACTATGACTTTGGGCCCTAAATCAATATTGGAAACAGAAACATCTGTTGTGTTATTAAAAAAAGAAACACAAACCAAAAACATCCACATACAAAATCTGTTCTGAAGGAAAAGCGAAGCAGGAAGTTACGTTCATATGATTTCATTGGGTCTTCTGTCAGTGCCCCTTTTGGTCATGAATCTTGCTCAAGACAAATACTCACATGCAGCTGGTTTTCTCTTTTGTACCCTGAGTCTGGAAGTATTTACAGGAAACAAGGTGTGTTTGTTAACATCAGATAAACAAATCTGGAATGGATTCCATGACACCCATTTTTCTCCTGGTCATTTCACTGTGTTCTGAGGCAGGCGAGGATTTCTAGTACATGGTCAAAATTTTCATTCACTCTGAAATTTTTTTATGCCAAACCTAAGCTGTAATTTTGACTCCTGATAACATTGCGATCTACTTAAAGAATAAATAATATTACCTGTATTTTTGTGCTGATAGATTGTGACT
The DNA here is from genome assembly GCA_013399175.1 of Odontophorus gujanensis. Taxonomy (NCBI): domain Eukaryota; kingdom Metazoa; phylum Chordata; class Aves; order Galliformes; family Odontophoridae; genus Odontophorus; species Odontophorus gujanensis. The sequence goes on along the minus strand of VXAB01010422.1, from coordinate 8,740 downwards.
AGAAAAACTCCATATACGGCCTATTTCGGTTTCTTGAAATTTCTGTTCCATCCAATTCTGTCTTAGATACACTATAACTAATTCAAGACTAATAGCTCCCCTTGTAGGTAAGGTGAACTAATTGTGTACCTTCTCCTTAGCTATCTGCAAACATTAGGAGATGTACTTTTTGACAAACCACAGCATCTTCTTCAACGAGGTACGTAATGAGACACTGTGTGTGTGCTTTTTCTTCTCGTAGGCAAGGCAATTTTCCTGCCATGAATCAGAGTGGTATTATGGGTTCCAGCTCCCCCTACACTCAGCCGATGAACAACAGCTCGGGCTTGATGAACCCGCAGGCTCCTCCGTACAGCATGGCACCTAACATGGTGAACAGTTCAACAGGTAATGGTGGGTAACCTTTCAGGAGTGGCCTTCCTCCAAAAAATCTGTTTAAAGTTACCAGCTCTGAGCTGATGGCAGAGGATAACTTTCATTTGATTCACCCTCTGCTGGGGTAGTTAGAAGCGATTCAAAACTAGGCTAAGGCAGTCACGTTTTTTTGTACAATAACATTGACTTTTCATGAAGTCCTTTTGCATGTAGATGAGGACAGTGTTTTGAAAGTTACAGCAGCACTCGGACACTGTTTGACATAGGTGTTGACTAGCAAGTAAATGTGTATTTTTGTGTGTGTCTGCGAGGGAGAGAAGGAGAAGAAAAACCTCATCTTTGAAGAGGCTTCTATTTGCTTTTCAGTGTCTTTCTTCCTAAGGTTGCTATTTCAGGTATTTAATGTGATGCTGGTTTAAAGAAACAATGTCCACCTGCTCTGACTTGAAGACACTGTAAGTTGGACACTTAAAATAATTACTCTGTTCTGACAATATCAGCCATATTTCCAGAATTCATATAACCATCTACAGAGTTTCTTCATTTACTTATTTAAATATCAGTACTGAAATTTAATCATAGCTTCCTTATGCAAACAAAGCATATTTAACGTAGCTGTTGGATTTACCTTTCGCATTGTGACGTGTGAATTTAGAGTTCTTCGCAGATTTGTGTGCAAGTTCAAAGACAGGTGAATATAATTCTGTGCAAGTATACTTAATAATCCATATTCAGCTTGGCATCCTAACAGTTATCTTCCAGTCTTCAGTAAAGACCAGTTCTTTCGCTGGGAGGGTTCAGATGGAGTTTCAGTACTCTAAAGTGGATCTTCCAAAATACTTAACTGCAGTCACAGAGGTTTTGTGCATGCTTTATTGATAACATTAGACCTTTTTGAAAACTGTTTTTTCAGTTGTTGTTTTTTTGTTTGTTTGTTTGTTTGTTTGTTTTTGAAAGCTGAATTTCTACTTTTTGCTTTTATTTGGTTCATTTCTTTCTTTAGAGATACCTTACTACTTCAGTTGTATCTTACGAAGAGCCTGTGTTTCAGTATCTTACTGCTTAGCCTGTTTCATTCCTTCATCCTTTGCCTCCTTCCCTTCTTGTTACGTTCCCTTACCTCTCAGGAAGAAAATGGTCGTATTAAATTCCAGTGTCCAGTATGACCAGAGCATTTCTTTGCTGTGTATAGCATCTCCTGAGGTGCTTATGAGTGTCTTATCTTTCAAGAATATTGTTACATTTTTGTTAGCTGAAGAAACTGAATAGAAATGGTTAATCATCAAGCTTTAAAAAAAAAAAAGAGGGGAAAAAACAAAAGGCCTTTTCCAGTTTGTCTTGAAAGCTCTAGGTTAGTCCATACAGCACATTTCTACCATCTGAATGAAGAGGGAAAAGCTATTGAAAAGACCATTAGATAATAGCTTGCTCTTCCCCCACCAGAGCTGTCCCAGGTAATATTATGTTTTGTTTGTGTAGTTATGTGTTTTGTCTGGCTTGCTGAAATAAAATTACTTCTGAGCATTGAAACTGTGCTATAAATTCTGTTTTGCTATTAGCAGAAGTAATTTTTCCCCCTTTTCCTTTGGCCCCCAGAGCTGCAAAAATAACCAACAGCAAACAGATGGCAGAGTGCCCTGCCTAAGAAGATTTATGTATTCCTAAGGAATAACCAGTTTAAAGGAAGATTCACAGAGGTTTTTTTGTTCAGATAATTCAGCCATTCGTTATTTCATACAGTGGAAATCTGTTCAATGCAAGGCCATTTATCCTAGCAGTCTTTTGTATGGGGTAGTCATACTCTTTTTATTGTGTTATGCATTCTGAAATATTGGATTTTTAATAATTTAAACATTTATCAGGTGTTTTTTTTTCTGCCAGTGCATTTGTGAGGTTTTCTTTTGTTCCAGTTTTATTAATTCAAAGGTTACCCAATGGAAAGTAAGCACAAGATGAACTGGAGGAGCTCAGCGCACCTCTTTTCCTTCGTGTGTGAGCAGACATGCATCTAGATTATACTCTGTCACTTATTGCAGCCTCCAACAGCACACACAGTGCATTGGAACAGGGGGGAAAAGAGAAAATGGGGTGTGAGTACACTGCTGTGGCACACACATTGGGAACGCTGCCATTCCCCATGTGCTGACTTGTTCTGCCTGGGCCAAAGAAACGAAGGGCTGATCTTAAGATAAGTGTCAGTACTGCACTTCAACTGGTATTGGCTTGAGCAGGGGGAGGAGGGGGCACTTCAGGGTCTGCTCTCATCCAGGCGCTGCATTTGATGAGATGGAGTACATGCAGATGGTGCCTGCATACAGGTCGAAAACAGTATTATCGGTGACACAAAGAGCAGCTCCACTGCCTGGCTCCTGAGCCTTCCTCCCTCGAGTATAAAGCCATGTCAGTCAGAAAAAACAGGGTTCAGTCAGTGCGTAGGGCCAAAAAGAGCAATTGGGTAGCCACTGATGGAGTCAAGTGAGAGGGTTAACTCGCTGACATGCACTGAGCATGGTCACCTGTTGTTTCAGTTACAGGCCAATGCAAAAATAAGGTAAGCAACAGGGAATGATTGCTTTCTTCTTGGTTTTCTGGGTTTTGAGAGTGCAGTTGCCTGTTTTGAGGATAGAAGGTAGGTTTTGGTTTATTCATTGTAATGAAATGCAGTTTTAGGTTTTACTCTGTGCAGTAGAAGATGCAAGTGCTGTTTGGAATTGTTTTTACATGGTTGCAGGGCTTCTGTACAGCTGCATATAATGCTTCTTGCCACCTGTTTTTGTTAGTGTTCATAACTCCTTACTACCAGTTGATTTTTTATTATTATTATTTTGCTGTCTTTTTATTTTTTTAATTAATATAACAACCAAAAGGAATATCGTGTTGCAGTTCTGCATCCTGATATTTCATGGGCAGCTGTTGGTCGAACAGCACATCACCAGCTTTTGCTGATATAGAGCAGTTTTGGAGCACAGAAATTATGAGGTTAATGTAGTTGAGTCCTTCTGATAGAGTATCCCACTCATAGCAATACCAAAAGCTTCAAGCTAGGATCCCTTCACAATTACAAAACAAACTGCCACACAGAAAAATGGTAAAAACCTCCACTGTCCTTGTGTTATATGAGGGTTCACATTCCATATTTATTTTATATCCTTTTTCCCTCCATTTTTCAAATTCATGCTTTAAAAAATGCAGTAAAAGGGAGCTTACAAATGCAGTATCAATAAAAAATAATAATTTAATGCTGTGAACCTTGACAATTGAAATGAAAATGAGCTTTAAAAAGAAGCAATATGGAGTCCTCATCTCGTGGATTTCCATGTTGTACTTGCATAGAAAGTGGCACCCATGTCCTCTTAGACCTCTGAAGGTGAACAAAACAGTCACAGGGTGTTCATCTCCTCACTGCTGCCACCTCTGCTGTACTGAAACATTTCATTTTTCTGAGTTTTGTTATTCTGAACAAATTTCTAACTTAGGAATACTTAACATAAAACGTGAGGTTCTAAGAAAAGTTATTTGCGCTGAGGAAATTAAAAGGATGCTCTTAAACATAGATAGAACACTTACATTTTCATATATAATATATTTCTGAGTTTGTATTTATTTGGCTGGATCTCTTGAGAGGGAAAGCAATTATATTTATAAATGTGAAGCATTTTTTTAGAAGTGTAAATTGTTTCTCTCTGTTTTGTAGCTTGGTTGGTTTTCATTTTTCAGACTAATGAAGACCTCTATTTATTTTCGTTTTTCTTTCTTTTTTGCCCTAATACATATCTTCATATAAGCAATTATTTAAAACCTGTTTAAATAAAATTTTCAGAGGACGCTGGCAGTTGGTAACATCCCCTAGACTCCATACAGTTGATGACTGTAACCTGGTGGTCACTGTGACCACAAAGCAGCCAGCTCTTGGAGTTCACCTACCCACATCCCCAAGCACATGCCTGGGTCACCCCGCAGTCGGGAGGTTGGGTAGGCAGGAGGAAAGCACTGCACTGACATCCTGGCTGCCCACATGCCTGTCTCAGAAACAGAGCCTGAGTGTCCCAGGCTGTGCTTGGACCCACAGGGGAATGACCATTCATGGGAGGATATGAGGCAATACTGTCCCTGTTTTGGTTTGTTTTTGTTTTTGTTTTTTTTTATTATTATTTTTGTGGGTATTAAAGCAGTGGGGATTCTTTTGCCAGCTTCTCATGAGTCATAAATTTTCTGCTTTTTTCTTGCTCTTTTTTTTCTTTTTTTTTTCTTTTTTCTTTTTGGAGGGAGAGTGCTAGGGGCAGGAGGGAGGGAGAAATGTCTTACAAAGGATGTAATATTCTGTTTTGTAGAGTGTGATTTGTTATTGCGCTAGCAATAAAGGGAAAAACAATGTTTGTGTATTGCTGCTCTTACGGTATTTCATCATCTTCTGGGACTGATAGCACAACCTTTAGCAAAAAAGAATACTTTGCTGCAGTTTCACTCATGTCAATATATGCCTTTGAGTACATTAAATTCAGTGTGGAATAGTTAATTCAGGACCTTGACCCATACTTGCTTTTTGAAACCATTCTAGCTCTTAAATTCTTATAATAAGCCAGAGGCTAGTACTTGAAACCTATTCACAGTACACTACAGCACTTTCTGAGTCAAGGTTTTCCTGTTACCCTCTTCTCTAAAATGTTTTCTCTTTCGATCTGCACTTCACACACAGAATTATCAGTGCCTATGTAGAAAAAGAGCGTGTCTTAATTTAGCAGTTTCGTGACAATAACAGTATTTTGCTGCTCAGAAAGGGTCAAAACAATGTTCAGACTGTACTGCTCTGCTGAAAAGTGAAGGAGTGTCTGTTTGCAAATCACTGGAGAGTACATTTGCAAGAAGTTATGAAACAGCGTTTCAACAGTGGATGGAAAGTAGCTGTGGAAACACGTTAGGTAAAAGCTATAGTGAGACCTTACCATTTGCTAGTCAGACCCCTGCATTCCTCTTCTTCAAGGTAGGAGCAAATTACGTACGTGAAGCAAATAGTTTAGAACATAAAGTGAAAAAGAATTTGGAAAGCTTCATATGTCTTTTATTCATAATTGTCTCCGACTCCTGATAGTTGGAGACCAAATTATGTATGCATATGCCACAAAACGAGAAATATGCAGTACACAAAATGAATTGGTGTTTTTGTATTTCCAGACATGATTAATACAGTCAGGATGTGTGGTTTGTTGCAGTCTAGAGTTCCTTGCCCTTTGCATGAGATCTTCGTTGAAACCTCATTGAAAAAGATTTTGTGAAGGAGGTCTGGTGGAAATAGGGCTGCCAGGAATAGGCAGAAATATTTTGTTCTTTGTAACAGAAAAGTAACGTGCCAGCATCAGAACAGGGAGAGACCAGTGGAGGATTTGGCCATGCTGAATTCCAGTGGAGAAGCATGATTTTTAACATTACTTTGTTTGACCTTTCTAAAATTGCTTTAGAGGGGAAGGGTCATTTTTGGTTTGCCTTTAACTAAAACTGAGATGTCTTCTTTAGTGCTTTCTCAGCATGAAATGTGTTATAAAAGATTTTGTATAACAGTTCTGCATCCCAGTTTGAAACCAGACTGTGAAATACATTTGACCATTTTGTATCTGTATTTAAAAAACCGTATCTAAAAGAAAAGTAACTTTTTTTAAAACTCTAGAACATAAAACTAAAATGTGTTAAGCTGCTATCCTTCACTCCATAATGCCCCAGTTCTCAAGCATTATAAGGGCAAAATGCATACAAATCACATGCTTAGTGGGTGCTGGCTTCCCAGTATGGTATTGCTTGGCTGTTTTGTCGAGGTTTCACACACATACATAAAAATAACAACATTTTTAGCTGATCCCAATAGATTCTCTCTGCAGCTGCATCACTTGAAAAAAGCTTTTTGTTCCAATTCTTGTAATCTTAAGTATTGTAAGTAATTTTTTTAAAAAATCTCAATTATGATTTATGTGTATTGATGTCTTTAAGGGTTTGATTGGGCTACAAATGTACTTTGAAAAAACAAGAAAATGTGCCCATGAAAAACACTGGCCGTTCAAAGCTGAATATTGAACATGCAGTTGTAAACTCACATGGCACATGTCTGGGTAGGTTTTTTTGGCAGACCCATAGTCTCAACCTGCAGTGATGCTAAAGATATTAGCAAATTAGCACTGCAAAGCTTGCCAGCATATTCACCAGAGTCCTGCTCATGCTCTCACTGCTGTAATTAAAACTAATTATTTTCTAAAACATAGTAATACATGAATATGTGCAATAATCATTTTGTAGTGGGCAATCTGTGAAGCATTTTAAAGCTTCTTTTCCCCCTCCTCTCTTTGGCTTGCTATGCAGCATGCCTGCTTCCTAGTGTGAGCCAGCATTGTCATTTTGCAGAGGCACACTAGTCTGGTAATGGTCACATCACGTTTTTTTCNGGTATGAGTGCATTCCCTTTTTTTTTTTTTTTTTTTTTTTTTTTTTTTTTTTTTTTTTCTTTTTGTAAACATGGTTCTTTGCTGATTCTTAAAATTTGTGAGTTTGGGATATGTATTTTTTCCTTTTTCATTGCCCTACAGGTTATTCTAGCCTGTGTTTTTATTTATCTCAGATCCTTCTTTGAAAGCAAAGCACGAGGGGAAAAAAAAAAAGAGGCAGAGAGACAGAAGATAATCCAGTCTTTCACAAATGCTGAGCACATGTTTTTTTTTTTCTGAGCAAAGAAGTGCCTGGTGTCTTGCTGTTGTTCTTTGGTTATTGCATTGATTCCGTGTCATGGCACCTCCTAGCACCTGCACTGCCCAGTATTTTCTGTGTATTTATCTGAATGTTTCTTCTTACATCTTTCTAGAAATCCAGGAAGCCAGCATCTCTTCAGCAATAATACCATACTTAGCACTTGAAATGAAAAAAAAAAACAAAAAAAAAACCTAAGACCCCTCACACCCCTGGGAAGTAACTGCATGCCACTATCAGAGAAAGACATTTGCATGTTCGTTACAGTCCCACCTCATTTTGGCACGAGAAAAGAAGTTTACTGCCATTTCTCCAACAGAGCAGAGTTTGCAGCTTGTAATTCTGTAGTTAAGGCTCACAAGGCTGAGCAGTGCACCCTGAAGATAGGGTTAGTGATTATCTTCTGGACACCAGTCTTAGTACACAAGTGTAGTTGGGAAATTCAGCCTTTTCCTCAGATTCAAAATTACGAGCAAAATCTGCATTGTTTTCATCTGTGCTAGTCTATTACTACAGGAAAAATGGAGCAGTTAGTAGAGTAGACTGCCCTGGTAAAATGCAGTGGTCGGATCCATGGACAGCTGCAGACCACCAGTGGTGTGAAAAATGATTTTATCCATAAAGTGTTTTTTATTGTTGTTGCGTGGCGCTTGCATTCTTCCCTTTTTCACTTCTGTTTCTTCACTTCAACTGAAGAGGTGTGCAGGTTTCCGGATGCCGGAATGAAAGGACAGAGGTGGGATAACCTCTGCTTCATGTGTCACCACAGTCTGGCAGCGGGAAGCGTTTTTTTCCTAGCAGGCCAAACACAGTCATGCTTAACTGTTTCTCCTGTTTTCGATTAGCACCTATGGGTCTTGCAGATATGATGACACCTGGTGAGTCCAAACTACCCCTTCCTCTCAAAGCAGATGGCAAAGAAGAAGGAGCCCCTCAACCCGAGAGCAAGTCAAAGGTATTTACCACTCCGCACGTGGTGTTGGTTCAGCCCGCAGGAGTCTGCTGTGTTGTCTTCCATCTTCTGGTTTTGGCCTACCCACTTCTGTTCTTTCCTGCATGCGTTTCCATTCACGTGCAATTTCTTTGTTTGTTTCTTTTTTTTTTTTCTTTTTTCCTTCATTGTGTGGATCTGAAAGTTACTAGTTCTTACGGCATTTTAACTTGCGGGGGCAAAGCTACCCAAGCCAAAAGTTGCGTGGGGATTTGGCTGTGCCAGGTGGGTGGGGAAGAAGGGTCTTGCCTGATATCAATACTTGCAGCCATTTTTCTCTGCCTTCAGTTATAGCTTCCTGTTTTGGCCGGCTCAGCAGCAGCAACATACTTTAATATTTTGCTTTCTTGCCTTATTTGATAAAATAAGGTGAACAGCTTGTCGTTTTTCTTTCTTTCATAAGGGGAAACCCATGCTTAGCATTCCATGTGAGCTTGAAATAAGCATGGTGGCTTAGTGACTTTAGCCAAGCATCCAGCAAACTTTCCAAATTATACTAATTAACAAT
>VXAB01010421.1:81725-136451 GCA_013399175.1 Odontophorus gujanensis | reverse complement strand
TCCCTTCCCTTCCCTTCCCTCACTTGCTTTATTGTTTTTCCCTTTTCAGTTTTCGTCAGTATTGATTACACTGTGGTACTCTGCTTCACTATAAATGAGAAGTCTTATTTGAAACTCACTGAAGCTGATGAAAGCCCTTCCACTGGTCTCAGAACACATTACTTGAGGCTTATATTCTATGCATTACCTCACCGTAAGCACCAGAGCTATGTAAAGAATATAATCTCTTTCTATCATGTCCTCTTTTTGTTCCTATTTTTTAAACATGCCATACAAGCTGTTAATCGAACAAATGACATGGAAGCATAATCTGTATTCTTGCAGGTTTTGTGACTGAGATTGCTGCTTATTTCTTATCACCGAAGTGATAAAGCCCTGTTGGTGATACCATAATTGAGTTTAGTGGAAGTGATTTATCAGATTGCTAACAGAGAATGAAAACATCAGGGAGGGGGAAGAAGCAGCAGGAGAATATGAACTTTTCAGAAACAAGAGTCTTAGCTTTTATGCAAATGGCCGTGTTAATGAAAACCAAGTGGGAAAAGAAAATAGTCACAACAATTTTGCTTACAGAGCAGATAGCTTACCTGAGCAAATAGGATTTCAAGGTTCATCCTGAAATGCCATCTAGGTTTCACTGTCTCTCTGATAACATCTAGTGTGTAGAATCTGTACTTTACTCCTTGCTGTTAACTCATTCGGAATGAATCTGTAATTCTTCATTACTCAGAGAAAACATGAGAGTCCTTATTGTCTGAACACAGCACCAAAAAACCATACTTTTTACTTTTCTTTCATGAGAAGGTATAATTTTTCCAGATAGCGAAACTGAAGTCCTAATGGGCTCAAAAGAAAGCCCTACTGATTTCAGTAGAGTTTGCGCTGAGATTTTGGTTAGTATATTTTCCTATTCTTACTTTTAGGAGTTGTTATCTAATATTCATGCTCTAGTAGCATTTGAAAGCCCTCAGCTCAGAGTCCCACCGTGCTGAACTCAAGATAAGCACACATGAAGACTTCAGGTTTTGTAAGCACATGTGTATCTACTGGCTGCTGGAGACTGTGAGATGTCAGTCATAGTGCTCTTCACCAGCTGTGTACAGCTGTCCACTAGTAGTGGTGGCTTCCACTACCCCAGGGCAAAGACTCACAGAGTCACAGAATAACAGACTAATCCTGAGTTGGAAGGGATCCACAAAGATCACTGAGTCCAGCTCCATGCAGCACCAACCAAATCCAAGCCATGCCCATTGCCCTAGGCAGTCGGTTCCATGTCCACTGCCCTCTGTTGCTTTACTTCTGAGTTCACTTTCCTTGCCATTACCAAAATAAATTCATTAACACAGCAGTTTCAAACTTACTTGGCAGAAGAGTCATCTTTTTGGAGAAATCCTCTTTCTCACTTAATTCATTGTTTTATTTTCCTCTCTGCAGGTACAAGAAATGTGAAACAGCCCTATCAAGAGCTTCTAATTTTGATAAATTAATCGTCTCCTGTAGAGTGACCGAATACAGGGGACACTGAAGTGAGCTTGCACGTTTCAGAATGCCCCGAATTCATTAGCTATTCTACTTGAGTTATGAGTTAGTGAGCCACACAAAGAAAATGTGTTTGGAATAACTCTTTTCAGTTCCAGTGTTTTAAATAGGCAGCTAACAATGTAGCATTCCCTCCTATTCAGTTGTTTGTTTTATTTTTTCATGAGAAAGAGAATGTAATCAGCTTTCCTATTATAGAAAAAGATGAGGATAAAGTACCCATTGTTAAACCATGTCTGCTGGCATCTCCTTATTTTCACATAACAATGGTTATTTTCTAAATCTTCTATTTCCTGTTAACCTGTGTGTGTTTGGTTACTGCTTTTTCTATCATGATTTCTCTGAGGTAGCTCCCTAAAATCAGTGTGACAGCATTTTGCTGTGTGTATTCTTCTTTTGTTGGGCAGGCAGGGATGGCTTCCTAGCTTGTAAATTATTCAAGAAGCTGAGCAGGGCTCGTACTATGGGACCAGAATGGATCTGTCCGTCTCCCTTATGTCTTCTATGGAAATCGTCTATTGCAAGAAGTTTGCACCATGGTTCCCTGTGCTCTCAGAGTCAGAAATGCTACGAGAACACATAGAGACATTGCAGTAGGTGAGTTTGCTGTATGGTGGTCAACGCTGCACTCAGCCCTTGTGGAGCCTTGCAGAGACTGGGTACCCCTACCTCAGCCCTGGTTTGTTCCCAGACATTTTCATTCAGGTTCCCGTGCCAAAATAAAGACAGAAGAATTCAGACAGAAGACAAAAAATGCAATGAATTTTTGAACAGCCTCTTGCTTCTCAGCCAGAAAGATGATGCAGCCATGCAGGATCAATAAAAAGCCCATTGAGTGAAGACGAAACCACTCTGATACTCACACAGCTACTGTAAATCTGAAGACTGAGACTGCAAGTTCTTGCTGGCTGAAAAAGATGTGTAAAAAGATCAGTACACCCCAAGAGGTGGAGTGAAGACAGAAGAACTCTGTGGAGGCCCCCAGTACCCCAGGAAGGAAATGGACAAAACAGAGTTGTCTCACAAGTTCAGCCAAACACTGCACAGCAAATATGCATATGGAATAAGAAGAGTCTGCAGGGCTGTGGCAGCTGCCAGAAGGTTGTTGATTCTTTAATTATTATTTGTTAGTTAATGAATCCAAAGACCTCAAGCATGCCTAGGACCATGAACTGCAAAGGGACGCTGTTGCTGTATGGAGAATGATAAAGACTTTCTCCAAAAATCAAGTTCAGAAGAATACTGGATTCAAAGTCAAGATGCTTCAAATATATGAAGGCTGTATTTTCAATAGTATAATACTCACTTTGGCTACTCTCTCTGGGTCAAGTTGCAGCTTTCAGAGCTCATTTACAGAAGTCCTACTTTCAACCCATGCCTAAGTGCAAGTAAAGCATTGTCAAGGGAATATTCTAGATTCTTCTACAGGCTCAGCCTAAGCAGCTAGTATCAGTAATGCAATTGGAAGAAGTGTGCTAAGTCAGTAGATCCAGATTTTGGTAGCCAATTTAAGGTACCATAGGAAGGTAGGAGGAGAGAGGGAAATAAAGGGTTCTAGGACCATAACAGAGTAAGGTATCTTTCAGAAGAACAAAAAAACCAAGGTGGATTGCACCCTGTGTTGCCTTCGGAATCAAAAACCCCATTGGTTCCTCATCTGATTCTAATTTTCAAGGCCTGGTTGGATGGGACCGTGGGCAGCCTGAGCTGGCTGGGGGGCAGCCCTGCCCACAGCAGAGGCTGGGGCTGGGGTGGTTGTGAGGTCCCTCCCAACCCAAACCATTCTGTCATTCCATGATTCTATGACTCGAAACATGATCATTTCAGTTCTTAGTATGAGGGCCAGAAAGATCACCTTGTAGAGAGGCTGCTCGGTTCTGCACTGAAAATATTTGCCTTCTGTCTACTCCTCGCCTTCTGTATCCAATCTCTGACCTCCAGAAAGAGGGGGAACATGGAACATGGCTTCTTGTCCAAAACTTTCCTATCCCTGACAGATAACTGAGCATCAAGGGAAGCCACAAAGGACTAGCAGGAGCTGGAAATTAATTAATCTTTATTCCAACCTGGCAGGAGCCACATTCAAAGGAGCATTTTGCCAGGCAATTTGTTCCTGAGAATCTAGTTGTGTTTTCATGATTAATTCTGATTTAGAAGTTTTAGTCCTAAGCCATTTCTGACCATTTCATATTGAACCATCGAAGCTTTGGGAAGTTGCACATGATAGCAAGGGACACTGTGGCTAGCAGGCCTATCGGCCACTAAATCATCTTATTCAGGGAAAAACAGTTCACATCAGAATCTAAAATTAGGGCACCTTTGAAAGTTCTTCAGCTCTTGCTGCTATTTTCATGAATGATGTCATGTTCTTCCATTTTTGAGTTGACAGAAACTCTCACAACAAAGATTTTAGTGTCACAAACAGAAAATAATGATTCTGAGACAGAGAGAGATGAAGCAGGAGCAAATTCTCTCTTTAAAATTAATATAGCAATGATAATAATAATCACATATTTTCTAGTAAATGCCTCTGATAAGAAGAAATGGAAGAAAAGTACAGAAAGAAAGAGATATACAAGTCCCAGAACTGTCACTGAGCACTCAGTTTGTTTTGAAGCCTCCAAACCAGACATAAGTGGGTCTTTTACACTGCAGCTATGGTTGCCCCCAAAAAAGCTCCAAACCAAACCAATGAATGCTCCTCTTTCTTCTGTGGAATTCTGACCATAACATGGTCTTAAATACTACATCAATACATTTCCCACAGAAGACAAGTTCAAGTTCTGACCCTTCACTCTATTTTTAAACATACAGAGTAAGTTCAGACGCTTGATGAAATGACAGCAGGGAATCTATTGCTTCTGCTTCATCCTGATGCATTTCATGTCCTTACTGTATCGGTAAGACCACAGCAGTTTGCTTTCAGAGGGCTGATTATACCAAGTATTTGAGTATTTCATCAGTGTGAATGTCTCAGAAAATGGCAGAATTGAAAGAAAAGGGAAAAGAATGCCAACTATGAAATTAGGACAGATTTATGACCTGCCTCTAGTCAAGAGAATACGTAAGATAAATCAGGGAGAACAGAAAGATTCTATTTGCAGTTCTAAAGGTGGGCAAAAGAAGGTGTTCATTGAAGTACCTTGATAGAAAAGGAGACTTTGTGAAGAAAAGCTTCTTAAACATCAACAGATAAAGGGCACAAATCAGGCTTAGTGAGCAAGTCTTTGAAATGGTACCAACCTCCAAGTCAGCAAAATAAGCATAGATATAACAGCATAATGTTCGTTCGCACATGTGAAAAGTTACTTTCACAAATGAGAGTGTATGCCACTATTAACAATCTTCTTTTTTTTTTTTTTGCAGTGTGTGTTTCTAAAAATAAAACAGTAAAGCAGAAAGTCCTAATGAGAGTCTAGCTAGAAGGTAGGGGCAGGAGAGCTGCAGGGCTGGTTGTCTTGCTCAGCTGCTTAGGGAGCAAATGGCAACCAAAGAGGCAATGCATTTTAAACTACCACACCCAGCCAGGTACATATAAATCTGCCCCACTGGCTTCCAGGAGAGGAGTGAAAGAAAGCACAGATTCACTTCCATCTTGCAACAGACCTTAAGAACAGGTATACTTGGCAAAGTGATGAAGCATGTATTCCAGAGTGATCATAGAATCACAGAACCACAGATTGGTTTGGGTTGGAAGGGACCTCACAGCCCACCCAGCACCGCACCACGCCATGACCAGGACTGTGCCCCACCAGCTCAGCTGCCCAGGGCCCCATCCAACCTGGCCTTGAGCACCTCCAGGGATGGGGCACCACAGCTCCTCTGGGCAGCTGTGCCAGCACCTCACCACTCTCTCTATGAAAAGCTTACCCCTGACACTTAATCTGTATCTCCCCTCTTGCAGTTTGAAACCATTCCTCCTCATTCTGTCACTGTGACATTGTGTAAAAAGTCAGTCTCCACAGCCACCTTTAGGGATGTGCTCATGGAAACCTTCCAGTAACCTGAGGCGCTGGAGAGGGAGACTCGTTGTCTTTCCTGTTTTAAAAAGTTATTATAATTTATTTTTTTTCTGCTCCCTCTAATGAAGTCTGCATAAGGGAGAGACAGAAGGAAGATATTTGCCTATTAAAAATAAATGATTCAGATGCGAACTTTTGAGACTTGCAACATGTGGCTGGAAAACTTCTTGAGGAAAAAAAATGCCCTCCTGAGACCAGATTTCCTTTTGATAGGAATTTGAGCAAAGGTGTACTCTCTGGGGGCCCCTTACGCAGCCCTTGTTGAAACAGATGCCTGGCTGCCCACCAGCAGCAGGGACACCTGACTCTTTCTTTTATCAGTGATTGGGTTTGGTCATTCAGGATCGGGCAGGGAGAACGTCTGCTTTCCAGTGACACGTTAGGGATCACGCAACATGCTCTCTGCAGAGGGTCCCTTTTACTGCATCCTTTGGCCAGCTGAGGAGAGCACCAAGGTCTGAACCAGCATCATAGTACCCTTGATGATGCAGCCAGGGAACAGACCAAGTTCAGAGTGAAAGCATTTGAATATCAAAAGAGATGAAATGCAAAGCTTGGGCGTGTAGGGCTGCAATAGGACACACGTGGAAGGACCAAAGCCTAAGGATGGATTTTGGCTTGGGTGTAGCCCTGCCATTCTATCAGCTCTAAGTGGGGGTAGGAGAAGGTGGCAGCAGGACCCACCTGGGGATGTGGATGCTGCCCTGCATTTCAGCAATGCAGGAGGGGATTTGGGGGTGCCCCAGCAGCTGTAACAAGTTAATTATTTTCTAAACACAGCAAAGCACAGGGTAAGGAAGGGTGGCATAAAGCCCTCTGGCTGTATGAGCTAGTTACACACAATTCTTTGAAAAGAAAAGATAGATGAGAGGTCTCATGCTGGGTCAAATTGCCCTAACGTGCTCTCTCGGGGATGACAATTAATCTGTTAATGGCACACACACAGAGACCAAGAAAGTAAAAAAGGAAAAGAAAAAATGAAAGGAAAAAGTAATCAGGACACAAGGAGGAGGAGGATGGGAGGGCACCAAAAGCAGTTCTGTGCCACACTCCCTGTCCCCAGCTGTGTGATGCCTGGCTGTGCTGGATGACAAGCAGCCCTACTATGGCTGCTTTCTGGGACACTTATGGGGACAAATGTTTCAATCCCAGGGATAAAGGAATGGAGGTCTGCTTGGTATGAGCGGATTATGGATCCCAAGCAATCCTTTGTGCTGCAGAATCCATAACAAGGACATTTCCACACACCCCTGCTATTATCCAAGCACCTGAACACATTGGGCAATGCAGAAAGATCTTCACTTTGCTTTGTTCCTGCTCTATCTCTCTCTTGCACGAGCTTTCTGTCACGGCAGCCAAACACTGAACTCCCACCCATGTCCTTGGGTGCTTGGGTTTTCAGCAGGGGTATCCAGAAGCCAGAATCTCAACTGGAAACCCTCCTTCACTGAGGCATCTGGTAAACATTATCAGCTAGAGGTCTCCAGGCTTTGATTCAGGTCAGCTGGCATCAAAGGGGAATCAGGAGTGTTTGCTTTCCATTCCAGTGCTGAACAAAATAATCTGTTTTAAAGCTCCAGCCTTCACTTGCCCTTGATCGGAGGTCATTTCTCACAGGAGGAAATGCAAGAGGGAAGGAAAGTTCTGCTGAGCAAAATCCTCTGCTTTGTTCTAGTGTGTTATGGCTGGCACCAGCAGGTCTGCAGAAGAGGGAGTGACCATACCGCCACTTGTTCAAATATTTTGAATAATAAAGATGTTAGCTCAATAAATCTCTGGCAGCAAGAGTAGCCCAAGTTCAGCATCTTCCCCTTTGAACTTTGACAGCCCGTGACTGATGGTTAGTGATCTCAGAGCAAGGGCAAGGGCAGATCAGGACCAAGACTGAGCTTTTGTGAGAACTTCGTTTTGGTTTGGCTTTGGGCATAGCAGGCAGTGCTGCCAGTTGTTTCCCAGCTGCTCCCTCCTCAAACCCGGGGTGGAGGCATGCAAAGAGGAAAAATGTTCACTCCTGACGCTGTCCCACCTCAGCCTCTGTCTCAGCCCAAATATTTACCTTCCTGACTAGGTAATTCTGCATCTCTGGGGGAAGTTAACTCAGCCCTGTGCCAGGGCTGTGGAGCACAGTGACGCTTTCCCGTAGTTTAGATGACAGCAGCAAGATGGAAGGTGTGAGCAAGACGGGACCATTCAGCCCAGAGGAAGCTCTGAGGACACCTGAGAGCAGCCCTTCAGTGTCTAAAATGGAGTTATAAGAAGGAGGTGGACAGACTTTTTAGAAGGGTCTGTGGTGATAGGACAAGGGGATACGGTTTGTAACTAAAGGAGGGGAGATTTAGATTGGATGTGAAAAAAAGTATTTTACAATAAGCATGGTGAGGCACTGGAACAGGTTGCCCATAGAGGTGGAGGATGCCTCATACCTGGAGACGTCCAAGGTCAGGCTGGACAGGGTCCCACCCCATGGAACAACCTGATGGAGCTGGGTGTCCCTGCTCATTGCAGGGGAGTTGGACTACATGGCCTTTAAGGATTCCCTTCCAACACAAACGATTCTCTTATCATATCCTATGATAAGGTGTACCTTACGTGTTAGGGGAGCCTCCTGCTCACTTTATGAGCCAACAATTAACATTAATGCAGCAGGACAAGAGGACAAGCAGAACCTCTGGACACAAAACCTGATTTCTGCACTGAGAATGGGCATGCTGTTTGCTGTTTGCTGTTTGCTGTGGGTATATAATCCACTACTCAGCCTTTTTCCTGTCCTAGACAAAATGTTCCTCAGCTGATTTCATCCTGTGAGGAGGTTGTGATCTTTTGTGAGCATTTAGGAATGCTGTTAACTGAACTGCGTCACACCAACTATTAGCACACTGTTATTCCTGGTGACACTCTCTGTCCTACGAGACCACTTACTCAGGTTTGTCAACATCACGGGTGTAGTGGCAGTGCCAGCTGAGGCTTCCATCCCAGCCTGCCCGTTCACACCATCTCAACACTCACAGAAAACACACTCTTTGTTTCACTTTTCCCCCTGACCATTCCTTCCAGGCACAACCCCATCCCCAGCAGTGGGGTCAGCACTGCTGCAGAAATCACTGCTTCACCATGTTCTTGTTAATTCACTTCTTACATCTTTACTGTAGTGAAAGGATCAGNACCCTCCTTCACTGAGGCATCTGGTAAACATTATCAGCTAGAGGTCTCCAGGCTTTGATTCAGGTCAGCTGGCATCAAAGGGGAATCAGGAGTGTTTGCTTTCCATTCCAGTGCTGAACAAAATAATCTGTTTTAAAGCTCCAGCCTCCACTTGCCCTTGATCGGAGGTCATTTCTCACAGGAGGAAATGCAAGAGGGAAGGAAAGTTCTGCTGAGCAAAATCCTCTGCTTTGTTCTAGTGTGTTATGGCTGGCACCAGCAGGTCTGCAGAAGAGGGAGTGACCATACCGCCACTTGTTCAAATATTTTGAATAATAAAGATGTTAGCTCAATAAATCTCTGGCAGCAAGAGTAGCCCAAGTTCAGCATCTTCCCCTTTGAACTTTGACAGCCCGTGACTGATGGTTAGTGATCTCAGAGCAAGGGCAAGGGCAGATCAGGACCAAGACTGAGCTTTTGTGAGAACTTCGTTTTGGTTTGGCTTTGGGCATAGCAGGCAGTGCTGCCAGTTGTTTCCCAGCTGCTCCCTCCTCAAACCCGGGGTGGAGGCATGCAAAGAGGAAAAATGTTCACTCCTGACGCTGTCCCACCTCAGCCTCTGTCTCAGCCCAAATATTTACCTTCCTGACTAGGTAATTCTGCATCTCTGGGGGAAGTTAACTCAGCCCTGTGCCAGGGCTGTGGAGCACAGTGACGCTTTCCCGTAGTTTAGATGACAGCAGCAAGATGGAAGGTGTGAGCAAGACGGGACCATTCAGCCCAGAGGAAGCTCTGAGGACACCTGAGAGCAGCCCTTCAGTGTCTAAAATGGAGTTATAAGAAGGAGGTGGACAGACTTTTTAGAAGGGTCTGTGGTGATAGGACAAGGGGATACGGTTTGTAACTAAAGGAGGGGAGATTTAGATTGGATGTGAAAAAAAGTATTTTACAATAAGCATGGTGAGGCACTGGAACAGGTTGCCCATAGAGGTGGAGGATGCCTCATACCTGGAGACGTCCAAGGTCAGGCTGGACAGGGTCCCACCCCATGGAACAACCTGATGGAGCTGGGTGTCCCTGCTCATTGCAGGGGAGTTGGACTACATGGCCTTTAAGGATTCCCTTCCAACACAAACGATTCTCTTATCATATCCTATGATAAGGTGTACCTTACGTGTTAGGGGAGCCTCCTGCTCACTTTATGAGCCAACAATTAACATTAATGCAGCAGGACAAGAGGACAAGCAGAACCTCTGGACACAAAACCTGATTTCTGCACTGAGAATGGGCATGCTGTTTGCTGTTTGCTGTTTGCTGTGGGTATATAATCCACTACTCAGCCTTTTTCCTGTCCTAGACAAAATGTTCCTCAGCTGATTTCATCCTGTGAGGAGGTTGTGATCTTTTGTGAGCATTTAGGAATGCTGTTAACTGAACTGCGTCACACCAACTATTAGCACACTGTTATTCCTGGTGACACTCTCTGTCCTACGAGACCACTTACTCAGGTTTGTCAACATCACGGGTGTAGTGGCAGTGCCAGCTGAGGCTTCCATCCCAGCCTGCCCGTTCACACCATCTCAACACTCACAGAAAACACACTCTTTGTTTCACTTTTCCCCCTGACCATTCCTTCCAGGCACAACCCCATCCCCAGCAGTGGGGTCAGCACTGCTGCAGAAATCACTGCTTCACCATGTTCTTGTTAATTCACTTCTTACATCTTTACTGTAGTGGAAGGATCAGGAGGAAAAAATACATATTGCCCCAAAGTGTTGCTTCTCTTAAAATGCAGCACATTTCAGGATGTGACCATTTGACGAATAACCCCTTCGTCATCAACCTAGCAAGCAAATGGAACAGCCAGATGTGTGCTGGGGCTGAAGATTTACTGCTTTCCAATAATCCTCCAACTGCTTTACTCCATCAGATGTTATTTCACTCAGTGTCTTTCCCATCATCTCACGGCCAGCCCTCCAGGACCTCCAGTCTCTTCACATCCTCCTTTGCACCTTACTCCCATCCCACTGCATGTTAAACTGCACAACAGCCCAGCGGTGGGCACAGTGTTGGTGTGCTGACTTGATGATCCTCATGGCACCCTCCAACTCAGGATGTTCCACGATACTATAGCTCTACTTCACTGTTAGCTCACCTTGCCTTTGTCCCCTCCTGCTGTGTGTGGATCCATGTACCTGTCTGGTTTTTGGCTCCCAGGAGCTGGAAAGATAAAAGTGCAGTGAAACAATAATTGCCTTTTCTCTTTTAAACTGTGACACATGGATTGTTTTGTTTTGTTTTGCTTTTGTTTGTTTTAATGACTTACTACCTTTGGGTAGACAGTTGTGATTTACTGCCGGTGTCACGGCCTTTGTGCTGGTTGTAGCTGTATTGGTTTGAAGCTGTTCCTGTCCATGTAGCTTTCTCTGTTACGCACATGGGAATTAGATCCTGGCAGTGCAACTGCATCCATGCCAACGGCTGTTCTGGTTTAATTATAACAGATGTATTTAAAGCACTACCCCAAACCACTTAGGTAAGCCCCCATGAGTCATGTGAGAGTGCGGCAGGGCTCTCCCCACTGAATGAGGATGCTCTCTGATTAGCTATTAATTTCCACTTTACAATAGCCCATGAGTGAGGCCTGGGCAGTTACTATTCATCAGCACCTGACCTGCTATTTTCCTACAGAAATCTTTAACGTGGCAGTTTTGTTTCATGTCAGTGAAATCCTCCATTCTCTGTCCACCTTTCAGATTCTTTTTCCCTTCCTAGCTTCACACCCTCAATTGCATTCACCGTAGATTTACCATGACCTTCATTGCAATGGCCTAGGTTCAGTCCTACAGCTTTGTCTAATGGCTCAGATTAGAGACTCAGAGCCTTAAACACAGCTGGATGGATCTCAAGAACCAAGTTTCTTGTGTTGCTAAGGAGGTAAGAAGCTCCAGGAGATAATCTTCATTCTGAGATGTCCAAAATAATAATCACCATAGGGCACACCAACAGGACTAGGATTTGTTAACATTTGATGTTCTGTTTTCCAGACACATGCTGCACTTGTTTTCCTGATATGAAATGTTTCTCTTGATGCTTGCTTTCACCTTCTGGACACCCAGTAGTGTCTCCTTGGTTCATTTTTTTTTTTTTTTTCAGAAAAAAACAGGTATCTCACAGCCCTAGAATTTGATCCTGAGAATGGCAGACATGGCTTGCAGAAGTACATAAGAATTTGTGATTTTCTTGCAAGGGAGAGAAGACCTCTCTGGTGATGGAGGGACAGACAGAAAGCAGCAGTCTCATTAGATGACAAGGACATCAACTCAGAATTAGATTTGCCAACTAGCATGCTCCACTTCAAAAAGGACCATACTTCTTCATAACCCTGTTACTGATGGGCAGAATGAAGATTTGAGTGTTTATTTGTCCCAGCCCTCTCAAGTGGCTGTGGTGGCTACCACTCCGGGGGCAAGTGGGAGCTGAGGTTTCAGTACAATCTATTGGGGTAGATGCCTCAGCATTTCCAGTGTTTGAGCTCAATGGAGGAAATGGTGAGCTTGATCTACAGGACCCCAGTCGGACTCCTGTGCCTTGAACAGGTAGGAACATGCTGTATGAGGAGCTACAAAAAATAATTGCCTCCAAATTATATTACTATTATAATATTATTTTCAATGTGGGCACGCAGAGTTGAAGAGGGGAAAGGGAAACTGCTTTCAGGACTCAAATGGTTGGGATCCACGGTTTGCTCCAGTTGATGGGTGGGAGAAACTGTGCATAAACAAACATGCTGCCTTCCCTTTGGATATTCCAGCAGGAACAGCAAGAGCCGGACGCAAAAGAACACAGAGCTGGATGGATCCTTCTGTTCTGTGTAGATGGATGCTGGGACAGGATATTTGAGATGGGGGAATGATGTTTGCCCTGCACCAGAACAGTCCAGGTGGTCACCACTGCATCACACTGCTGTATCAGTACACATACATCGGTGGACAAATGCACCTATTTCACAAAGGTGTCATCTGACCTTCCATCCTCTCCATAATTAATCACAGACACAACAGTGCTGCCTGGTAGATGATTAATCTGTTTATCTATCTATTTACTTAATTAGAGAGAATGAACCATAAATAGCAGATACAAAAGCATTACCAACACATGGCTCTGTTAATTGCCTTGCACTGTATTCTAGCACAGCTGTGGTACTGAAATAGAGTTCGAAGGAACATAGGCCTTAAAAAGACTATAACTAGAAGGAAGGCTAGAAATCATCAGCATCTCAGCACCAGAATAATCTGATTTTCTCTTGACTGCCCAATTCATGGATAGGATGGAAGTCAAAATTTGGGTTACCATTAGCAGTTTGGAGAGGGCAAAGCCTAAAGGTTTGGTTGGACCGTCAAAGCAATGTGCAGGCTGAAAAAAATTTTATCACCTCAGAGTGATTATGTTTTCTTTACGTTGTTCTTCCACACAGTCTTTTAGTAACTCTGCCTCAAGCCTGCAGCAATGCATGGGGCTGTTATGGGCAAAGTGAAGGACTTGGCACTTAATCTTGTTGAACTTCATCCCATTGGCCTTCATTAACTGTATTAATTATTACTCCGTGGGCCCAGCCCTCCAGCCAGTTGTTTACCCAGAAAAGAGTGTACCTATCCAAGCCACAGTCTGCCAACTTCTCCAGGAGAGTACTGTGGGAGACAGTGTCAAAGGGTTTGCTGAAGTCTAGGTAGACTCTGTCAACAGTCTTTCCCCATTCACCAGGTGGATCACTCTATACTCGAAGGAGTTCAGGTTTGTCAAGCAGGACCTGCCTTTTGCGAACCCATGCTGGCTGGGCCTGATCCTTTGGTTGTCCTATCCATGAGGTATTCCTCAAGATGATCTGCTCCATAACCTTCCCTGACACCGAGGTCAGGATGACAGGTCTGTAGTTCCCCAGATCCTCCTTCCAACACTTCCCGTAGATGGGAGTCACACTGGCAAGCCTCCAGTCCGCTAGGACCAATCCTGTTGACCAGGAACACTGATAGATGGTGGAAAGTGGTTCAGCTATCACCTCCACCAGCTCCCACAGTGCCCTTGGGTGGATCCTGTTTGGCCCCATGGAATTCCTCACAGTGAGGGTGACAGAGCACTGGCACAGGCTGCACAGAGAGGTGGTGGAGTCTCCTTCTCTGGAGACGTTCAAGACCCGCCTGGATGCCTACCTGTGCAACCTGGGCTAGGGAGCTGCTTTGGCAGGGGGTTGGACTCGATGATCTCTGGAGGTTCTTTCCAACCCCTACAGGTCTGTGATTCTGTGACTTGTGACAGTCCAGGTAGAGTAGTAGGTCCCTAACTGTCTCCACTTGAACTTGGCTGTAATCAGTGAATGCTCATAGCACTCCTGAGGAGAAAAATTGATGTGAGGTAAATGCCATAAATAACATAATGGGTCTGACAATTCTTGAGTACCCAAACCAGTAGCTGGAGACTACAAGCAGATTCTGGTTACAGCTTTATAGTTGCAACCCTGTTGAAGTTTACAGTGATGAACTAACCAAGTAAGTCCCACCTAGGATACGGCAAATTCAGCACTCCACTGCTACAACAAACTCTCTTGTGCATGATCATATATGTAAGACACTCATTCAAACAGGCCAAAGTATACATGCTTGGGCAGGTCTTCTGGCCTCGCATTGTTCTCTTTCATTGGGAGGGCTCAATAGCCCTTAAACCTGAACAATAACTACTGCGTGTGCTGAAGCAGGGAGTGGAAGAAAGTAAGATAATTAATGGCCTGCTCTTACAGTCTGGTTCTGCCAAGAAAGTGATGAGCAGGGGCAAGACTCACTTCGAGGAGATGTAATTTGAGTACAGCAAGAAATCCAGTTGAAGTTAAATAAATCCTCCCTGGCAGAAAAAAAAAAAAAAAAAAAAAAAAAAAAAAAGGATTAAGGAGAAGTAGGTAGGGTGAAATTATTAGGAATGAAATTAATATTGGGAAAGAAAAGGACACAGGATTGTGCTTAAGAGAAGGGTCAGTGATTAGAGAGGGCACAGGACAGAGAAGACCCCCTCAGAGCCACTGGTGATTCTCACAGCATCTGCAGCAGGAAAGGGGCTGGACAACAAGGCTCTGAAGCAGATGATGAACAGGTGAGGAGCGTGAGTGGGACAGGACAGGATGGTCATGTACTGGGATGCATATCTGCCACTTACCTGGGGAGGCATAGAGGTGGATTTGATTTCTCACATGGGTTTGAAGGTACTTCAGGCACTGGGAAACAACTGTGCAACATTTCCATAGCAGACAACAGGTTCATGACTTCTTTTTCTGCATGCTCCAAGCATTTAAAAGGCTGAGCACAACCACTGTTAGAATGCAATCAGAACCACTTAGCTTTTTTTATCTTCACTATGCCACCGCAGTATGTCACGCATGCACCTACATAGGGGCTGTAATGGGAAAAAAATGATAGGAAACCCTTTGAAAAGGCACTCACCCTTGCCTGGTATTTAAAAGATGACACTTTCCAAGTCACCTCCACCCATACCTGCCACTGACAACTTCTACCATGTGGATCACTGATGGTGCTGGGGTCTCAAGTGGCCTCACATTACTAGCCAAACTGTGCTTGGGCAACTGCATCTGTGGGGCACTGAGTCACAGGAATAGGTTTCTCTTAGCAGGCAGGAAAACTGCTCTCACAGGTGAAGCCAAAGTGTCACGGGTAATTCCCAATCACTGTAGCTCCTTTCAGAGGTCACAGAGAACACTATAGGGACTTGCACCTTTAGTCAGTATTTTCTGGCTGGCCACAAGATGCTCACAGTCCAGCAATAACAAAGGCTGGGGTTGGAAGGGGCAGGTGTGTGCAGGGGTTGTTTTGCAGTTTCATTGGAAGTACAGCTTACAGCAAGATGGGCTAGTAGTAGTCCCTTCTTATGCTCACACCTGTGTGCACTTCAACAGTTTGTTGGATGGAAGCCACAACGAAAACATTTACTGGGATGAAAGACAAGGATTAAGAACAGGTGATCAAAGCAAGGCTTCAAGCAAAGGTTAGCATCAAGCAACTGCTCCACAGCCAGGCTTTTCACAGAAGTATACTGAAGAGGTAGAGCACAGCAGCCAGGCACAACCTGCCCCGGGTTGTGCTGCAGCCACCTCAGTCACCTCGCAGGCACCAGACAGAGCAGTGGGGCTGAGAAGCTGGAGGCACATCAGCTCTGCCCTCACTCAAGATCACGATATGAAAATCCTGTTCAGAGTTAACCCCATAAAAATCAAGAAAACTTAGTAGCTCATGTCAAAATCGGTCTTACCTCAGGAAAGTTCCTTCTGCCTTTGTAAACACCTTTGAGTCTCCACTTTTCTCCTTCCTATTGGCAAAGTGCCCCTCTTGCTATATGAAGATATCCAAACAATCTCTCTCTTTGTACAATCATTTATATACTTTTCCCTTTCATCTGTTTCAGTCACACTCCATTCAGCACACCACAGTGCAGTGTTCAGAACATGTGTTAAAGGCATTGGGATTTTTGTTCAAGATACTTACTGGAAAAATCCAGGATAAGAGAAACCTCCTCCATCACTGTGATCTCTAAAAGACAATATTCTGCTATTATTTCCACGGCAAAAATCTCACTTTCTAGGCAAAAACTAGGCACAAATTCTTTTCAACATAAAATCTTGCAGAGTCTTGCATAAAATATTTAATTTAATATCCTAAAACCACTATTGCTAGGAAAATTGTAGTCACTTCCACAACACAAACACATCACCACTGAAGAAAGCTGAAGTCTTAGCAGCTGGGTACTGGAGATCCCCACTCTTGCTTTGGACTAAAACTTCCACTGTACACAGGGATCAGGTGGACACCTGAGAAGCTGTGGTGCCCCATCCCTGGAGGTGCTCAAGGCCAGGTTGGATGGGGCCCTGTGCAGCCTGAGCTGGGGGGGGGCAGCCCTGCCCATGGCACGGGGCTGGGGTTGGGTGGGCTTTGAGGTCACCTCCAACCTAAACCACTCTACTATTCACAATGAAATTTGTTTCTGCCTTCCCTTGGGCCCCACTGTAACTAATTTCCATTCACCCTCACCCCCAGAAGGGAACAATCCCTGCCAGAAGCATCTGCTTGAGGACAACTGAAGATGGGCAGCTTTCTGCACCCCATCTGTCTAGGCTTTACATCAACTAACAGAAATCCCCGTTCAGTTGACTGTAGCTGATGTGAACAGGTTTTTGGACTAGACCCTTGTACAGGACAATCCCAGAAGCAGAAACTCAAAAAATTCCCATCCAGAAGCCTCTCTGAAGTAACTTGCCAAGTTTACCAGCAGCCAAGTGTCAACAGCAGTTTCTGCTGACCTCCCACGAATGGGGAACCCAGCGTCTACCACCGTGTCACGTGAGAAATCCCCACTTCTAGCAGTCAGTGCTGCCAGCTTCTCCAAAAAGCTGACATGTCACATAACATGCATGCTCTATTCTGAGGTTTTGGAATGCCTCCATAATTAATAAATACATGGAGGTGTTGGAATTTCAGAGGGCAATTGAGGGGGTTGGTGCCACGCATTTCAATTCATTGGGATGTTCTGCACTCAAGATTTTGTGTTTTGGCAGACAAAGGGGATGATACCTTCTGTATCTCTCCAGGCAGAATTGCATTTGGCATTGGTTCTTGGTGTATCCAGCCTGATTTTCTGCCAGAGGCAGATCCTAAAAAGCAACAGCAGCAGCATTAGCTTTAATGGGCGGGTGAGTTAGGCCAGATCCATGAACCAATCCAGCTTTAGTTCAGTGATTTCCCATGTGTCAAGCCAACTCCAGTTTTTTTTCTAATTATCATTACCAGTTGAATAGAAATCTCTGTGAAACCAATCGTCACGCTGCTGGCATAACCCAGTTCCTATTAAAACAAAAAGGAGATGGTGATGACATGGCACACACATCCCTAGGTCGAGAGGGACAAAACCTGTGTGCTTACCAAGGGCATTAGCTGAACAGCAGCGTGGGCTCTGGGACTGATATGTGACATTTTAGACACATGTGAGTCCCTGCGTGCTGCAGGAAAACAGCAGCTCCTCTGAGACTTGGGGAAAAGGATTTACTTGCCTCCCCATGCTTCAGCTTACAAGAGCACTCCATTAATTCAGTTCTGAATGACTTTGAAGACGGCATGCAGTTACTGCCCAGTCTGATCGAACACATGCTCTGGTTAAGAGCTGTAGTCATTCCCACCTGGGAGCAATGATGGGCACAGGGAGCCCCCACCAGCAGCTAACCACCCTCAGTCTGTGGGGCTGAGACTGTATTGCTCTGTTTCAGCTGCCAGGTTTCCTTAAAGGAAGTATTTTTTCCCTCCTCTGGTTTAGATTGAGATGTGGCTCCTGCGCATGCATCCCAGTGCAGAAGCAGCCCTCCAGCCCCACACCTTGGTAGAGGTAGAAGGGGGGGGAAAGATAGCTGTGCAGGGAAGAGCATTGATTTTTTCATCATGCTCAATTTCAAGAGAACAGTGGAAGGAATTTCTTCTCCCATGGGAAGATAGAAAGAACCCAGAAAGAAGTACTGATTATTGGCTCTATTTGCACTCATCGCTGGAAATAATTTTGAATTATAAATGTACTTAGAGCAGATTGTGCTTGAATAGAAGCAGCATCATCCAGGAAGGATTCTAAAGGAAAAGGTTTGGTTTGGCTTTCATGTTACACTCACAGCTTAAATAGCCTCTCCGTTGGGATTCAACCTTTTTTTATTATCATTTATTTATTTTTATGCAAACACTAAAATTCATGAGGCTTAAGAATTAATACAATTTTCTTTTCCATAGTAAACGTCATTGAAGCCAATCCAGAGTGCTGGAGAATAGCTATGAGGAAGGGTTGAGGAGAGGTTCTAATAGCCAGACATAAGGACAGAGGTGGGAGGAAAGCAGTGCTGCTGGTTAGCTCACTGCAGCCAGCTGCAGCACTCAGCTTCATGGACATCCATACTCACACTGAAAGCACAATTGCTAACATTCTTTGCTGACATGCAGTTTTCTTTGGATCAGGGCAGAGGTCCTCAAGTGAAATTAAGCTGGTAGTTTAATTCTGCTACTGTACTGTGTCTGCGTTACAAACTGACAGAGTCTGGAACTGTCAGTCTGAAACCTCTAATTTAGTTCAGAACCAAAAGTAAGAAGAAACGAATAGAAGAAAAAAATAACAACACAGCACGAGGTGTGTAGAAAGGCACGTTGCAGAGCCTTGCATTACAAGCATAACTGCAAAATTTTAATAAGAATGCCTCATTCTTTATGCTGATTTTACACAAAAGTAGGATGGCTCTAGAAATAAAAGAGAAAGATGTGGCTTGGTGTTTTTTTTTTTTAGTCCATCTCCCATTAGACATGCAAACTACATGCAAAATGCATCTACTTTGTCACACAAACACAGAGAACATGATGAAGCAATCCTGCCCGCAGCAGACACTGGGTGCTGACTTGAAACTTCTTCCTGAGGCAGGAAAGAGAAGCACCCAGACTTCCTGCAGCACTTGAGACACGAGGCAGTGGAAAGCAGAGGCAGCCACATGGAAAACACTGCACAGCATCCTTGCCAGCCAGCTCCAGGTACCACTGCTGCTGGTCTGCTCATCTATGGCTCATACTGGACTACATGATCTTAAAGATCTTTTCCAGCATTAATGATTCTACAACTCTATGTGTTAGCTGCTTGCTGGCATGATTCAAATCTATGGGGCTTTGCTGCTGTGCTGTACATCTTAAATTACACGTACAGTGCTCTGCAACAGGAGAGGAGTGATCAGAATTATTTCTGGGTGAGCAGAAAGCATGCTCTTTATCTCAGTGCAGCACCTACCACAGGCCACATTCCACCACCATCCTTAGAGAAGTCAGAATGACCAGAATAGGGACAATTTCTGAGTAAGGTATTTCTCAACAAGTATCAAGATGTAGGTTTTCAGCTTTCATGCATCTTTAATCAAAATTCATGGATACAGTGCCTTCCTTTCTCTTTGCTGATAGCTGCTCTCTTATATACACAGAAATGCAATTAATTAGTGCAGATTTCAGAACAGAAATAGTTACACAGATATCTGAGCAGACACTAAAAACGTCAGGAGAAAAGTAAGATAAATGTCAATGCTATTAAAAATAAATGTCTACTTAATGCAACATTTACCTAAATGCTTGCTGGGAAAACATTAAATGCAGAATATAAGTCCTGCTGTAGCACAATCACAGGCTCAAAAGGGCAAACTCCACCCCTGCACTGAGAGGCAGCCTGAGATGAAAATCTCACTCAAAACCTAGATGCTATCTGTGTTAGTCCGCTGCACAAAGGTGGATCTTATCCAGCAAACAACCCACTTCCCTTCACCATGGCTGAGTTTAGCTTTCTGATGGTTCCCTCCATGCCTACAGCCATGCTTTACCAAATCCCACATGTCGGTGAAGTGTTGGGTTTACGCTCCATTCTCTGCCCATCAGATCTCCTGTAAAGTCTTCCATGAGAGCCAGCCCCCACAGACCTGCTGCCTTGATCTCTAAATACGAGCCCAATGCTGGACAGCAATAGATGAGCATTTCCAGCATTCTAGTTTATCAAATAATGCAGGTGGCTCTTCCAGTGACCTGACTCACTCATCACCTCGGACGTCTCCAGTCTGTGTGCACATCTGCAAGCATTATCAGTAATGATTTTATCTTTTCTAGCAAGCTATTGGTGCAAGTGTTAAACAGTGGAAAGGCAGCAAACGATCCCTTAAGGAGTCCTGCAAAGCACTCCACCCCAGATAAGATTCCCTCCACCTCCGTGTGGAGATCCATCACAGTCAAAGCCGCTTTCTGTTGGATCTTGCTCATTTCATCCCTTGATCAGGACACGCAGCAGACATTTGAGTGCAACTTCTTCATCTTTTATCAGTCAGGTTTATAATCTCAGTAAACTACACCAAGCTGTTTTGACAAAATCTATTTTCCTTAAGCTCAGATAGATGGACGTTAATAAAGTGGCAGTCCTTTAATTCTTTATTAAAGAGCCTTACTTCAGTCATTCCATTATTTTGCTTTGGATCAATGTCAAGACTCATATCTACCACCATCACTCCATCTTCACAATGTGTTAACTACAAGCTTTTCACTCACTAGCTAAAACACACAATTTAGAGGTCCAAAGAGCTTGTCTCTCCAGCTCTTTAATACAAATTTCTTGGATTTGGTTATAAAATGTCAGTCTGCAGCTGTCCTGCAGTTCTCTCAACGGAAAATACTTCAATTTCTCCTTATGTGACATAGCTAAATCTCCCATTTCCTAGAACATGCAAGATTCTGTACTTTAGTGTTGGCTTGAATGTCACTCTCAAGAGAATTCACCATGGGTGTGTCAGGTGCCAGGCCCAACATGCAGCATTTCCACCTGAGAAGTTTCTGGGAGCTGGTTCCAGCACTGCTCAACCTCAGGAGCCATGTCTGCCTTAGAACATCTGAAAGCACTCCTGGCTCAGCTTCTTTGACACTTGCATGATGGACTAGAAGGGAGCCTGAAGGGCTTCATGCCTTTTTTCAATTACAAAGATAATTTAAAAAGCTTTGTTTTACTCAGTTTGGGTTACAAGCAAGACCTTAGATCACCTCCTGATTGGAGCTGGCTGATTTACTCACCCCAAAAAGCTTGGCTGGCTGGGGTCACTGTGACACCAAGTCACGCACACGACACCAGCTTCACACACGTGGTGTGGAATCTGGCAGAAAGTGACAAATGTCCCCACATGCACCAGCAGCTCCTAACCCCACAGCAGCTCCACAGCCTGACAGGACCCCGGTACTACTCACACTAATGAGCACATGCATGACTGATGTGAAGAGTAATTGCCATCCACCTTATTCACCTCCATCATGTGAAAACAGTGTCAGATCAAGGATTCTGGAATAACAGTGGAGGAAATGCAAGATGCAGATAAGTGCTGACCCTTGGGGGGGTCAGGGTGCACAGCTTATTCTGGTTTTTCAACCCAATCCCTCTGCTGGGTTGAACCCAACCCGAATTCTGACAAGGTAAAGCGGCAACTTGATCTTCTCTGAAGCAAGAAGTAAAACCTCATCTTCCTCACAGAGGGCAGGAGGTGTTTGTGTACTGTAAAGGCTGTGTGTACGTAGCCAAGATACGATCAACTAATACTGAAACGGAACGCCTTCCCTTGGCATCCCAGCACCATCTAACCCACCCCTATTTCCCCACTGCAGCACCAAGCACACCCTTCAGCGCCTGGGAGAACTCCTGCCCTTCTCACTGATGCACCAACATAACGTTGTTCAGAAAGAGCTGAGGGAAAAGCGTCGTTCTGCTTAGGTTTGTGTGCTGAAAATGCAGCTGGCAAAGGCGCTCCTTCCCCCACAGCATTTAGCACAGGCTTTACTGGAGCCACGCGCAGTGACAGAAACCGTGCTGTCAGTAGAAGAGATGGAACTGCAATTTCACAACAAATGAATGCCCACTTCTGTGCAAAAACACAATCCTAGAAAGCTAAAAAAAAAAAAACACTTAGAAACAAGAGCCCTTTCATTTGGCCGTGCTGCGGCCTGCTGCTCTGTCCCACTAACAGCCCTCTGCCAGCAGAGTAGGGCCGAGGGACGTGGCTCCCAGGAAGGCTTCTTGCAGGCTGACGCTGAGCTGTTTGCTCAGCACATTCCCGTGGCTCTGGGACATGGCCAGCAGCCCCAGGCCCCCTGAGAGCCCAGCAGATGATCCTGCTGGCCGGATGCTCCAGCAGGAAAATGGATGGCGTGCATGGGGTGTCTGGACACGTTCAGCATTACCGCATGGAAAAGGAGGGGAAAGATGCTCAGTTTTCAGCAATTCTGCACACAAACACCACAGCTGCTGTTGCCGATGATAGCATTTGAAGAGCCAAGCCATATCACACAAGGCAAATGTGGGCTCACAGATCAGTGCAGTGGAGTCTCAGCAGTGAGACTTCAAAAGCAGGCCCAGGGTGAGCTATTGATAACCACACAGCACTCCTGAAAGAGGTCAGGATTTTAAGACCCTTGGGTTTGGGAGCTCAGCTACTTACGGGAAATAGATTTGCAGCCCATTCTAGGAAAACCTGCACCAGTCGTCTGGGAACTGCAGTCTTTGCAGTGACCTGCCCCTGACCACATGTGCCATCCCTCTGCATCCGTCTCTGCTCTCCATGGAGGGATGTGGTCCGGCAGCATCACACAGTTCTAGGGTTCACATCACAATTAGTGCAATGGACAGCTTTCTTCTCAGCCTGAGGGAGAGCTGGGTGAAATCCCTTTCCAGTCTGCATGTGTTTTCAATCATCTTTTCTTTACGCACACCCCCTTCTCAAAAATACACCATTCCCCTGCCAACTGCACTGCAGATAGCA
The DNA here is from genome assembly GCA_013399175.1 of Odontophorus gujanensis. Classification (NCBI taxonomy): domain Eukaryota; kingdom Metazoa; phylum Chordata; class Aves; order Galliformes; family Odontophoridae; genus Odontophorus; species Odontophorus gujanensis. Next base: position 113,357 of record VXAB01010421.1, on the reverse strand, counting down.
CAGCTGGATGGGTACAGCTCATTTCTTTCTTCCAAGTTTCTTCTCCTCTGGATCTCTTATTTTTAACTCTTGCTGTGCTCTTTCTACCACCTGTGTATGGAATGAAAGCTGAGTAACACTTACTATATGCCAGTTACCTGCCGTGTCTTACATATAGCCACTCCTGGATGAAGGGGAAAACTGCAGAGGGAGCATTTTTGGATGCAGAGCCCACACCAGATACCACTCCGGAATTTCTCTCTGCACAAAACAAGCAGCTGTAGCAGTGAATAATTCACTCATACTGTTCGCATGCATCAGAGGATGTGGCAGCATGAAACTTCATCAGCAGAAATAGTCGAGGCTCAGGCACTCCAGCTACAGACAAGACAAACCTAGCATCTCTGTGGTTAAACATCCCGCTGCCTCGCGTCGCGTTGATTTCACTTCATGCTGAGTGTGGCAGGCAAAACTCCTGCACTAAGGAAGTTAACGGGAGCCTCACAATTGGATGCGATGGGCTGGGACTTCAGTCAGGTTCTTCAGTTGTAAAATCAGTTCTGCTCACCTCTGAGCTCAAGGACTGTGCCCGTTACGCCCAGCACGGAGGACCTGGGGCTGAGCCAATATCCTTCCCTGTTAATGGAAAGCTCCCACTAACTTTAATGAGGACTGAGATGGATGGTTAGCGGATGAGGATGCTTTATTTGATAAAGGACAGCACTGCTCCACAGCCACTTACATTGCCTTTTTAACCCCTCGTTCACTTTTTTCATCCTTATCTCTCACGCTAATCTCACTTGCTGCCTATAAGGATTTTGCATGGCTAGGGGAAAACTGCCTCCCAGCACCATTCCAGTTGGGAAACCTACCTTACTATAGTCAAGAATATGGTACAGCCTCTGTTATGGATGCTGCTTTTAGCCATCTCTCAGCATTAAGGTAACGTCTTTGTTAGAAGGAGACATCAGTAACACAACAGCTGTCGCTGCAGTGTTGTGCTTAAAGTAAAAAGATTACTTCTGTACCAGTGCCAACCAATAGATCTGATCTACAGCTCTCTCCTTTCTGTGTGAGTATCACTGGAGATTCATTCTTCCTCCTGATCTTTCGAATCACCTCCCTATCCTCCTCTATCACAAACCTCACCTTTTCCTTATTCTAACCACCTTACGCTCTGTTTTTCTTCAGACACCTCTGGCCTTCCTGCCTTCAAGGCCCTACATCTCCATTATTTTCACTTCTTTATTTTTTGGGGGGTCTGCAAGTGTGATCTTGGAGCAATGTATTCAAACAGAAATGGATAACCACTAGCTCAACAGAAGTCATTAATCCCCTGTAAGTACACTCCTGCATGAATCTATTGGTTCTCATTTCCAACTTTTCAGAGCTAAAGCATTTGATATTGTACTACACATTACCTATTCTTTTTAATTAAAAATCGTTCCCACTGTTGAAGTGGGTGAAATATTTCATCAGCCAGCATCACGCACAGTTGTCATGGAGAAAATTTCTGGGTATGTCTGACACACACTAAAACACTGAGCATCAGCTGAGGTTTCTCAGTTCATACTAATAAATGCCATTTGTGCCAGAAGCAGAATTATTTCCCTTGCATCTTCACAGTGTAAACCTACTAAGAGAACAGCACAATTCAGATTTATATTGAATATCCTCTGTATCCTTCTTCACCACCTGAAGTGAGACTCCAGTCAACAGCAAAAATAAGTAACACTGCTCATTATCTGTACGACAGCAAATCAGCAACCTATAGGAAACAATTTTGCAGCAAGTACAATTTCAAGCGAACAGATACACATTCACTATTGCAACTCATCACTTGGAAGGCAAGTCTTGTAAGGAATTTGTGTGGCTGAGGGATACAACTCTATGCAGGGGTGAAAAAGGGAGAGATCAGTTATGGGGTCTAGCAGACTCACACAGTAAGCACATGGGTACAAGAGAAGGCTATGATAGTGGAAGCATCAAGGACAGAGCACAGACATCCGAGGCCATCAGACACAGGTGTCTGTGTCATACAGACAAGGCAACACGTCCAGAAGAGCTTGGCCATGAGGCAGCAGTGCCATAGCAACCCACATTTTGCTGCCCAGGATTGAAAGCTGGTGATAGCTTTGAGAGTTCTAAGCTTTTAGGTCACTTCCAACAAGCTTCTTTTCTGTGTGTGCAATTCAAGCCATTCCCCAGAGACCTGATACCATCGCCTTGCTGGAATCAGATTACAAGGGAAACTTGGGTCATCAAGGAACACCATCTAATAACAAAGTCATCCCCGGCAGACCCAGGGGACCTCAGTGTAGGAGGCTGTGAATCACTGAAGACGTGGGAAAATGGTAGCAAAAGGATGGAAAAAAAGACCCGTTTGCAAGAGAAAAACAGGTATAAATGACCTGATCCCTGAATGAAAACTCGTTTAAGTAGCCACGCTCTGATACCATGCTTCTGATAGCGAAATTCCTATAATGGGTTCTGAAGCAACTAGTGCAGCATTAAGGTGTGAATCCAGGCCGCTCCAGCCAACAGAGAAGAAAGGAGCACCACTAAGCAGCAAGACTGAGAATGTGACAGGAACAACCACCCCGAAGCTGCCGAACTTTGGCTAAGCTTTACGTTCTGGCACTAGATCACAACAAAGATAGAATTCAAACCTAAGAGACAAATCAAATAAAAAAACCATCATTCATAATGCATCTTTTTAGTTCATTCTCACATCTGTAACATTTTCACTACCGCAATGCAACTAGTGACTACCCTGAACAGAAGTCCTGTATTTCCAGAGGACTGACAGGAAGAATGTCTATAGCATGAAATGCAGCAAGTCAGGTTCAGTTAAAGAACACTGCAACAGTTTATAGCAAAACAAGCATGAAATCCTCTTCTATAGGACATTTTCTTTGCAGATTTGGCACCACCTTCTCTTTTTATCTTCTCTGCCCAGTTGGTGAATACACTTCATGTATGATTGTTTAGAAAACATAAACATGCGGCTCAGGGAGCTTCGCTGGAGCAGGTGCTTATATTTCTGATCCCCTCTATCACTGGAAGTTAAGCCTCTTAAAATCATAAGGGTAAGTGCCCTACTTTGATATCAAACAGAAGTCAGTAAGAAATTAATTGTATTGGAGTCAGATCCCAAGCTAACTACTTTAATGTTCCCATTCAATTTCAACCTACCTTGGTGTAAGCCTTAGAAAACCTGCCAAGTAAATGCTGATGCTTTTTGCAGTTACTGCAAAAATGTTGTGAGGTCTTTTGCAAATCTTCTTTTTCCACATCTCAGTTCACATCCACTGTCCTTTAAGAAACTCAAACATTACCTAAAAAAAATTTGAGGCATCACCAATCAAGGGGCCAGACAAAGGACATCAATCTGGTTGAGGCATTTAATGAACAACAGCCACATTCAGTGTGGTTCAGTTAGAAGTCTACAAAAAATACGCAAGGAAAAAAAAAAGTACCACAATGGTGGATTTTACTGGTTTTTAGGCCTTGCACTGCCCTAGTATAGCTGTACTGGTAGGCAAACTATTACAAGGGATCATAACAGGAGGGTGAGCACAGCCATTAAGATCTCTGTACTGAGGAGAGCCAATTCAGAAATGGCATACAGTATATTTTACCTCTTGTCACCAACTTCTACACATCATCTGCTTCCAATCCAACTCATATCCACATGGGTCACAATACTGCGCTCACACTGCCAGTAATCCTTCATTTTCTGGATGCTAATGGTAGGCAACACATTCATCTGGTTATGGCAGTGGAAAATCAGGTTCCCTAGCTGGGTATGACAGGTACAGTCATTTTCCATGCCCAATGTGAAACGCTGTTGCAAGGAGACATAGGATCAAAGTTTTCTTCTGAATACCAGCTGTAGAAGTTGGAATAAACTTGGACAGGCATCAGTGCTGTCACAAGGATCAGAGAAACTGAAGGGCTGTGCCTTCCCAAGCAGCAACATGATGGGGAGGTGGAAGAACAGAGGACTTCTAATGTAATTACAAGCACAACTGCAACTGTTCCAATGCTGGCTCTCATGGCAGAGAGCACTGAGCTCAATCAGGATTAGTCATCGGTGTGCAGCCTAGGGCAAGTCTGCACACAGGTTCAAACATAATCAAACCTTTCCCCAGTGACCACAAAGCTGCAGAAAGGTGTGTGTGTATGTGTGGATTCTGGAAGAACAAGCGAGTTAATTCTGGAGTCATTCAAATCTGAAGAAATTTTCTAAATGGAGGGAAGTATGTGTGTGTACACATCTGGGACAAAGGGGATTTCTTAGATGTCTTCATTTCCTTCTGCAAGAGCAGACACTGATTGAATATTCAAGCCTACTGCTGTTTATGTCCAGACTGCATCTCAAGAGGAAAAGCACAAACTGCCTCCCAGCAAAGCAGCCATTCCTCCCACGAGCCCTCAAGTGCCTGTGCTCTCACCAAATGCCTGGTGCAACCACTCCTAGCATTCCCCCTGCACGCTGGTGCCAACACACAGATCACTGTGTCCACGTGGGCTGGCGTGCTCCTAACAGCTTCATCTGCCACCATACTTCACTTCCATGGCTCCTTGGTGTATGCTCTTTGTCTGCTCTCCATCATTACTGCACAGAACGCTGCAATTATTTGGGCTGCTCTCTTCAGTCTGAGCTGTTTCTTCCTTTCGTAGGTGGGCTGAGGGCATTTTTTTTTCTTTCTTAATTAAAGGTTTTTGTTTACAGTATCAGCTTCCTGAATGAAGATTTATAGCAGACCCCACAATTGTAATAGCCCCAATAAACCGCACAAACTGTCATTTACAGCTACGACACAGTGCTGAAGTTATTTATACCTCAGCATAACATCTCTGCTATGTCAAACTATGCATCAGCGCACTTGGAGAAAATCAGATCTCATAAAAAGAGCTAATGCTGAACTGCAGTTCTCCTGGAGGACTCCTTCCCATCTCCTCTCTTCAGGACCAGCAAATAACCAGTAGGTTAGAAAGAAACTCAGGCAAGCAGAAAGGGAGGAGTGGGCTCTGAGCTCCTTTCTCCACAACAAAACCACATTTAATTGTACTCTCCCTCCTGAAAAATACTAACAGCATTAAGAATTTAACAGCCCCTATTTTGGTGAACATGAGCGAGACATTTGGGACAAACGTGCAGGAACACTGACCACATCCTATTCCCCAGCCCAGTATCAGAGCTACAGCTGCTTAGCCTGTTTGGGCACCAAACTTCCAACGGTGCCAACATATGCACTGAAGCCCTTAAGTCAGGTCAAGGATTTGGGCTGGAATTCTATCATTCAATGAACCATCAGTGAGCAATGAGAAGAGGTTTGCTCTAGCAGTGCAGCCTTGCTGTGCCCACAACACAAGTGCAAGCCAGGGAAGTGGGCCTGCTTCTCTACAGTCTGCACGTAACAGGAACAAGTGAGAACTAAAGCAATCTTCCCTGACCCTTACGTAAGCTCTAAATATCAATGTTGAAAAAGAAGGGACTGTCCAGACTATCAAAGAAAAGGAAGGAGGAGCTGAAGAACTTGACAAACTTCAGGGTAAAGGAGATAAAACAGGAGGAAGGAGAAAAGGTGGGCTAGAAGACAAATGGGTCAGGAAGCCAGAACAGGAGAAGCAGGATTCTTGGAAACTCAAAACAGCTCAAATGGAAGCAATGCCAGACTGGCCACACAAACTACATTAGAAAACACAGAAAAAAAAAAAAAAAGTTATTTCCTAAACACACCATAAAAAAAAAAAAAAATCACTGCAGAAACAGAACAATAAGAAAAAAAAACCAAACTAGATGACTGCAAGTTGCCCTAGCCTCAAAGGTTCAGAACTGTATTTATTACGCAAAGCTTGGTTTTAGATATGTTTCTGAAGGTGGCCGGTTGTATTTTTCAGTTCTACTGCCACTAAAGAATTAACATTCTGTTAATGCTGAAGAAAGTAGTCTTCCCCTTTCATTGGTAATTACAGCAGCTCCTGGCATGGCAGCACGTAACAAGCATCTCCATTCTTAAAGTTTTAAAATGATTCACAAGCGTTTAAAAAGTGTTTTGATTTAAACCAGAAGTGAACTTGTTCCCTTTTTTGTTTCCCTTCTGAAGAATGGCCAGAGTTCATACCATTAGCATGAAGTGCTTCAAAGAACCAGCATTCAAGTAGGAAAGCACCATCAGTTCTTATTTACCTCCCCACAGGATCACACCATTCATCATCAATGGCACTGCTGCTCATTATAGGAGCCAACGTTCAACGAAAACTTGGTTGTTCCAGGCACTCCACAAAGTTTCAGAACAGCCAAGGAGACTTTCCAGGAAGCAACAGGAATGCCACTGGCGGGGGGGGGGAATAAGAAAATAAAACCACACAAATCCGAATCTGATGTTAGAGATTCGAGAGTATCAAAGATGACAACTAAAAACATTTTGCCACCAAGACTGGAACTCTGATAAACATTCATTGCATAGCAAAGGACTGAGATGAGATTGCTCGCTTCTGAAACGCGTTCAGACCTCGCCATTTTGCACAAGAGTTTGCACATAAGAGCACCCAAAAGCTGGGTGTGTAATATAGTGCATCAGAAATAACAGTTAAAAGGAATGGTAATTTTTTAAAAACCATCTTGAACTTTACATCATTATGATTTCCCGGAGAGAAGTCAGAGAGCTGGCACATGTGATCAAAGCTGCCTGTTAGCATAAGAAACAACTCCATGCCTTGTTAGCACAGAACAACCAAACACCGACAGTGCTGGCAGACATTGCTGAGTTAGCCAGGGCAAAAGACTGCAAAGTAACTGGTTAGAAGTCTACTCCGTGTTTCCTATCTCTTACTGCTGAGCACTGCTTGCATTATGGCCATCTGCTGTAACACAACCACAGCTACTTTTCCAGCAGAGGCAGGATATGCTGGCAAGATCCATCTGTTTACCTGCTAAGGCAGGTAAACACTAAGCATCTCCACTTTTTACTGACGTACAAATACAAAGAGATTTTCAGTGGGAAAACAGACACAACTACCAGCGTTCTTTACTTAAATTAGGGCCTTGACATCCACTTTGTCTCCTGCAGTGTTCATTTCTAATTCCTGGAATTTACTTCCAAATAGACTCTACATTAAAATAAAGAAATAAATAAAAGGATTAAGATTCACTTTCAGAAATTAGCTGTGAGCATTCAAATTGAAAATGAACATTCTAGAGAAACCTTCAGATCCTTGCCTTGTGATCCCAGGGGCCTGTTCACACCACCTGTCTGCTGCTGCCCTTACCCTTGACTCCTTTGCTGTATTATCTACAGATTCAGTATTCCAAACATACCAGTCGCCCACCACTGAAGAGCTTCTTTGCATTACAAATTATAATTGAACTGAATGCACTACTGGTTCTGCGACATAAGAAGGAACAAAAAGTAAAAAAAAAAAATAAATCAAGATAGAACTCTACAGACTTGGACTCAGGTGAAAAGCTAAGTCAGTAACCCAAGGTGCCCATTAATTAATTACCATATAGATGAATGTATCCTATCTGATGGAAATCAAAACTAAATAATAATAATAATGTAACCCATTATTCACCACTGCAGTTTCAATTAGAGTTGGGAGACTAATTTCAGTTAAGGCACCGTGTGGACTGGCTTACACCCAAAGAGATGTTTCTAAGTAAAACACTCAGAAGCAAATCTTGGCTTGAAAACTGACACAAATATCTCTTTACAAGCCTTCCCTGTAAAAATAAAACATCTCCTGGCCTTGCTCTCCAGTCAGTAAAGTTCCCAAATCACAGCTGTCCCACTTGAAAATCACCACTGTTTCACAGAGTATTACACTGAGATCAGCAGTTTTATCCTAGTATACATAGTGTTTTCTCTGTGGCATACTGATATTTTTTGCCATGATAGTGACCTCTACCTTCACAATGTTCAAGAACCATAATGTTCTGCTTCATCAATAACAGACATTTGAGCAGTAACAACAGGTTTAACTTGTGACACATTAATATGTTAACCCTTCTAATAATGCACAAGTGTCATCTGATGTCAAGCCAAATTCATTTCGGGATAAAGAAGAAAACATTTCTTACATTCTTACATTACTTTCCCCTCATAACTGTGGGCTCCCACTACTAAAGGTAATCTGTCAATATAAAGATCCTCTTTTTCTTTTATCTATTAACCTCCCACTCCTAAACCATTTAAATATTACCACATATGAAAGAAAAAGCAAGGAAAAACTTGTCTAATATGAGAAGGGTTACATACCACTTCTTTTACTCAGCTTCTGTATGAGATTGGGGAGATACCTCAAACAACAACAGAAGAGACAAAAAGCTATTTTATAACAAGAAAAGAAACGTCAAGTAAATATGCAAGAAAAACTTGCACTTCAAAATATAAAAGTAGCATAGGGTTTCAGAACAATGGAAAGGACCAGAAAACATTATGATTAAAAACATCTAGATGTCATATTTCACATTAAGTCATTTCAGGTCCATAAATGTTCTCTGTATATACGTTATGTCCAACAACAATAGATAGGAATATGCAGCTGAACAGACAACCTATTGCTTTTCCAAGGCACTAGCACCAAAACATACAAATGCTATCATATACCAAAATTGGGGCACACTTGGGTTGGAATTGCAGCATGTTTCCTATGAGATTATTGCTCAGCTCATTTACTTGTCACTGAAAAGCCTATTCCACCAAGGAGCAACTAGAGAAAGGACCGGTAGTGTTTACCTGTCTTCTCCCTTTACCATGAGACCTTTTATTTACATGGTCCAGGTGATCAGTAGTAACATTAAGGACTGGGCTCTCTGTACTCTTGCTGCTTTATGCCTTTGCACTTCTTAAAAAATAAAATAAAAATAAAATAAAAGTATACATCTCATTTTGTTAGGACCAGAAAGGCTCACAGTTCCTATTGTAAATTTAACGAGCTGAAAGTTACGTCAGCAATACACCTGTCACAGCTTATAGGTATAAATATGTTAACAAGTTTCCATTTAAAAATGAGTCATCCTAACCTACTGGAGGAGGAACACATAACTCATCTGATTTTGGGGAGATTGCACAGGTTCCCTTACTTCCAAACTACTGAATAGATCCGTTTAAGACCAAGAACGAACAAGTGTCCTTCCAATTCTGCACTAGCTTTTGCCAAGTAAAATGCCAGACTGAATCCAAAACAAGCATGGTCTCTTTTCTAGATTTTTTTTAACGTTTGTTTTTAATTTTGTTTATAGCTTTGACAATATTCAGCTCACTTTTATAAGTAAAACCGTAAAATGGTTTTAAACATTTCAGCTTTGTCGTAACGAAAATCTAAGCATAGATCTCTTATTTGTCCTTAGTGAAACCATTAAATCAGGGCATTAGTTTTACAACGCAGGAAAGCTACAGTAAAGGCTTGAAAGCATAGCTGCCAACTTGAAGACTACTGACACCTTCATTTCTAAGACAAAAAAAAAAAATTGATTAGAGAATACTAAATAGAATTATTCAGGACCATGACTTTTAGTCCATTCATAGTCCATCTTCATGTTAATTACCCAACCACCTTTTCCTCTCCTCTCCCTAACAGCAAAGGCAAAGCAAAGCCTTTGCTTTTACAGCACAGCAGGACCACGCGAGCTTACCCAGCATGCCCTCTGTTTACTCTTAGCTTAATCCTTCAATAATCTGCCTGCAACTAAAGTGTGACCACCTTCAAAACTAAATTGGTCAGCTGTGGCTATCTGGAACCAAACTGTGTCGTATTTTGCTGACAGGCACCTTAAATCAGCTGAGAGTTGCACCGCTTTATTTACAGTTTCTGTTGTACTTCTCTGCAAGACTTCCAGCATAAGACTCAGCATCATGCTACAAGTTCATGCTTTTTCCAATTTGGAGCTGGCAAGTGCCTGTCTGGCTTGGAACCTAAGAAAAAGCTTGTGTGCGTTCATCTGCAAAAGAGAGTAAATCCTAAAGCTCTCTGATGTTTTTTTGGCCAAATACCAGCATGGGTAACAGCAGCATGGCAGTGGAGGCACTCCAACAAACATCACCAGTTTCCAGCTTCATACAGCTCTGAAGTGGCTTAGAAACAGTAGCAAAGCAACTCCCTAAGTCATCTCTCCAAAAATAAGACCCTAATGCCAAGACCTCCTCCCTGCCCCTCTAGAAACTTTTCAGCCTACAAGACTGAACAACAAAAAAGTTTGGACCAAGGTAGTCAGCAACCACAGCATCCAAAGTAAAACAACCTTAGGAAAGGATTGGTACAGCCTAGAAGAGAAAGGATGTACAAGTTCAGAAATGACAGGATGTGACTCGTCTTTCTGTATTGCATGCCTGGTGATATCACAAGTAGTCAAGATAATCTGAAGAGGGAGCTCACTGACAAGAACCTGGAGCTGAAAGTAAAAACATGGATCTCAAATTCCTGCAACTACTACAGATTCAGAGAACCCATTCACTGCCCTATGTAAACAGCATCAAGGAAAGAAAACGTTCAACAGCTGTACAGATGCAACACTTGAAAACAGAACAGATGCACCTATATGGACCAGGAGTGATAGGAACAGACAGGCTAAATATCATGAAGAAAAATCACCCCCGTAACAGAAATTATCTGAGCTTTTAATGAAAACCGCAGGAGAAGTAACCACAATTCCTATAATCTTACAACAAAACACACCCCCTAATCCCATGTTTTCACAAAGAGGCTTTAAGTAGTCAAAAAATAAGATTACAGTTTTGTCAAACGATAGGAAATGTAGGTATAAAATGACAAAACAAAAATCCATGCAATACTGTCCTTTATTAAGTTGTTATCACTGAAGATTTTCAATGCTTAAGGCCCAATCCAGAAAATGAGGTCAAGAAAGCAATAAAACTTGCAGAAACCTATCTTAATTAGCAAAGACTGGGAACAACTGAAGACCTGTTAATGAGCCTGCCGAATAGACTGCATGTTGATTAAACACAGAGTGGGCAAAAACAAGATGAAGCTTGTTTCAAAAAAGAAAATAATAATTCAAGCTAGTCGTTCATACTGCTGGGTCACAAATTAAATAACTGCTTCCAAAACAAAATACTTCAACAGTTTGTGCCTCAATACTCAGAAGCTGTTCACAAGGCAAGAGGTGGAAGGAAAAAAAAAAAAAAAAGGATTATAAATCCCTTAGCATATCAAGTATATGGTAAAAACTTCACTTGGAAGTCTATTTGATTTAGTTCTAATCTATCAAGACTAGAAAGGAGTTAGGAACCTTCAGTACTTGTAAAAGGAGACTAGAAAAAAAAGGAAAATAGAAAACACACAGCAAGAGGCATAGGAAGACTCCTGGAACAAGAAATACAGTGAATGTTTCAGAAAAATGAACACGGGGCATGAAAGAGTAACTGCAGTTGTTAGTTTACTGAAAAACATTCCCATGTATCAATTTTCAAAACAACAAAGAGGCAATGGGACTGAAAAGCAACTCAGAACTGAAAACACTCATACGGCATATAGCTGACTTTCTTAACGTCTTTGCCATACTCAAGGAACATGTGTACACTTAGCTAAATAAAGAAGTAGATGTTAGACAGCAAAAGCCCTACAGCTCCTGCAGAACTCACTTAAAAGGTTAAAAAGAAACCAACTGTGATGTCCTGGCAAGAAGACTGTAAGCAAGGGGCACTTCTCATCAACTCCGTAATGAAAACTTCTCTGCTGTCAGAGTACAGCCACAGGTATGGTCTTGCCAGGATGAAGTGTGATTGCCCTGGTCTGCCCTAAATCACTGCTTTCCTTCATGAAGCTGGACAACACAGAAGTTTCAGTGCCCAATTTTTGAAAAACACACATACAAAAAAATACAGTTGTTAATTCTAATTAAGAGACTGTCGCAGTTCTAATCCAGATAATCTCAGAGAAATAAGAAGAGTGGTGGGAGAATAACAAGTGACTTATGGAGTTGTATGTTGGCTGCTCTGAAAGTAAGGCCTCTATTTACTTCTATGGAAACAACAACAGTTATAAAGAGCACAGTAACACTATTTGATAGAATAAATTCTCATCTGCAAAACACTGTTTTTCAACAGTCATCACCATTAGCTAAGCATTTTTTGCCACTGATGAACAAGAGCCTGCATGCCACAGTCACAAAAATCTGCATGGCCATCCAGAACACGGCTCGCCTTCCACATCACTGTCACCACTGCCAAAACTCACCATTCACTGCCTCACTATGCTCACATCCACTGTTTGGGCTCCATAAAGTTTCAGTAAATGTTGAGAAATATCAATGGGTGCATTTTTATCCTTTTTTCTGCATGGAGGAATACAATGACACATCGTTGCTTCATACGCACTTTAATGTCAGATGCCATTGTGTCAGAACGCCCCTCTGCTGCCATCAGTCACACAGAAACAAAATGGAATACTGGTGGGAAGAGTCAACCTCTACTGCCATCCCACCAATATTCACCTCTGACATCATGGTCCAGCAAAATAAAATAGGAGCATTACTTTCAGAGCAGCCCTCATACTTGTCTGCCACACGTGAGCAGGACAGTGATTACACTCCCAGTTGTACCAGTACAGCCTCCTGGCAGAGGCATAATCTACACTACAGCAGACCAAACAGAGCTGGTACCTGCTCTGCCTATGCCGCAGTTACATACGTGTCACCACTGGCTGAAATACAAGACCTGTAAGCAAGATTTAATAGCAAAAAGGTACCATAAAAGAGCTCCATTTTGCAGTTTTCATTCAAGTTAAGAACGAACTTATCACAGAGAGAACTGACGTGGAGCTCACGAGACATTGCCTCATATCAAACTGAGCTCTGCAGTTGCAAATATTTTCTTTGTAGGCACACGCATTCCAAGACAGACAAATTCAGAATTTACTGTTTGACCTTTCTAAAGCCACACCAGGACTACCACCCAAGGATAAACCCAGTACTCCATCATGACATAATACCTTTTTTATTACAATATCCAAAAAACTGAGTACGCAAGATTTTGAGATCTCAAGATCCCTTCTTCAATCTCAGGAGTGTGCCATCTAAAGTCTGTATATTTAAACCATAAAGGATTTTAAATGTAAAGAAAAGAGAAAAAAGCAGTTTCTTCATAAACATTCTGTGCGTCTCTTCCTACCAATCACACCATCCTCTGTAAAACCTGAAGATTCCTTTCTGTAAAGCAAATATATATATAGTGTTGGTAGCCCGCCCCACCCCGTCCCCTGATCAGTTTTTATTAATCTTCTGCATTAGTGTCAACAATCAGCTACAGATACATATTACTTTGAGAATTAAATACATAATTGTTTAATTCAAACAAGCAGAAGGGCAAGAGGAAAAAGCATTATGTGGATGGCACATTTGGTTGTAGATTACCAAAACATTCAGTCTTTACAATTCAATGATTCTCTCTTTAGTAATCAACTTTCAAATAAAATTTCTCTTTGTTGCAATTACAGACCAAAATACACTAGATAGTTTTCTTTTACTACAATCTTACCATAGTAGTTTAAGAAGTACTATTACAAAATGCTTTAGTTAGTGTACTCTTTGCAAAGAGTCAGAGAGGCAATGTAATAGCAGAGTACAGTGTAAAGAGTGCTTCTAGGAACTAGGAGTTTTTGTAATATACTACCTGGTAAGCAATATAGCTACAGAACTCACAGCCACAACTGTTATGTCTACAATATCTCACTTACTTAGCTGCAGCCTCAGTGCATTCCAAGTGTGCCCGATGTCTCTTAATGAAGAGTTCTGTCTGTCTGCGTGAGCAATTTGAACAGGTTAACACTGGGTTGAATTGCAAACCCCCCTCCTTTATCCGAGCTAACTATGTAAACGTACACAGAAGAGGGGAGTTTAGAACTCGGACATGGAAGTGAGCGCCACAGAGGTGAACTTCTTGACCTGAAGGGAGGTGATCTGAGATTTAACAGAACTGAAACACAAAAGTAGGCAAACGAAAAAGGACAAATAACAACCAACAGAGCAAACACGTTAGAAAGAGCCTACTCTTTAAGCCTGCTTCGGATATTGCTCTGCTCTATAAAAGTGATTTTAGGACCTAAGGCTTGGAAGTTAGAAGAGGCCTGGGTGGCCAAGTCCATCTTCATCGTCACTGAAGTGCTTTCACAAGATATAGCTTTTCCCCGTGTTCACTGGTGAAGATGGGAGCCTTTTTGTAGTGTTCCACCAACTCATCCATAGTATTAAAGCGACGCTGCCCAATACAATAGACATTGTCCACGAGCTGCACCTTGAAATGTTTGTTCTTCCCCGATGCCTTTAGAGATACCGAGAAGTCACTGGGCTGTTGAGAAGAATTCAAAGAGAAAAGAAGAGTTACATAAAAGTGAACAAAAAGAAGGCACAGTATTGTGGTTTAAGGAACAAACTGAAATACAGTTGACAGTGTAATTTGTGCTAGTCTTTGTTCCACAGCTCAGTGCTTTAGCTACTTAAGAAACCCAACAGTCTATTATTCAATAAATAATTGCCATCGTTATTAACGTGCACAGTTAAGTCATTTAAGTGAAGCTCCCCAGATGCACGGTCTGAAGCTGCCAATTACATGACTAAATCGCAAGTATTATCTTAGTTCCTCCATGCAGAAGCACAAGAATGCCAAGGAGAAGAGAAAAACTTTCATCATTTTGGTTTCTTTGCTTGAGAGCCCTGGAGAAAGCTATTATTGTGAGATGAAGTAAACTCCCCATATAATTTTGTTATTACTATTATTTATTTTTATTTTTTGAGCTGTGACCACTAGAGGGCCATTCTTGCTTTGTACTGCAAAAGAAAAAGAAAAACAAAAAAGATGCCTTTTTATCTTCATCACCACACACACAGGAAATGATTTCCTCTACCGAGTACACCTTTTTCTTAATAAGATAAAGCTACAGATAAAAAATATAGTACAACTCACACCATCAGCCACCATCCACGAAAGACAAATTTAACCACTAATTAAAATATCCAGAACAGAGCAATTTTGCATGGTAAATCTTGATAAATCTTTTAGTCTTGGTGAGTGGTTGCTTTGGGAAGGCTGCTAACAGAGCAGGCAGGATGTGAGCCCGCTACCCATCCTACACCACATGCAGCAGACAGTGCTGAGAACCAGATCACTGTTCTCACTCCGAAGAAGAAAAGCCCACGAGGGAGCTTTCAGTTCACAGTATCATGCACAAGCTCTGCCCCAGCACAGCTGCAGAACAGCAGGGGAGTGGGAACCTCCTGATGTCAACACAGTCACCAGCTCTGCTTTGGGAAGATGTGATGAGGGTCTGGTACACACTGGAGTATCTATCCAAGAGAGCCGTTTTCTTTTCTTGAGGTGATGTGGGTCTCTGCCGCACATATCTCCCACATCCTGCACTGCCAGAAATCCTGTACCCTGAATTTCACCTAACTGGTTTTAGTATTGATAACTTCTCGTCCTTCTCCATCCGTGCTGCTAAAAAATAAGTAAAAACCTGGCAGAATCCAGCTGAACCTCCTGGATCTGCATAAGCCCAGCTTACAGGGCTATGCCAGGTATTTCAGCAGACATCTTCCTAGTCCTAATGAACAGCCATCAAAGGGTAACGAAAAATCTGGAGCTGAAGTACAGGTCTGCACAAGTGCAGCTTTGAACACATCACAGGGTGCTGGACTTGCTGCAGGGCAGCTCAGGGCACAAGCTTTGAGCACAAGCCACCTTGCAGCTCCACAGAGTCCTTCAAAGGGACAACATGGGGACAAGTACCGAAGGACAGGTTGCTTGAGGTGCAGAAAACAAAATCAAGTCCTGTTGAGCAAATTCTGAGGCTTCTGATGGTAAGCCTACACTGAGTGAAAACATCTTTCATTTACAGAAATAGGAAAAAGCCCTTATGATAAAGGTTAAAAATGGAAACCATCACTTGATGTTTCACAAAGTTTTCTAACAAAGCAGTTATTTACAGCACGTCAGCGTAATGAGTTTTCAAAGCTGTTGGTATTTGCTAAGAACCACTGCCTTCAGAGGGATGCAGTACTGACAGAGGTTCTGGTTCAGCACCTCTGTCCCAAGCACTTCAGCCATACTTTGACACAAGGTAGTCTACACAATGCCACAAATACGTTTCTCATCATTTTAGTTACCAACTTTCACGAACAGCCATTTTCCTTAACTATGGTCCATTTTTGCAGCAGAGCTGCTAATTAGATTCACGCATAAAGAGGAGACATTAGTATCACTTATCTTCTCCAGAATAATGGAATTTACCCCTTTCATGATCTAATTCAGTTACAAAAATAGCAGAAAGGCTGATCTAACTCTTTTGAGAGCCACCATCCGGTGCATGGAGATGGAAGAGCTTGAACAGCTGTTCCAGAAACCCTGAAACCCTTTATTGGCCTCAGATTAGTAAATTCACCAGGACGTAGGAACAAACAGAAAGACCAATCAGACTCGCATCTACTTTTATTTTGGCATTTCCCATATCAAACATGCAAGATGTTTTTTTAAAAGTCATTTAAAAAATATATCTGCAGATTAATTAGAGCTCTTAACATTACTGCCCTAAAGTATGTTGATTTGATGCAGCTTGAATTGGCTCCCTGCTGTCCTCCTTGGATTTGCTCCAACCCTGTTTATTTTGTTTACTATTTAAGTTGTTTCATTTCAACTGCTGGCCATTTCTTCCTCTCTTCTCCCTCTTAAATTAATTGCCGTATTTGGATGTTTGTACACTAACTTTTCCAGGAATAAAAGCCTCACGTGCCAGTAAATAAAGGCACACCAGAAGTAAACTTTAATCTTTGAGTCGCTGATGACTCTGCCACAGAATTATAGAGCATAGCCTCATGGCAGGGAACCTTTGAATATTTTTATGTGCTGTCATAATTGGGAAGGCCACAATCTCAAGTTAAATCCATTCCTAAAAATGAAAATGCAAGATCGGCTGTTACGCATTTGTGGTTCCTCAGTCCCCGTGTAAAATTCTTTAAAATTACTTCAGAATCCTTTAATTCTTTCCTTAATGACTAACATGACCATGCCTGCAGACTGTGGGAGACACTGTGCAGGATCACATTCCTTCAGTTTTAATTCCTTGGTCATCAAAACAGACCAAAAACTTTGTCATGAAGACAAGCTATAAAATGATATAAGGGAAAACAAAGCAAATGAAGATAATAAGTTCCTTCTTTAAAATCTCCATTTGACAACAGAGCAAGACCCTGTTATTTTAAGTGGCAATGCTGGGAAAAAATAACTCCCCCTGAAAGCCTTTTACTGATCTCACAACTTAGCTTTTCGTTTTACCTAGCACTACCTTCCCTCTCCAGAAGATACTGTCATGTTTCAGGTTATTCTGTGAACCCAAGCTAGGGCTGCCCAATTCCTTCAAGTTCCAAGCTCCAATTTGCGCTCCTTATCCCTTCTATTCAGCTACCTCAACAACAAAAAAAACCTAACACATCACAACTCCTAGGTCTGTGGTCAGGCTGGAAAGAACAACCTGGGAGAGTTAAAATTCCTTCATCTCATCCTATTTAGATACGTACAAATATTCTACATAACATCCAACATGCTCTCAAATCACTGTTATGCAGGTCAGCAACATAAATTAGCTCCACTGGTCTTCAAATACAGCCCTAATAAAACTCCTATTCTTCCATTTAAAATAACCCACTAGGCATTTCCTGAAGCCTGTTTTTAAAGCCGAACTTACTCCTTCCCTCCATTGTAGCTGTCAATTACAGCATGTCACAAAATATGACGTGCTGCAGCTTTTGAACAGCTGCCACATTTAATAGCTTCTATCCAACACATGAAGAATTAAAACTCCAGGAAAATATGGGACACCCTGAGAGCTACAGAATTAGCACCTCAAAAAGCATACGAGCTTTGCTTCTTTCCTCTGCTGGCACAATTTCTGGGCAATGAACAGAGGAGCTAAATGTAGCCTCAGCAGACTGGCACAAGTCCAGCCGCACCTACCATCCTCAATCACTGTAATGCACCTGCATTTCTCAGCATCCCCTAATACCACCCCCTGTCACTCCAGGGGTTGGTATTAAAATGATAGCCATGGGACTATCGGCATAAATTCCTAATGAATAACTGCTCTTCGAATGGTTCAAAGAAATCACATCCCTCACTCATGGTAATAAATGTGACCAGTTTGAGAAAAATAGCTGCTCCTCTGCTTCACGTGAGGGCTGAACTTGTAAAGTAGTTTTTCTAACTAGGTGTGCTCCACTTCGGTCTTCTCTTTCACAGCTCCAAAAAAACTAAGGTGACACTACCTAGGTGCAACAGGGTTGGCAAAATCTATCAGCTAGTAACTGTGCCTGTTACATAAACTAGGGTTTAAATGGTTCAAAAAGGTTTATGATGCTAAGAATAGTATTTCGTAATTAATGAAGCTAATCAGATGCTCAGCTACCCAACAGGGTTCATCTCAGGGTATTCTCCATGTGGCAGCACCCATTCAACCTAAGTGTAACTGAGGATGGGATTTGTAGCTAAAGGAATCCAGCTGTGATACAAACATTTGACAATCAAATTAAGAGAAATACTGTAGAATACTACAACTAGTACAGTTTTAAAGAGACAGCCTCCTCAGTGAAGCGAATAACACAAAAAACCCTCACCTATGCAAACAGAGCTCTGCATAGCTCATTAATAAGCACAGATCTGAAAGTAACCTAAGGAAAAATTTTCCAAGGGGGACTTCCTGTAGCTATATTGATAGAAGGCTACAGAAACACCAAAAGCAGGTCAGAGATCAAGCACAGTATTCCCAGGATGGCTCCATGTTTCATAAATGAGGCTTTTAAGAAAGGAATAACCCCTGCACCTTCAGCTTTAACAGGTGGATTCCTAACTCAATGCAAAGGCAAGTGGTACCTAGTATAAAAAGGACCAAAACAGGAGAGCTAACAACTCTGCTCAGCCTGGTCTCTCCCACCAAGACCTTTGGCTTTCATGCTGCAGAGGCTCTGGATGACAAGGCACAGCTTGAACCACCTCTGTAGTCATGCATGTGAAATATGGCAACAGTCAAGAATTTCAGAAGTTATTCCTAAAACCTTTGTTCTACAATAAGCTCGAAACATATCTTTGTTACTGCTTTCCTTTGATGCTATCGGGTATACTCACTAGCTTTTTAGATAAGGTAGTCCTGGTACTTTACCTGGTACTTTAGACCTGGTACTTACAGAAAAATGAAAACAAACTTATAGTCCCCAGTGTTATTATAATTAACATGTATAAACAAACGACATGAGTATATGATATTTGAGTACATTTTCTGGGATTCCAGTGTTAGATACTGGAAGTAACATAATGACCATAATCTGAATGAATCTTCTGCTTCAGAAGCAACGAGTTCCCCAGTAACAACAGAGAGAGTGTATTTGGAAAGGCTTTGAATACAAGTGTGTTTAGTGTTACCATGACATATTAAATTAAAAGGTTACTGCGTTCCTTCAAGCAAATTAGTTTTACCTAAGATTTAGACTCCTAAGAGCAAGGAAATGAACTGTAACACAGCACTGTGACGTGGTATGCACTGAGAAATGGGTACATGCACTTGTATTTTAAATAATGTTTAAAAAACAGGGCAGTTTAAATTTCAAACTGCCCTGGTGGTACCTTCCCAGGATGCAGACGATGACCAATAAGCAGCAGCCAGGATAACCCAAAATGCAGCATTCTGTTCAGAAAGTATGCCTCCATCTGCTTAGACTGACTGCAGGTATGCTGAGTCCAATGCACCCTCCTGCCCCTGGCAGACAGGATGCCAGGCTAACAGGACATCTGCACAATTAATTTAATGATAACCATTATCCCCTAGTAGCTTTCTGTATTTTGAAAACCCGTATGATCTACCTCAGTCTTGTCTCCTGTTGATCAAACAACTTGATTCTGGCAGCCTCTGCTTATAAATCTTGTTTTCTAACTATTTTTCTATTCTCTACTGGTTTATTTTCATTAAATCTCTGCTCTTCCTTCCTGGTCCCCTCTGATTTATTTGCGTTTGTCTTCCTTTTGTGATTATACTTAACTAAAAGCAGAAGTAGGAACTTAAAAAGAGAGCTCTGAACGAAGTAGTCTGACAGTTTTGTGTCTGCTGCAGAGAATAATCAGTTGAGAAAAGACGCCTGAAACTTACTCAGATAATTTTCTGTTACCACAGAAATACTATGGAATATCATACAATTCTATTTTAAGAATATGATGTCAAAACTTCAGGGAATAAAGAGACATCAGTCTAACTACAACAATAATAATGCACTACCAATGATTTTCAAAAATTAAAACACAAGGTTTAATTTGTGTTTCGAATATCCTAGAGAATTAACAATTCCCCTGTCTTTTAATTGTTTTTCTGCTGTCACTATAAGGCTCTGTTCATCTCCCTCACTGAAACAATGTATCAGCCAATTCCAAATTTTAGGCATTACATTAAAAATGCCAACTCGTGCTATTGACTAGTAAGTGAAATCATTTACATAAGGAACAGCTCAGGGGAACGGTTTTTCCTCAGTTCCACAGGCAACTGTGATACAGGCCTCCTGAACACATGCTGGAGTCACGAAATTGACCCTCTTTAATTATAGAACAGTCCATACTGCTTTAATTTTTATTTGCAATCCACATTACAAATCAGCCCCATTGACAGTAGGGGAGAAATTTGAGACAAGTATGTCATAGGGATAGATGCCTGGAGCTGACTGTTTTTTAACAGTTTTGCACCTTCAACTTAAAAGACTGAGCTGAAATGACTACATGGATTTTGATTTTTTTATACTTGAAATAACAGAACACTTGGATGGAAGTATGTACTAAACAGTTTATCCTCACGGAATAATGGTCCTACAGCTGAAACAATGACTGCAGAAAAACCCTGATGAGAAATTAAGATTCACCTTTTTGTAATGTTTCAAAGTTGTATAGGGGAATTATTAAAATCTGCCACCTTTTAAAAATCACAGCAAAGGGATAATTAACTTCTGAGCACTCTAACTATGCTTTCCCTGGCCTCAGCATACATGAAAGGGCTTTCAGTCTAATTCCAAATTTGAACTTTCAGATTTATAATAATCCCTAATCAGCATTATCCATATCCCTCTGATGTCATCGTGAGTTGCTGACTTGACCTTTTTTGTTGTGCATTATAATCTTAACAGTTAGATACAATAACTTCATCCTATTATGACCTAAATAATCTAAGCAGAGCAGAAGTACATTAAATTTGAATTTTAATCAATAATTTAAATGATCTAATTTAAATAATCTGTTATTAACCTATGTTAATTAAAGGCAAAACAAAACTGACCAATGCAAACATCCCATTTTAAATTGGCTTTAAGTTCAAATTAATGTCTACATTCTTTATATGCAATGTTCTTTTTTCCCTTGTAGTGCTATAAACTTGAGAAGGATTGCATATGAGGAATCCACGAAATGTCAGACAGAAGCTTGTAATATCTAGTTACTTGTCTGCTAATTAAAAAACCCTGGATAATACAGTCTACAGTTGTTAAATTTCAGTGTAAATGTAAATGTCACTGCATTTCTGTAAGAGATTGATTCTCACATACAGTACACGTATCAGTAGCACTGAAGCACTGCTTGTTTCTTTAGGGACGAAAAGTCCTTCTCTGGGGTACCGTAATTATGAGCTTCCACACTCGTTAAACCTTACATCACATGCTTTAATATAAAGACCACGGCGCTGAGTATCACTTACCGAAGATTCACTATCTCTAACAAGGAAGTCTCCTTCCACTCCCCTCTCGTTTAGGGCACATTCTGCTTGATGTCGGGTAACATTCCCATAATACCACTCTCTTCCAGCAAATCGTCCAGTAGAAGATGGTCCCGTGTAGCTTATCTGAGGTGGATGGGAAGTGTTAATGCTAGGACCATCGCTAATGATTACTACATAGTTTTTAGGAACCAGACCAATTTGCCCTCTGGAATTTTTACATTTCCACCATTCTGGGTCATTTTCTGGCTTTTCAATGACTTCCATTGTTTCCCCTTTTTCAAAATTGAGCTCTTCTTCCGTGACGGAGCTGAATGGATACAGTGTCTGAACAACGTGGAGTACTTTGGTGCCCTGGCCGTTACTCATGGAAGCGCCTTTCCTCAAGCTCAGAAAGCTCGGTGAATCTGCTGTGGCCTCCTCAACTTCCTCCACCACATAGTTCGAAGGAAACCATCCAATCTGTCCATTGTAGCTCCCCCTCCACCAACCATCGCTGCATTTCTCCATGACAATGACCCGGGACCCTTTGACAAGGGACAGTTCATCCTCTCTCTCCGCCACATAGGCAAATTTGACATAGGCTGGAATGTTGAGGTCATAGATGCGGTCTGCACTGCTGCCATTGGAAGGGTACTCTGCATCTGTGCTGGGAGTTGGCGAGGCATCTCGTGCGCTTGTCTTTCTTTTTGTTTTTCCTAAGCCTGTTAAATAAAGACAGAAGCAGAAAGTGGTCACTCAACATCCTCCCCACACCACAGACACTAAATGTAGCAATGTGTACCTACATCGCTTCAAATCTCCTCTTGCTATACCATATCTAATGGTGCAGGCTGTCAGAAAGCACCTTTAATGATCACCTTTAAAAGATGATAATTAATATCTTGCACATACACCACTACATATGGTATTATCATCACCCTCTTCCCTTCCCAATAGTACCAGGATCTTAACACACTTTCAAAGCACTGGTTTCTTTGTCATGGAAACTTCCATGAATCCCTAGAAGGTTCGCACAGTTTGGTGTTATATCTCCCAAAAATCCAGTTAACCTATCATGCTCTCTCATTTTAGTGATGACTTAAGTATGACTTAAGCAAAACATGAGAAAGAAGCATGCAAAAACAAACCAACAGAGGATAAAACCTTAGTTTCTCTACAGATTATATTTCGCTGCCTTCATTTTTCACCAGGCAGCTACAGCAGCAACCATTTCCAGCTGCAAGCCCTCTTGTGAAACCTGCAACTCTTCCATCCAAGTACCACAGAAGCACTGACCTCACAATGAAGAGGACTATTGGAGTTCATTCCCCTAAAATCCGCAAGTTCTGTATTGTCATGGCTTCAATTATAGAATTATATACAACACACAAAAGAATCAACAACACCATTACATTCTTAACTTTGACAGGGTGTAATTTAAGTTTAAACATGGAGGAAAAGCCACACCGTTCACTTTCAAACTTCTGCATCAAAGGCTGCTTAAACTTGCATATAAACAGAAAGATAAAGTTACTAAGTAGCTGTCTATTCTGAAATTCAGCTATAGAAGTTCTGAAGATAACACAAAAGATGCAATCTCAGTATATCACAAGCCAAGCAACATCCAAAATGTCATGCATTGGACAGAATGCAAAAAAACAACGTAGAAATCAGAGATCTTGCACTTTTCTCCACCCATCTAGATCCTTGCTGGGAGGAAAGAGATTCACTCCAGACACTACTGAATACATACTGATTATGGAAGACTGAATGAAAAAAAATGAGACTTTGTTCTTGTTTCTTTAAATAGTCACATTAGAAAGAGAAGCATGCAATTTCATTTTAACAATTCAGAACACTACAGTTGGGCCATGGCGGTGCTAAAAAATGTGAGTAGTACAACTCTCTCTCTCTATATATATATACATATACACACACACACACACAAATGTGTTGAATAAAACTATACAGTTGAAAAGGACCTGCAGAGATCCAAGTCCAACTGCCTGACCACTTCAGGGCTAACAAACAAGGAGCTCAAGACTATGTTTAGTGCAGCTATTTGGCATGCTTTGCAAGTTAAGCTGAACAGCACACATGAACGGTGCAGATGTAACTGCATCACATGCTAGAAGAGTTAAATTTCTGCAGTCCAAACATCTCAGAAGACAGCAGAAAATTCTGATGATCCTAAGTGTTTCCTGACCTTCCTGAGCAGCTCCTTGCTTCCTGTTGGAGTCTGCTTACATCCTAATGTAATTCTAAGTACTTAATTTGAGCTGAGAGCCTGTGGCTGTCCTCTCAGACAAAATGACAGAGACCAACTTATTGTGCTAGGGGAGACAATTGCAGGAAAGCAGTGCTTTTATGCCAAGCAAGCTTTAATCAGAAGTTGGCCGGGGGCTGATCTCTGCCAAGATTACTGGAATTTTTCATCAGTTTAGAGATTATTTTCAACCAAAAGGCAAGGATGTGTATAATACAAGAATTAAGGAGCATTAAATTAGGGTAATACAAACAAACACAACTTAAGGGTCATTTAGTTAGAAAATCCTCGTTACAACTTGATGCAGAACAAGCAACTGCATCTCAGCGGATTCATCCCACATAAAGCCTTATACTAAGATGGAACTTTCTCAATTAAAAGCTTAGGTTTTGTTATTCTTTGCAAGGGAGATATAAAGCACTGTGCCCTGGATTACAGCAGAACTAATAAAATTGAGAAAAGGAGCAGCTGGTGAAGTGTCTGGCCAGAATACAACTGGTTAAAAAGAGCACTGAGATAACAGAAAATACAGGGATACAATGTGATAAAAGAAATGTCATAAACAGAAGCATCTACAGAAAACAAAAAAAAAGACAAAACCTGTCAACAAACAGTTAAAAAAACAAATTTGTAAAAACAACAACAAACAGCCATCTGAAGTCTAACAAAGATTTAGGAAAAGGTTATCATTCAGGCACTTTCTTTTACTTGAAGTTTCACAGGCTGCATCTTCTCCCAGACTTTCCAATGCTGTGCTTGACATTTCAAGCATTCCTTCCCATCCTCCCCATTCAAAACAAACCACAACAATGTAGGGAAAGTCAGAAATGTGGTTGGTTTTCTTTATCAGCAAAGGCAAATAGATGGACTTCCTCACTCTGAGCTCTAATATTTACTGTAACTGAACAGTAAGCTACCAGTGAACCTTTCACCATACCAGTGACATGCATCAAAGTTCTAGTTTACAAACAATTTAAGGTAAGGAAGTACTCGGAGAGCCATCTGCAGCCAAGCTCAGTGAAGTGTATGCACAACATTATCTACCAGTCATTTTAATGTGAGGTTGTAAGATCTGTAACTGTATCTATGGGAGAAGATGATACAAGTTGTTCTACAAGCAGAACAAGGGAAATCTGTTCCTGTTTTTCTCCCTGCACCTCCTGCTGCACCAGTCCCCACCGCCTCTGCCAGCTCCTGCAGCACCCTCAGCTAAACCCCCCCTTACCAGATGACTGCCTTTGCATCCCAGTTTCTTTTCACACCTGCAAAGCCTGCTCCATCTCCCACCTCGCACTGCCCTCCCTGGTGATGCCCATCTTGCTTGGGCTCCCACAAGTACCCATGCATTGGGATCGCTGGGGTTCCCCACAAGTGGGAAACCATGACAGTGTCCCTCCTAAATGCTGAACAGCATAGAGGTGGTTCCTTTACTTCCTTTGGTCTGTCAAGTTTGCCTGAAATTGGCAGTTATTGAGGGTAGACAGATGGGTGGACAACGACAGCTGACTGTGACAGCATGACTTGTGTAAGCCTCATTTCCTTAAGAAACAAGTCTAAAAATATAATTTAGTAGGATGTCTAGTCATAGCTAAGCAACAAGAAAGTGAGAATTGTTATAAATTTCACATACATCACATCTACAACAAAAATCACAACACCATTTAAAGAAAAACCCTACAATCTATGGAAATTGTATCTAAAAGGGAAAACACTGCACAGTTAGTTACACCTGCTACTATAATAAACTTTCATTTTTTACTACTTAGAAGGGTACTCCCCTATTCCCACTGCCAAACCAAATGAAGCCCTTGTAAGGAATTTCACAGGAAACAGAACATTTGGGCACATCTGGAAGAGCTGAATGCAATTGTGACTGCAGTGGTAATCTCAGCATTCTCACTGTCTTTGTTGCAATAGCAGGTATGTTTTCACTGGAAGGCAACCACATGTTCACAGTTCAACTCATTGGCTACAGTTCACTTAAAAGCCATAATCCTTTGTTACACAACTAATTGTTGTGAAGAGAATTCCAAACCCATGGATTAGCTTTCAAGTGAGTGGAAAAAGAGTGGGAGCACATGGAATGCGAAGCAGCAGAAAGCCTCTTTCATCTTATGGTGCCTGGTAGGAAGGAACTCTGTTCATAACTTACAGTTGAACCACGCTAAATTATTTCATTTTTATCTCTTAACGAGTTGCCAAGTAATGTGAGTGGGTTTAATATTTGGTTGGATATATTGTTGAAAAAAAAAACAAACAATACAAAAAAAAACCCAGCCACCGGTTAGCATCATTTCCAGAGAACAAAAGCAATCCACTGCATATCTTTCTTTTCTCTACAGGGAAAGAAATCCTTTGGCCCTGACTAAGTACCACCAGGGAGACCTAGAAATGTGCCTCCCAACTTACCTTCCCTCCTTCAGTGTCTCAGTTGCAGCTTTAAGAGAGGATTGTTTTCAGAGCAACAGCACTAAGGAAGACCCTGTTTCCTATGAATTTGCTTCCTGTCTCTGAATACCTCATTGTGAAAGCCAAGCCTTGCACCCTTTCACTTCCAGTTTCTTCCTGTTGCAATTCTGTGGGTCCTCCGGACCCAGCCCACACTTTGCAACTGGGGAATTTCCTCCTGCACACCCCTGTGGCCCAATGCTTTCGACACTGCCACTTCCCCAACCCTCCTCTGCTGCTCCTGGCCAAGCACCCTGCCCAAAGCCTTGCTGGCCAGCAGAAAACAGAGGTGCTCTGTACCTGAGCAGTCCAGCCTTTTCCTGCTAAAACCAATGGGAGGATTTCTCTCCTCCTGCCACCACTGAAGGTACGAAAAAGAGGCTGCTTGGCTAGGAAAACTAGGGGTGCTTAGGAGAGAAAACTGTTAACTATGTTTAAAACTTAATTCTACTTTATCTGATACTTAGAACACATAATACACTTGTATTCAGGTGGCCTAAATAAATAAATAAACAAACAAATACATGCAAATCCTTTCTGAAAATTTATATTGCATTTGCTAATCATGATTTTTATTGTTCACCATCTTTGCCAGACAAAAGCCCACGTACATAGATGTATTTGCTCAGTTTCAGTAAGAACTATTTGCTTATTTTCATGCCCCACAAGCTGAAGTCCTTGCCTGAAACTGATGAGTTGCAACTTTCTGCGTTTAAACTGCTTTTCCTCATCCCCAGAGGAGAAAAGAGCAGACTCACTGATGGGACTGTGTAATGGATCTCCACAGCCTTATCAATACTCTGAATTATTTCATTGAGCTCTTTTTAAGAATAGCATGCATAAACACTGAAGACACTCTGTAGGTGAAACGCCCAGCACTCCTCCACCCTCAAGACTGCATCCTAGCTTTAATAGCTTAACTTTAAATAGAAAAATGCAGTTACATTTCTTTTCTGAAGACATTTGAAGGCTGTTTGATACCACAAATAGTGACTTTCACATTCTCCCACCTTATGGGCATTAAAAATTTCAGTCCATTCCCAAAAGCCCATTTCTGAACAAAAAGAAGAAATGGCAAATGAAACTAGGGCCATCTACATTCTTACATCTACTTTTTCTAAAACCTTTTCTGATTTCAATACATAAATCACAGGCAAAAAATATATTCAGTAGCTTACTCGTGATCAGATCAACTTCAGGGGATAAAAACAACAAACTACCAAACAAATCTAAATGGAAGCCTTTAAGAAAAAAGCTGTGATACAGGAAAATAGCATCAAGAAGTTAGAGACAACACTGAACAGTTTCCAAACAGAATTCCTCAATCCAGAGCTCCTTG
The DNA here is from genome assembly GCA_013399175.1 of Odontophorus gujanensis. Classification (NCBI taxonomy): domain Eukaryota; kingdom Metazoa; phylum Chordata; class Aves; order Galliformes; family Odontophoridae; genus Odontophorus; species Odontophorus gujanensis. The sequence continues at coordinate 85,590 of VXAB01010421.1, read as the reverse complement.
AAAGAGACTAAATGTAGCACTAAATATGCTTCATATGATTACTTAAGAAACTATCAGAAACCTATTACTAAAATACTGAAAGCAATTAAGGATGGAGTTCTTTATTCCAGTTCCCTCACTGGTCCCACATTAAGTTATTTCTAATCTACAAGAGAACACATAAAACCACAACAGAAACGAACTGAGAACCCGCTGCCTCAAAACAACTGAGTTCTTGGAAACTACTGCCTCCACATGATTAGATCTCTACTGAATGTTGGTCTTCAAACACCTTGTACCAATCACAGCCTGTCTGAGGCTGGCAGGGCCCTCTGTATCCCTCAGGTCCACCCCCTCTCCAGCAGGGCACCCAGAGCAGAGTGCCCATGGCCATGGCCAGGTGGCTGCTGGAGATCCCCATGGAGGAGACCCCACATCAGAGTCCTTCATGACTCACTGCTGTCATCAGTACCAGTGTTGAGATTCCAGAGTTGTGGTTTGCAGGGCCAGGTGACTCGGTGATTTCATGTGACTGGAGCTATTTTGCAACTTCCTAATTTGGTCTTGATGACAATGCCTTTGAGAAAGATGTTTAATTTCAACATTTTCATTCACGACTATTCAATATCAAACTGACTGAAACATAAAAAATAAAGTATGAAAAGAGAAGGAAAAAATGAGCCAATTCTGGAAAACAGTCCTTTAGCTACTGCCTGAAATCATACCCACTCCACCACAACTCTCAAGTGGGATATTAAAGATCTTAAACATAAGGTAGGACAATCTGAAAATACGAGGGCTGCTCTGAAAGTAATGCCTCCTATGTTATGATGGTGACCCATGGTATCAGATGTTGTTGGTACGGCAGTAGAGGCTGAACCTTCCCACCAATATTTCATTACATGTCGTTGCCATGAGACAGATGGCAGTAGAGGGGCACTCTGACACAACGGTGCCTGACATGGAAGTGCAGATAAAGCAAAAGTACGTCACTGAATTCCTCTATGTAGAAAAAAATAGCACCCATTGACATTCATCAATATTTGCTGGAGCTTTATGGAAACAAAGCAGTGGATGTGAGCACAGGTGAGGCAATCAGCGGTGCATTTCAGCAATGGTGACCAGCCACTTTCTGTATGGTCATGTAAGTCTTTGTGACCATGTCATGCAGAGTTTTGTTCATTGCTGGGAAAAAAGCATAGCTAATGGTGGTGTGACTCTGTTGAAAAAGTGTGGCTCATAGCTGACAATCTGTACTATCAAAGAGCATCACTGCGCTCTTTGTGTCTGTTGTAGTTTCCATGGAAATAAATAGGAGGCATTATTTTCAGTGCAACCTATGTACATTTAAGAGGAAAGAAAAACAATTTAAGAAAGGATCTTTCACTGGCTTTCCAAATAATCAGTTACAGAAACTTCTACACATTGCTGGTAATTCTCTGAATTGAAAAAAAAAAAAAAATCTTAAAGCTTACTTGTAAAATTGTTCATATATCTTCAAAGACATTTCAATTTGTGTACTCCCCTTCTGGAATAAAATGTTCCAAACAGTACTACTTTATTGCTAAAAACTGATCACAGATGCCACCATCAAAAAATATGAGAACTGTACATTTTTTACGAACATATTTTCATTTTAATCCATTTTATTTTAAAATTGTTTTTCTTCTTGAAAAGTAAACATATTATAATTCAAATCGAAACTGGGCAGAAAAGAGCTGAAAAATACACTACTGCATAATCCATTAAGGGAACATATAATAAACAAAAGAAATATTCAAGCATAACATCAATGAGGCTGAAAAATTCAACTAAGTCCAATGTGCTAACAGAATCCCTGGTATAAATACCTAGATTGAGAGTTAACTTAAATACACTGATGGAGTTAGTAAAATAGTCTTTAGAAAACATTTCAGTCAACTTCAGTGATTAAAAAGTTAAGGAATCAGTTTCAAGTAAGGTGGAAATAAGTCATCTTTTATTCAAATATAAAACCAGGGAAGATCTTCCACTTAAAGCCTTAAAGGCAAGGCACCAGAGACTGAGAGTCAATCTACTAACTTAAATGTTTTGTTTTAGATGTAGCAGAAGGGATCGAATTTACCAAAGCCCATTTCTGTTTATGCAACATTTTAGCTTATTTTGAAGATACTTAAAAAGATTTTTGTGTATTTTAAGAGAACTGCAATTCCATGTGGTTTCACACAGATGAAGTAAATACGAATGCCCTTTTCTGTTCACCAAATAATTTATTCATTTCCTTTGACAAGGGGTCTGACTAAGTATAGACTTATGCATACAGTTAACAAGTATGAGAAATGCATGCTACCTTCATGAAAAAAAAAATTATATTAAGAAAGAAGTGATTTTCACATTTGCACATTTTCAGCCTGCAACCTCCCACCCGTTCTTTGCTGCCTCCACATCTCCACAACAAATTTCTGAAAGAATGCTCAAATGCCAAGTGTCCATACAGAATATTTGGGTTCTTCAGAAGATCTCCATTAACAGCACTCTTCTAAGGACACTGCTGTACGTTCCAGAAAAATTTCACCTGAATTTGTGATACAGAAATGAAGTCTTACAGTTGTAATAATGTTGTAGGTTTGTTGCTGTAGTTTTACGTGCTCTTTAAGAAGCTCAATATCAAGAAAGGTCTCACTAGGAAAAAAAACAGAAAATGGAAACTCTTCTTTAAATATCAAAGTAAACTTCTGACATTTCTAAAGCCAGGCGGCTTTATCACTAGCTTTTTTTTTTCCCCCTCCAAATACAGGAAGAAGTACTGTCAAAGTTTCCCATGTAGCAACCACTATTTGGTACAGAGACTTCCATAAGAAATGAACTCAACAACTGCATTAAAAACAACTACTACACCAATTCCTGTAATTTAGATGTTGTTAAATGTGCTTATCTCTTACCAGGAAAAGTACATTCAAATTTCACTGTCAGATAATGAATTTCCTGTACCAAGAGCATTTTGGAGCCAAGAGGTTTAGATGAAAGATGTTCTATGTGAAGTTACATAGAGTTTTTCAAGTGCACCAAACACACAATTCAAAGGATTCCTTCAATGGTCTCATGCATGTTCCTACTCCAGTGCAAAAGTGAAGTAGATGAAGTGTCACCTGGCAATTAAAAGAGCCTTAGGATTTTAAATCCCACACAGAACATAAAAGGCATACAAAATGGACGGACTGTCTCAAAATCATCTGGATCCATGGTTCCAGTTTCTGACTATAAACTCAAAAGACAAGGCACTTTACATACAGGCTTTACTTTCAAACAGAAATAGTTTAAAAATCTTTCCATCCAAATTATAATCTTATTACCTCACTGAGTTTTGGAGCATGCAATGATAAGAAAAAATAACCCAAGGCAACCCTACCATTCTAAGAAAATATTGAAATAAGAGTCACGTCTTCCCAAATCTAATTAAAAGCAAACAGTTGTGTTTACTGTTGAAATGACTGTCAAGGAAAGCCATCCTTGTCACTAGAAATCCAACTCCCTAAATAAAGAAAAAAAAAGTGGACACTGACTTCGGCATATCTTTGCTGGATGCTCGCATACATTGTCAGCATCTCGATTCCTGCTCAATGCCATTCTTCACAAAATGAAATGTCTTTGAGACTCAGTGAAGAAACGGAAATCTCTTCTTATACATGCTAAGACAAAACCAATTGATTCGTGGCACAAGTACTAATTTACAAGTTTTGTTTGTGTGGTATGAAAACATGACACTGGCTGCTGCCCACCTATCTTTCAGGTCTTCTGGAAAAATAAATAAAACAAAATGTGGAGCTGTGGAACCTGAGTAAGCTCGAAGAAACAGATACTCTGAGAGACCCTAGAAGATTAAATGCTCAACAGCCAGGGTTGGGGG
>VXAB01010421.1:71326-81696 GCA_013399175.1 Odontophorus gujanensis | reverse complement strand
GGGCGGGGCAGAAATCACTGAAGAGATCTAGTGATACTGAAAGAACTATTTGGGGATGCACTTGCATCTGAATCGCAGGAAATCCTCCTACAATGCCTACAGTAGAAAAAGCAGCCATTGCCATGTCAAAACAGAACAGTTCACCCTCTGAGTCACTGAAATTCTTCAGAAGTGGAATCCCTGAGCAAACTCAGTGCACACATTGCACACACAGGACTTCGGCCAGCCATGTCACTGCAGTGCGTGTGGGTCATGGCTATGTGCAGCAAGCCAAGCACAGGTTGCAAGAAGGTTCAGGAAAACCCAGTGGCTCTCTTAAACAGGAAACTACAGAAGTACTTAGAACAAGCCCAAAAATGGGACATCAGAGACCGAACGCAAATACATGTTGAAACATCAGAGGCTAATAAAGAAGCAAAATCAAGACCCTCAGACTGCAACAGCTGTGGGCAGTAATACTGCCAAAGAAACCACCGCAGGCAGCCACGCACAGTTCAGGTGATCGTTGTATCTCTGCAAAACATAGTTATGACTAAAACAAAGGATTGTTCTGCAGTACGTCAGCGCCGAATTGCACCTCAAAGCACAAGCACATAGGCTGAGAAGGGGGAGGGAAAGACCCCGTTACACAAAGCCTACAACGCAAAGAAGGCGTTCTTTCTAAAATCAGCAAGGTTTCTTTATGCCCTCAGCCTTGCAACATTTCACTGCGACTATATTAGAAAAAAGTCTGCCGAGAGGTATGGCACATCATGGTTCTCACTGGTTTTTGTTTTTCTCCAAGTTTTTAAAGCAGCAAATCCTTTAAATAATCCACCCCAATGAATAATTTGCATTGAAGAAACTTTCAACAGAATGTAATACATGCAACTGAAAATGGAAAAAAGAGCCAAGCTGTGTTCCAGGTGCCAGCTGGAGCTCAGGGGCACTGCAAGAAGCAGCAGGTTCTGCTTTCACCACTGTCATTACTAACTTTACACCTAGGATCAGATAAAAGGCATGCTTGTACACATCCGGCACTGTAGGCCTTGATGGAGAACAAACAGCAGCCTTACCAAATGGTGCCTGGTGTTTTTTTTCTCCATAGACTGCTCTGCTATTTCAACTTTTTCTTTTCCATTTTAGCACAAGTTCTTTCAGAAATTATAGCATGGTATTTTTGAAAAGTCTAGTTTTAGTTCCACAGAAGACAGACTTCAATTTGTTTAATGCTACTTTTACTAGACAAAGCTTACTAGGCATAAAAGTTATGTGCTATATGCTATGCCCAGAACTGTAAATGTACAATTTTCTTTTGCATATTCTGGGTTATTATTTTACCATATGTAATGTAACATTAACACCAATTCATAACAATTAAATTTTCCCACCATTACATATCTGTATATAATAAAACACTGAGATAGCAGGCCCTACCCTGTCAACAGAATCTTCTTGTATCATGTTCCACAGCCAGAGATACTGCTATTAAACATCTCTAGACCTTCAAAGATCATCAGTGGACTGCAGAAAGCAGATCAACAAGCTTACTAGGCATAAAAGTTATGTGCTATATGCTATGCCCAGAACTGTAAATGTACAATTTTCTTTTGCATATTCTGGGTTATTATTTTACCATATGTAATGTAACATTAACACCAATTCATAACAATTAAATTTTCCCACCATTACATATCTGTATATAATAAAACACTGAGATAGCAGGCCCTACCCTGTCAACAGAATCTTCTTGTATCATGTTCCACAGCCAGAGATACTGCTATTAAACATCTCTAGACCTTCAAAGATCATCAGTGGACTGCAGAAAGCAGATCAACCCAGATCTAGGTTATAATGATGAGGTTTCCAGGAAGTAGAAAAGCAGATGAATTCCTTGCTATACCAAGACAGTGACATTAGCACCGCTAATTCCTAACCCTGAATGGTATAGATGAGAACAGAAATGTATTCCCAGCATTATGAAATCCCTGAGAACACACTCCCTTTCTGTCTTCTTGGCTTATAGTAACATCAATCCATGCAACAGACTAACGACTTATTGCTCTGAAGACAGTAAAAATGCAGTTGTACAATCACCTCCCAAAAAATCACATCAAAACAGTTTCTGTCAGCTTTTGTTACCATCACAAAATCACATTCCTCAATTTCACCATCGGTGAAGAATGAAGATTTTTGCCATCCTTATTTTGAGCAATGCAACTTAAAAACCGGATGCCGAACAGCAGACACGTGTTTTTGTTGAGCAAATGCAACTATGAAATAAACTATTTTAACACAAGGATTCTGTGAAGCTTAGCATCAATTCGTAACACATATGAAAACTTCGACTACTTCCTCTATATAAACATGAGCTAAATTTCTGTATAGATACTGCTTCTGAGTGGCAATACAAACTGACTCACCCAGTCCTCCAAGAGACATGACAGACAAGTCACTACTGTCATACCTACAATTTTTGATAAACTAGAAAGCTTTGAAGAAACATGAAGTGATATAGGAAAAATATTTTAACTTCTGTTGTATTCCTACAGTGATTTTACTGCTAATTTCAGCTAGAGATATTTCACGGAAATTATGGAATTATTTAAGATGGAAAGGTCCCTTAAGAACTTCAAGTCAGCCTTCCACGTAATGCTACCAAGCCCACTGCTAAACCATGTCTCTTAGTGCCATGTCCAAACCTCTCTTAAAACACCACATCACCACCACAGGGAGCCTATTCCAATGCCTGACCACTCCTTCCATTGTAATCCCTGGCACATCTTGAGACCATTACCTCACATACCATCACGTCACCTGAGAAAAGACCAACACCCTCCTCACTACAACCTCCTCACAGATAGTTGAGCAATAAGTCTCCATGCTTCAGATTCAACAACCTCAGTTTCCCCAGTGACTCCTTGTAAGTCTTGTTTTCTAGTCCCTTCACCAGCTTCATTACTCATCTTTACATGCACTCAAACAACTCAATAACCTTCTTGTAGTGAATGGTCCAAATCTGGACACAGGACTCGAGTTGCAGTCTCACCAGTGCTGAGTACAAATGGACACTAAGTTCCCTTGGCCTGCTGGCCATACTGTTTCTGATGCAGATCCTCAACTTCTTGGACACTTGGGCATGGTGCTAACTCGTGTTCATCCAGCTGCCAACCAGCACCCCCAAGTCCTCTTCCACCAGGCAACTTTCCAGCCACTCTTTCCCAGGCTTATACCATTTTATGGAGTTGTCGTGACTCTAGGGCAGCAGGCAGCGTTTATCCTTGCTGAATGCCACAGAACTGGATGCAGCCCATCAATCTAGCTCACGCAGATTCCCCTGCAGAGCCTCTCTACCCTCAAGCAGATCAACACTTTTGCCCAACCTGCTGTTGTCTTCAAACTTATTGAGGATCCTCTCACATCAAGATGACTGATAAAGATGTTTAAACTGGCCCCAGTACTGAACCCTAGAGAACACCACATGTGACTGCAGCATATCTGATTTAATTCCATTCACAACAACCCCTTGTGCCCAGCCATCCAGCCAGTTCCTTACCTAGCAAACAGCACATCCATGTGAGCCACAAGCAGGCAGTTTCTCTGGATGAAGGTTGCTGGAAACAGCACCAAATGCTAGGCTAAACAAGACTTCCTATCATTCTCTCTTTGAAACCTTTATATACAATTAACACCCTGACAAGTAGTTACACACTGTAGAAAACTGAAAACATTCTTTCACAAAAATAATAATAATAATAATAAAGCCACAGAACCAAAACAGATTTATTAAACGGCTATCATTTCTTACAGGTCCGCAATAAAGAAGTTCAACAACTCCAGTAACTCAAAGTTCCAATGAGATAAAAATAATTCATGTTGTCTTACAATGCAGGGATATTTTATTAGAATATGCTCTATAAGGTTTAAGAGATTGTGACATACATCAATGACTTTATTATACAGTAAGAATGTATTTATTCTTATAGCCAGCATTCTTTTACTCTGTAATAAATTTAACACCCAGAAGGTGTCCAGAAAACAACAAATTTGACAACTAATTAAGAACAAATAAAAATATTTTCAAAATAGTACTTGATCATCCTGTCATGTTACCAATTTAATGTGTTTTCTGCTATGGTAAAGCTAATAGACCTACGACAGTTTGCAGATAGATGAATACAAATTTATCAAGCAAAGTTTATGGAATACAATTTATAGCTAAGACCATGACAGAAATACTATGCATATTTCTCATGATTACATTTTAAAAACAGTGCTGGAAAGAACTGGAAAAAGTTCAGGTAAAAAACACAGTAAGTAGGAGTCAAAGTAAAATATTTCACTGGTGAAATTTGCTAAGTAGTAAGCTAATTCCAGTACTCAAGATTTAGGTGTGATGTTGTCAATGTCAAAACACCACCTTGAACAAAGAAGAGCTTTCTGTTAGTATACAGCTCTTAAATCTAGCGGAAGGAGTTAAAGGAAGTGACAGCCAGATGGAAGCTAGAACAAATCATATAAGACAACAAATTTTTACATGAGATCTAACTACAGATGGTGGAGATGTTTTCTGAAACCTTGTAGTCAAGAAGGGTCAAACTTCTGAAAGGTGTTTTGGCCTAAGACTCTGCAGCCTACCTGGCTGATCACAAAGAACAGATGACGGTTGTCAGAAAGTAGATGTGGGAATAGTCAAACACACACCAAAAAACTAGGCATGTCTCGTTGACAAAACGTTTGGCTGTTGCTGGCATTTCTAAGAAGCTGGGATGAAAAAAGGAAGAGTATCATAACACACTGGAACTACCTGAATTTTGTTTTATTTTTTCAAATCCTCAAAGCCAAAACAAGAAATAAAGCCCACTAACCCACACAAAATTTAAGGATTGATGACTTAATCGCAGAATGAGATTTTATGACCACATTATGAAGAGAGATTATGTTAATGATTTAGCTTTTAGTTGAAACATTTATATCAAAAAGGAGCAGAGCCTCTCAACAAACAGCATTTTCCAATAGTGAAGAAAACAATACATTAGAAAAATCTGTATTTTAGCTTTTTACTAAAGCTAAAGGGAAAAGAATAAACTTTCTCCTTAGTTACCAGATAGACATGGTAAAAATGATATTAATTTGCTCTCACATGGAAAAATGTTAAGTATAAAGGTGGGAATAAAAGGTTTTCAAATAAATGTATGCATGTATATAAAAGGAAAAAATACATTGGAGAGAGGAGAGGTGTAAAACCAATGATTTCTGGAAATGATAATACACAAGCACTCAGGAAACAAAGCACAGACCTACAGATTGATCAAGGTAAACAATTCAGAGGTTTATAACCACAGGATATTGTTTCTGTGCACTTGACACTTTGAAGTTACACTTGAGGAACCCTGAAGCAAGTAAGGAGTGTTTTCTCTACTTTGTATCTCATTTAACAATTCTTCTTTTCCACGTGAAATGTCCAGCAAATTATATCTGAAATACTGGCAGATTTTGCTGATGCGTGTAAGCTTAATAAAGAAGAAATTTGAGGAGACTTACACAGCTTGGACACTTCTCTGAAATCTCAGCTAAATATCTGCCATTACTATCAGCACTCATCTCTAAAGTGCTTCTTTTGTTCCTACGTATTTTGCAAACGTCCCTCATACTTTCAATGTCTACTAATAAACTTATTCTCTCTTTTGTTGGATATCTGACAAAAAAAAAATACTAAAAACTGAAGTGACTTTAAAGGCTTTTTTTTTTTAAGGCAATTGTTTATTAAAGGGAGTAAGATTTTAAGGAACTACCAGCACACAGTACTGGTTGAAAAGCAAATCAGATTCAAAGGAAACATCATGCTTCATGACCCCTCTCACCACTCACTCAGGAGCTGTACTGGTGGTAATAAGGTGATTTGTAAATGCATGAAAAAATGCAGGTTTTTTTTTTTTTTTTTGTTACAGATATAAGTAAATCCTTAAATAATTTTGCTTTCTTTGGATAATATTTCTATGCAGTAGGACAGAGACAAAGAAGAGGGCATAGCACCGTTGTTGCAAAAGAGGGATGCTTTGGTCATGGATTCAGAGACCTCAGAGGCAGCTCTGAAGTAGTACTGGCAAGCATCCATTCAGATCCAGTCAGCACCAGAATCCCTGTGCGTGGGAATAACTACTACAGAAGACCTCTGCTTGGGAGATATATGCTGGAGGTCTTCCATTTAGCACTTAACTGAAATGTACAGAAATATCCTCCCTGCCAAAGAACCACTGTATGAGGAAACTATTTTAAATTTCAATTATAATGAACAAAGATGAAATTTTAATCACAGTCATGGAAAACTGGCTTTTGCCTAAAGAATAGTAATAATCACCAGATTTCGTTCAATATGAGCAAACAGAAGACTGTAATTTGAAATGGCTAAATTGCCATTAGCTTCTTACTTTCAGTATCGCTCAGTTAAGACAAAAAAAGGGAATGAGAAGTTGAATCATTTAAAATACCTAGTAGGTGGCCTAAACTCCAGATTTCTTTCACTAAATACAGTCAGTTGCAGCTATGTGTTTAGGAGAATTCACTTGAGAAAAGACTTAAGAATACAGAAGTAGTATCAAAAAGAAAGATGATGAAACCAGACAGATATCAGCACAAAAATAACAAGTCTTGAAATCTCTCAGAGTCACTTCAGTAAAGTAAGAAGTTTTGGAATAATTCCCTGGTGGCAGGACTAAAAGACAACGCAGAGCAACAGAGTGAGCCCTTCAAAGGAAGAAAAGAAAGTTAATAGTGCAGAAAAGACTATTGCTTTGCAAAAAGAATAAGATGATACAAAAGCATACTTCAGAAATTAGTGGAGGTCATCTGGGACTAGAGGTGAGCTTGTTTTCAGTCCAGAAGTAGCTGATTTAATGAACATATGCTAACAAGTGTTAATCAGCTTTTTAATTTGCATTCAATGCATTTAAAAGAGCTGGCTCTGAGCATGTTTTATTTGCTGATGTTCTCTTTGTAAAGTCCCAAACTACAATGGAAATTTCAGAAGACCAACATCGTGCTGAAAATGGGCGACTATCTTGGAATAGCAAGCTGCATGTTCCAGGTACATACAAGCTCATTAACCTCCCTTGAACCCCAAGCCAAACAACAGGAAAGTTGATGAGATTCAATTAAAAATTATTAAAGGTCTGAAATTCAATTAATGACAGTCAACAGTTTTAGGAAATCAGTTTTCATCAAACAAGCCAGAGTTCATTCTCTGATGAGGTTAAAAACTTTCTTGATAGAGGCAACTGCAAATAGGTAATAAAAACTTATATAGCATACTCTGTTTTTCTATATGACACACCACTGTCTTAACTGATTAACTGGTACCATTAACTTTCATTAGAACACACATCACATGGATTAAGAATTATTTGGCTGTTGCATCTTCAGCAGCAAACTATGGGGACTATTAATTACATAGTTATTGTATTGATTAAATAAGAGATAGGGAGAAACAGACCTCCATAGGATCAACAGCTTTCTGTAGTGTTGCAGTACCAAAGGTAGATCCAGGCACAGCTCTGTGTCACTCTCTCTAAAGTGAATTACCCTTGCCACAGAAGGCAGCTAAGGACCTGCAATTTCTCTCTTGCAATTCCTGATTAGTATTTGACTTAAATTTTTCCCTCCACTAATATTGTGACAATACCTTCAAATTTGGGGTTTAAAGGCTAACACTCATGACCACCAATTCCCATTTGTGCTGGATTAGTGAGCTTTAATTTTTTTGTGATCTAAGTAGAATTGCCTTATTTCTACCAGGAGAACACGAGTATCAAATAAATAAGTAAATAAAGCCACATTCTTGCTGCTCACTCAGCACAAAGCGTGCTCCAAGTTAGGACATGCACTCTCCTTCTTCTGAATGGGAAGCTACTATACAGAAAGACAGGCAAGGTTTAAAGTTTTACTGAGGAACTCTAACTCAAGACAGGTAAAAAGAAAATTGTACATAGGTTTGGCACATGGCACGAGTTCAACTGTCATCACACTAAGCAGCTCACATTACTTAAACCATAAAGAAAAAATACTCAAGCATCTGCATTTTCACACGTGAGAGGGTGTCACATTTAACTTGAGCGGATCTTTGGGTTATCTAAGGCTTCAGCAGGAAGTAAGAGTGTGAATGAGAGCCTCAACACTTAGCAGATACATTTCTTCTAAACGCACTCAAAAGTTTTCCAAAGTTATGTTATTTTTTATAGATCTTGTAAAATAAATAAATAAATAAATGCAAATAGAAAACATAGCACATAGTAAGCTTGTAAGCAGAAGAATCATCACCTCAGACAACAGAAGCATAACCCCTTGACACTGCACACAGCCACACCACATAACCCCATTTATGAAGTGATTGAGCTTTGCTATGATAGCAATGCTGAATAATCCATTTACACCTCATATTTTTGAGAGGATCTGGCATGATAGGAGAGGACTCATCAGTTCCTAAAGCAGTGAGAACAGTGATCTTCAGCTACTGAAAATACATAACCTCTCATAAACTGTAACAAAAGTAAAACCTTATTCTACTTTATATGCTGTGAGAAAAGCAGGTTACACATCACACCATTCTCCCCTACCCCTGGCTCTCTCCCTCCTCCCCTCTCTCAGTCATTATCCAACACATCATCTAAAGAAAATTAATAAAAAAAAAAAAAAAAAAGACAAGCATTTCTTTATATGCATTCTCAATCTGAGGCTCATCAAGTGTACTAGACTTCAAAAACAGAAAAGGACTTACCCAACGTGTCTTTGAGATTTTTAACCAGAGAACCTTTCTTCAAGCTGTTTTTTCGCTCCACATAATTTGATGGCACATATCCCGTTTTGTTGGCCGCGTTTCTTACCCTCCACCATGTCTTGGAATCATCTAATAACCAAAGACGCTCATTTTTCTTGATGTCAAGTTCTTGGTCCTGCTGTGCAGTGTAATCCCACTTTGCAATAACAATAACTTCTTCTGTCATCTTTCATGGAGTCCTTTCTGCAACAAAATATTAAAACATGTTCACCAATCAATTATATCACGCAACTCTTGCTCAAATTTTTCAGGTAGTTCTGAAGTATGCAAGAAAGGGAAAGGGAAAAATGAGAATCCCTTCCTTAAAAATAAGAAAAGCCATAGTGACCTTTCTTGCTTTTTCTGCCACTGAAGTATGGAAACTCCTTGATAATAAAGTCTAGTCATAAGATTGCTTCTGAATGTATACCGAATATTATTCAGTTACACATTAACACAGTGAAAGTTATAAATGTCCATTTAGTTTTTGCATATAGCATCATAAAACTACTGAAGTTAGCATTAAAAGTTCTGATCTGAGAAACAAATTAACCAGTATTACCTTCCATCCTGGTTATGATATTTACTACACAAATCCTATATTCACACTCATACAGTCAGATTACTTCTAAGTTTTCTGCATTTAAACAGTTATCCATCTTTACTAGGAAGTTAAAAATGCCTTAGTAAGTAATGCACTTCAGTTAGGAAATCTCTGCCATCAGAGGGTACTGCTTCAGTAAGCCTTAATGCAGAGCATTTTGTAAAGGGAGCACACAAGCATACTTTTAGAAGAAGCATTTCTTTGCCTTCGCTGCCAGGAGAAGACCAGCTTATCCCAGTCCTGTGCAGGGTGGAGAACAGCACCCACTGGATTCTCCTGCATCTCCTTCCATTTTTTCCTTTCACTATACTTCTCCAGAGTGAAGATCTAGCAATCCTTTTTACTTATCCCTATAGCACAAATGATCTTTTCAGAAGCTATTTGTCAGTTGCATGAAGACAACCATGTGCCTCCACATTTTTCTACACATCTGGTAATTACCAGAAACAACATAGCTCTGTGACAGTCAGCAAGTACAACAGCAAGCAATGTCAGTACCACTATGACATTCCAGTATGTTATAATGCCAAACAAAACAGAGTTAATTTTATCCTCTAAATTAGAATCATAGAATCGCACCAGGGAAAAAGACCTTCAAGATTATCAAGTTCAACAATCAGTCTGACTTACTGAGTCCAATTATGCCTGTTTAACAACTCCAGGGATTGTGTCCCTGGAAGTGGAACTGAACTGATGAAAGGCCTGGAGCACCTCAGCTGAGGGAGCTGGGCCTGCTCAGCCTGGAGAAGAGAAGGCATGGGGGAAATCTCATCAGTGCCTATAAAAACCTAAGGAGGCTCTTTTCAGTGGTGCCCAGTGCCAGGACAAGAGGCCACAGGTACAAACTGGCGCACAGGAGCTTCCCTCTGAACACCAGGAGCAAACACTGTGCAGGTGACAGAGCATGGCACAGGCTGCCCAGAGGCGGTGGGCTCACCCCCTGAGAGTATCTAGAAGCTGCCTGGCCATGGCGTA
>VXAB01010421.1:17037-71200 GCA_013399175.1 Odontophorus gujanensis | reverse complement strand
AAGCATTTCTTTATATGCATTCTCAATCTGAGGCTCATCAAGTGTACTAGACTTCAAAAACAGAAAAGGACTTACCCAACGTGTCTTTGAGATTTTTAACCAGAGAACCTTTCTTCAAGCTGTTTTTTCGCTCCACATAATTTGATGGCACATATCCCGTTTTGTTGGCCGCGTTTCTTACCCTCCACCATGTCTTGGAATCATCTAATAACCAAAGACGCTCATTTTTCTTGATGTCAAGTTCTTGGTCCTGCTGTGCAGTGTAATCCCACTTTGCAATAACAATAACTTCTTCTGTCATCTTTCATGGAGTCCTTTCTGCAACAAAATATTAAAACATGTTCACCAATCAATTATATCACGCAACTCTTGCTCAAATTTTTCAGGTAGTTCTGAAGTATGCAAGAAAGGGAAAGGGAAAAATGAGAATCCCTTCCTTAAAAATAAGAAAAGCCATAGTGACCTTTCTTGCTTTTTCTGCCACTGAAGTATGGAAACTCCTTGATAATAAAGTCTAGTCATAAGATTGCTTCTGAATGTATACCGAATATTATTCAGTTACACATTAACACAGTGAAAGTTATAAATGTCCATTTAGTTTTTGCATATAGCATCATAAAACTACTGAAGTTAGCATTCAAAGTTCTGATCTGAGAAACAAATTAACCAGTATTACCTTCCATCCTGGTTATGATATTTACTACACAAATCCTATATTCACACTCATACAGTCAGATTACTTCTAAGTTTTCTGCATTTAAACAGTTATCCATCTTTACTAGGAAGTTAAAAATGCCTTAGTAAGTAATGCACTTCAGTTAGGAAATCTCTGCCATCAGAGGGTACTGCTTCAGTAAGCCTTAATGCAGAGCATTTTGTAAAGGGAGCACACAAGCATACTTTTAGAAGAAGCATTTCTTTGCCTTCGCTGCCAGGAGAAGACCAGCTTATCCCAGTCCTGTGCAGGGTGGAGAACAGCACCCACTGGATTCTCCTGCATCTCCTTCCATTTTTTCCTTTCACTATACTTCTCCAGAGTGAAGATCTAGCAATCCTTTTTACTTATCCCTATAGCACAAATGATCTTTTCAGAAGCTATTTGTCAGTTGCATGAAGACAACCATGTGCCTCCACATTTTTCTACACATCTGGTAATTACCAGAAACAACATAGCTCTGTGACAGTCAGCAAGTACAACAGCAAGCAATGTCAGTACCACTATGACATTCCAGTATGTTATAATGCCAAACAAAACAGAGTTAATTTTATCCTCTAAATTAGAATCATAGAATCGCACCAGGGAAAAAGACCTTCAAGATTATCAAGTTCAACAATCAGTCTGACTTACTGAGTCCAATTATGCCTGTTTAACAACTCCAGGGATTGTGTCCCTGGAAGTGGAACTGAACTGATGAAAGGCCTGGAGCACCTCAGCTGAGGGAGCTGGGCCTGCTCAGCCTGGAGAAGAGAAGGCATGGGGGAAATCTCATCAGTGCCTATAAAAACCTAAGGAGGCTCTTTTCAGTGGTGCCCAGTGCCAGGACAAGAGGCCACAGGTACAAACTGGCGCACAGGAGCTTCCCTCTGAACACCAGGAGCAAACACTGTGCAGGTGACAGAGCATGGCACAGGCTGCCCAGAGGCGGTGGGCTCACCCCCTGAGAGTATCTAGAAGCTGCCTGGCCATGGCGTACGGATCAGTGGGAACAAGAGTTCCTCCTGTTCCAGTTTCCTCAGCCACTCCTCATTAAGTTCTGTTTCTCTAGAAATTCTTTGAAAAATTTCTGAGGAGTCACTTCAAGTTTTCTAGTTACCATTGGTGCTTTGTTTCCTTTTCTTTTTTTTCCTGGGGGGAAGGGGGAGGGGGCAGAGAGGAACAAGAATAAGCAGAAAATGAGAATTTGCAAACCAATGTAGCATACTCGTTCAAAACAAAACAAAAAATCCATAGTTGTGGTTTCCCGGTAAACAAGAACTTAGTAGAAACAGATCCCAGAGTACTTCAAATTATTAGTATCCAAGGATCTTCTGAGCATGATCTGACTTCACTGCCTCATTCTTAGCAGTCCACAACTGTATGGTAAATTTTGACATCTAACAGTAGACATAACAGTGGTTCAATGCACCATTACCTCATTCAGAAATTGTTCTGTTCAGGATGCAAGTTTATACACATCACTTCATTCAGAAAGGGTTCCATCTGCAATTTGTAATCACACACACCTCCTCCACTTCCAATGAGGAAATGCAGAGGAACATAAAGTAGTTTAAAACTCAATCTGAATATAGGCGTTCAAGGCTGACAACCCTGAGATGAATTCAAAAGTTGTGATGTTCTGAACAACAAAGAATCAGAACTCTGACAGTTCAAAATGCCTGCGACACAGGCAAGTAGAACTGGTATTACAAGAAAAGTCATTATACCTTTAAAAAAAATTCCTCCCCCTAAAACAGCAATTCTGTCTGACACTGACAAAGACATAGGAGAGCCCGAGCTTTGGAATGCAATCTCCAATAAACCGCCCTGCTTTCTGACTCACATGAAATGGGCAGATAGCCTACAAATCGATATGCTGATGTAGCCAGGGGGAGATTGCAAACAAGCGTGTTCTGGATGCTGCTATTGTCAATATAATTTCTCTTCAATTTAGATCGGTTCATTTTATGCCAGCAATTGTAAAATGGTCAATTCACACTATTCCTGAGGATATGGAGAGCATGAAGAAAAAAGACACTATCAGTTGGCTGACAGTGTCACTACACCATCCAATTTCGGAAAGGTTTCACAACACAAACAGGTTAAAATTATCATCCCATATGATGAGCTATTAATTGAAAATAACACACTAGGCATAATGTTTGACTAATGAAAAGTTATTAAACTTTTCTCATTCCTCTAAATCTAAGAAAAAAAACATGCAGAATTGTCCCTTATGGTAAAAGTCATCAAGCTTTTCCCCAAAGTGCTGAGCGAGGACAGAGGAATGGGAAAAACATACAAGCATGTCAGGCCTGATGGCAGCAACCATATGGACCTTGGAAATTCCCTCAGGACAGGGAGCCTAAGCTACCTCATTTCCACAATTCCAGCCTGTTGTTACATAAAATTGCCACTCTGAATGAGTAATGATGTCATGCTTCCAGCAGACCCTTGCCTTACACAGTTTTTGCAGAAATGTAAGGGATCCAAGGCTCTCAGGTGGCACGCTCATACAGAGCCCAACACACTACAGCATTTGTGGTTTTGCCCAATGTCAATGGCACAAGCATTCCTACCCAAGAGGAAACTGCTTTTTTATGGAGTTAAAACACACCATACATCTGCAGTTAAACATCTGTTCACTTAAAGCTGTGCAGATGTGTCCAGAGGGTTTCTTTGGTTGCTGTTTTTTGTTTGTTGCTGTTGTTTTTTAACGTGAGGGATCACGATCGAACTTCTTAAAATTACTTCCTTACAGTTACTTCATTCAGGTGGCTCCATGAAGGATAATACAGTTCTTCCTGTGACATTTGCAGAGCTAACATTTCCTTGTATGTGAATAAGGACACATTTGTTCTCTGTGAGGGAGGCTGCAGAATTAAGTTCTGAAATGTTTCTGCCACACAGCAGAGTGCCAAACAAAGGATTAGAAGCAATGACATAACTAGATCTGCAGAAAGCATAAGGAACAAAAACTATTACAATCTTCCAAAGCATTCAAGCATTCCGTATAAATTTGACATGCATTCAGATAGTGAAAATTCCTCAGTATATTGCTTTTAGACTGCACAATCAAAAATACTGCAGTTCCTGTAGACTCTTTGCTAACACGACTCTCTAGCGTCAAGAAAACCCATTTCTGCTAAGAGCGCACAAGCTTGCGACATGCTCCTCATCAAAAAGTTCAGAAGCCCAAACAGTGAAAGACCAAACCTCTTCACATCAGATATGAGTATCTCACACTTTGAAAAGCACCAAGGAAAACCTTTGAAAAAACAATGCAAGCTTCGGGATACATCCATACTTTCAGCCTCTCTTCTGCAAGCATTCTCTTCACTGCTAGCAGTGCCAGTTAGCTGATTTGTTCTTCCAGAATCGTGGATGCGAAAATGTTCTAACTAATCAGTTAAAACCACAACAGTTGTACGCTCTAACTGTGTGAATGTTAGCAGGATATAAAAGTTAAAGCTAAGCTTGTTTATCAGTTGAGATCTTTTGAAGATCGTATCAGACCATCTCCAATAATGGGTGGTAAATGACACGGCTTCCAAGTGGAAGGAAACATACGGCTCAGGCTTACACTCCAGAACATGAGTGCCACCAGGTAAGCTTTAGTTATAACCCCCAGTGCAGCTGCAAAAGAATCCAAAAATAAAAGCTAGTTATTTTCCAAAACGTCATCTGTTTGAACTTAATTTCTCCAGAAAATATGTATGTTTCTTAGAATCACGAACTTAATTTCTCCAGAAAATATGTATGTTTCTTAGAATCACAAAGGTTGGAGAAGACCTAAGAGGTCACCTGGTCCAACTGTCCACCAAGCACCAGTATTTCCCCACTAAACTATGTCACAATACAAAATCTAAATGTTTCTCAAACACCTCTGGGGACAGTAACTCAACCACCTCCCTGGGTAGCCTGTGCCAGTGCCTGGTCACACTTTCAGAATAGAATTTTTTCCTAATCTGATATTTTTTCTGGAGATTACAACTAGAAGTTAGAAGTTCAGTAAGGAGAAAGTGAAAACAAAACTGAAAGCACTGCTCTGCAGGAGAAAACTCAACGTTAAGTACTGCACTAGAATGGTAAGTGGTTTTATTATGGTGACCTCAAGCAACTCCACTGTAATGGCAGTTTCATTAATGCTATCAGTACTACTATGGAAGTTCCAGGGCATCTTTCTACTTTCTTCTGTACCTAAGGTTCACAGAGGCAGCAGTTAACTTGAGAGGTAACACCTGCACTATGTTTCAACAGAACAACTACTAACAGACAAAGCCAAAGATAAAATAACTCAAAAGTGAAACACTAGCAGCATGATGTCTTGTGATCCTGTAAGTGCTGCGTATCTTTAAATGAAGACAAAACTTAAGAGCAAATGTCAAAGAAAATGTCTTTGGGTATAAGAAATTTATTTCGAAAGAGTTACTTAGCTGGAAGTAAAAGAGCAGCTTTTGGCTAAATCAAAATGCATGCCTTGGAGAGAGAAAACAAGACAGGAGATGGAAAAAAAAAGACTTACTGAAAGTGAATTTCTCATTCATGCATACAACAGCTACCAAAACTTTCACTCTGCTCTGAAATACGGATTTTTTTAATCATTTTCCAGAAAAACTGCAATACTAGGAACACCAGCATGCAAGGATTAGATTGAGCTCGGATGTTTCAGCCACTTTGCCTCCTCCATCTAGCTGATGGCTCTGTTAGGAGACAAGTTCTACCTTCTGGAGTAGTGCCACTCCTGCTGAAGCCCACATGCAAATGTTCTAACTCAAATACATCCTCTGGGGAGAGAAACTGGAAAGAGTGCCTGGCTATGAAGGCAGCGAACAACAGCTCAGCGAAGGGAAGTCGCTTACAAGCAGACTGCACTGAAAGGCTGCTCAAACAGGTGAGGGACAATAGCTAACCCTACAACAAAACAACGCAGACAATATTTCAGAATATTTCAGTGAGCTTAAATGTAGAGAAACTTTATCTGTTCCCACAAACTTGTAAAACTGGTGGTGATTTTTAACACATAATGAATTACTTGCTCGGTTGATAGTACTTACAATATGAAACTTTGCAATGTTGTTACACAGATCTCATTTTCTATTGAGATCATCAAGTCTCAACAGAAATGTTTCTTTCAGGGAAGGGATAACACGTTTCTCCCATAAATACAGGCCCCCTCCAGCATGCTGTCCGATCTAGAAGCTTTTCCTGCAGGCTGATAACAGTTCCATGTGCCACCATCTGAATGTCCTGTCCCAACAGGTAGCAAAGCACCAACTCTTCTTGCCTGCAGGAGCAAGGCACAGGATCGTGCCAAGGACATGCTTAGAGCAGACAGAGCACACAGGAAACAACACTGAGCTTTGAAGACTCTCTAAGAAAAGTACTTGGCTCTCCCTGTTCACCATTTATTTTGCAAAATGACTGACAAGTAATGCCTTAAGTTTAATCTCTCACCAAGGGAACAAGCAAAAATTCTATTAATAGGAGGTGACAGTGCATATAACAGACTTCTGGAATTGAATGTATTCCTAAGACACACTGAAAGAAAGGTAATAACTTAATTGATATGGAGGCTTTTAAGCGACACTGATGTACATAAGATGTAATTACTACATGATATTTCATTTATTCACTTGGAAAAACGAAAAGATAGCTAATGACACAGAAGAACATCCCCCAAGATCTGAGGGCCAAACAACCTCTCCCTCTCCTAACACCAAACTTCAAAAACCAAACCAGGTTTTGAGCTCTGCAGCCTGGGCTGCTGAAGGCCCTGCCACCTGCTGTTCCCTTACTTCACCTTTCACAGGCTACAGCAAACAGGCATTGTTTGGCCTTCTACAGCAACACAGCTGAGGAAAACAAAAATCAGTCTTTTTCCATCAGGACCACTTCCATAGTGAGTGAATGGGGCTAGTGAAGTCAGTGATTAACTGAAATACGGATTAGATCTCTTCATCTGAAATGCACTTGAGGGTCTGAAACGTTTCTATTTATGGAGACACAGTCTAAGCTAGCCTGGCTTCTGCTTCAGGTCTGATGGTTTGTTTCCATTTACAGATGTTTTAATTTTTGTTTGTGCATGTTTGTTTGGTTGGCTTTATTGTTTTTACTACTAAAAATAGTTCTGACCTGTAGAAAAGAAAATCTCTTTAAAAAGAGTAAACAAATTTGCTTCATTTATAGGAAACAGCAGCCCTTTGTTGAAACTAGAAAAAGGCCTTCCATGCTCTGTCACAGCAGTTCTTTGCTGGAGCTCAGACAAATGATGGCGGATCACATAAAGGCCACCTTTTCAAACTGCTTCTGCAGTTCAACACTTTAATATGGCAAATAATGTGTCAATCGATCTCAGGGGACATATTTATTTGGAAAGAGGTCACTACACCAAAAATTATAATACGGATATTCCTCCCATCTCTGTCTTTAAAGAAGGTATCAACTAAGTAACGACAGCAACCAAAGATTCATTATCTGACTACGCAATTTTGAGGTGTAAAACAGATAGCTACGTAGAAAAATCTGCAACAGGATAGAACAGAAATCATGATAAAGATTCAGTTCTGACACTCTGGTAGAACTCAGCTCAACAATCTTCGATGTTAAGCTTTAAATTCCAGAACTGACACTGAACATTGAACAGCAGACACAACTGGAAATTTAAAACTGATGGATGCATCCTATTTATCAAAGGGAGAGTGTTCAAGCTGAGCTTTCACTCTGAAGAACTCTTTTAATGTTTTTAAATCAATGCCCGAGGAATAAAAGACTTGAATGCTTACAGATCTATGTACTTAATGAAAGCATTATCATATAACCACACAATAATATCTGTACTAAACATATGTATATAAGTAATCTCATATACATACATATACACCTCGCATACATATGCACACACATCCTACACTGGGAACCAGATACAGTGTTCCTAGAATACTATGTGAACACACAGTATATGGGAATAAAAAATATATTCAAAATTTAAGGGTGCTTCAGACTGAGAAGATATATATATATATATTCAACAATGTACACTGGACTGGTATTAGAACTAAAACCTACCTGGACTTCCTAAAACTCCTGACTCCTAAAAGCAAGTGTGGCAATTAATATGGAGTACTTTAAAATAATTTCTCATTAGGATGCAGTGACTACTGAGCTAGCAGTGATAGCACAGTGTGATTACTATCTAATTTAACGTGCAAACTGTGTGCAGTCACAAACAGTAGAAGCTGACATTGATATTAAGGAGGTCAATTTTCAAAAGCTGAAAACAATGATGAATGGAAACTGCTAGGAATAAATGTGAACCTAAATGTAATAAAACATTCTTCATTCATAGTTAATAACTTATTTACACTTCCTAATGTATCACTGAATCACAGAATTGTAGGGGTTGGAAGGGACCTCCAGAGATCATCGAGTCCAACCCCCTGCCAAAGCAGCTCCCTAGCCCAGGTTGCACAGGTAGACGTCCAGGAGGGTCCTGAACGACTCCAGAGGAGACTCCACCACCTCTCTGTGCAGCCTGTGCCAGTGCTCCATCACCCTCACTGAGAAGAAGTTCCCATGCACATTTGTGCACAACTTCCTATGCTTCAGTCTGTGGCCGTTCCCCCTCGTCCTATTGCCACACACTGCTGAGAAGAGTCCGGCCTCGTCCCTCTGCCTCCCACTCCTTAGATATTTATAGACATGGATCAGATCCCCTCTGAGTCTTCTTTTCTCAATGCTGAACAGAGCCAGGTCTCTCAGTCTTTCCTCATAAGAGAGGTTCACACCCTTTATCATCTTTGTAGCCTTCCCTTGAATTCTCTTCTCCAGGAGATCCCTGACTTTTTTGTACCAGGGAGCCCAGAACTGGACTCAGTACTCCAGGTGAGCTCTCACCAGGGTAGAGGTAGAGTGGGGATGTACTCTCACCATTTTGCATTTATAAAAAAAGCATATGGTTGAAAAAACAACAAAAAAGAAGAACACTAGATAATTGCTGTGTTTCCCCTTCCTCTTTTTTTTTTTTTTTTCCTTAAGAAAAGCCTGATAAAGACGAACACAAGTCAGGAAATGCAAACTGAAGTATCAAAAGAAGCTAAGAACTATAAAACGTCATTAAAGTATGTCTGGCATAAATTAAACATTAGCAATAGAATATGTACAAAAAATACAAAATTAAGTTTCTTGTAAGGAAAAATGTTCAATATCTATTTCTGTACTATGGGATTACCTTACAGTGACAACTATTTCTGTTCAGTCATCAACTACAGTAGTAAAAATAACAAGTATAATTAAACACTTAATCTTCAAATATACCCTAAGATAGCAGAGTTACCCACAAAGCTTTCACAGTTTTCAGTAATAACTCTGGGCAAAATTTGAAGCTATGAGGAAGTTCTGGAGAATTACAGCTGTGCCACTAATCTGAAAGTGTAAATGGAACGTCCTTGGTAACACTGCTAAGTAGTCAGCCTAACTGTAACGCTAGAAAAATAAAGGAGAGACAAAAGAACTCTCCTCCCTGCCCCCCCAAACAATCAAACAAACAATACACACAACCTGCAAACAGATTATGGATGAGTAGCTGGCAATTGATAAAAGGGTTTCCAAGAAAGTAAGCATGATGATAAAAATTTCTTCTTTTTTTTAATATATGTATTTTTCCTTTCAGCTCTTGGTAGACGCACAGTCCTAAATAAAAGTCTATATCCATAAGGAACGAATTAACCACCAGCTGAGTGGCAGAGCCAAGGATCAACCTCCCAAGAAAGCTCAGCAGAGAGCAGGAATGTTTCTAGCTGGTTCTGAGACATTTCCTCACAGGTACAGTAGTACTCAGTCTCCTCTTGAGTCACTTTGAAAACAGAGTAATTACAGATAAATATTTGAGGGAGAGCTATACAACCTGGTAGACTGCTTAATTACATTTGAGATTCGTTGGCCCATGCACATCAAAGGTCCACTTTTGGTCAACTCTAGAGACGTGTACTTTTTCTTTTTTTTTTTTACCAATGACAGTTCTTACTAAAATAGAATTGAGCTCTGAAACTTCAAAACCTGCGAAGAACTAGTCTTAATCAACCAGTAACTCAAAAATACACCAGCTATGTAATCTTACCTTGATGCTATCAAGAGACTTGGCCCCCCACATTTCAAACACTTCTTTTCATCATCTTCGAATGTTTAATGACAATGTTGTGAGGTTTTGTTTTTTTGTTTCTTCAAACGGATGCCTTTAACAGCTTTTAACTATTGTCTGATTCTCTCTGCTCCACAGTATATCTGGTATTTCAATCTCCAATACAACTGCAGATACACTGTAGTATCTTACATCTTGAGTTCCAAAACTGCAAACAGGAAACCTCAAGACTAGTTCGGCGGTAACGAATTTCTGCTCAGCTCCAATAGAGCACAAAAGTTAAGCTTGTTTTCTGTCTTATAAGTGGTTTAGAAGTCTTTAAAAAAAATGTGTAAAGGACTAAAGAAAAATACAAACTAAAAACACACAAAATGTTCCTTCCTACCAGGGAGTCAATACAGCATTTTACCGTAAAACAAAAAAAAACAAAAAAAACAAAAAAAAAAAAAAAAAAAAGCCCAACAATTCACATATGTTCAAATAACAACTTGCATAAAAATGTATTTGTAAAAAGCTTCCCATCTGACCTTCTCATCTCCTGCTCAGATGAAGTCAGCCAGGATGGATCCAATTCATTATTAATAAAAGTGAACTTTTTGTCTGGAAAGAGAGCGGTTCTAATGTCAAAGCACGTACCATGTAAGTACATGGCTGAAGGTGCTGATGATACCTCTGGTGGATTCAGCCACCACTGAGCTGAGTTCTAGCCCTCCGGGTCCCAAGTGTTACCCAATGTTAGCTGGGTGGGCTGAAAGGTCGATGAGGAGCAGAGTGGTTTCTGATGGGGCACCCACATTCATGCCTTGTCTCCTCTGTCCTTGTAGGCCACAGTCACCTCACGGCCACAGCCGCCCACTTCTCAGACTAACGTTGCTTTACAGTTTGAGGAACGTGGTGCCAAAAGTTGGTGCTGACAAGAAAAGGACACTGTACCTCCACAACAGTAAGTACCCAGAATGTATTATTAGATAAGAACAACGTGGCTACCATTTATTTGAAAAAGCAGCAGATTAAAATGTTATTTCAGCCGACATCCTCTCTAATGGTAGAATAATCCTCCGTAATGTTACAAGACAGGCTGCTGCAGCAACAATGAACACACGCTTGAGTTCTAGCCTCCTATTAATATATACAATAATGCCCTAATTGTACATGATGTTCACTCAGTTTCATGCTGTAACCTTCATACCATCTTTGCAATTTCAGATTTTTTCTTCTCCAATTAGTGGTACTGTTATGACCCAAAATGTCCTGGTCTGCAGCATTTCAAGGTACAATGCATAACCAATGTGATACTCTTTAAAACACATTGTCTTTTGTATTTACGTGATAAGTACTCATCTGTTTAAGGAAGTTTTTAAAAATCTTTTGATGTCTCACTTTAAAAGACCGATATTTCTATATCCTTTCTGGAACAGCATGCCTATTATCAGGAAGGCAGTGTTCATTTTTAGCTTCTGACAGATGATTTAAATTTATAATTTCAAAGGATAAAAAGCTGATATTCTGCAGGAACAAGTTGGTATTATATTAATGCATGCTGAAGTTTAGCAGTACTAGTTCAGAGCCCTATAACTTACCTCAGCTTAAAATACAATAATAAGTTAGGGAGAAAGCATTCTCACAGGTCTTAGCTATGCTGGAAAAGAAAGTGCAAAGGGTTTATGACAAAAATTGGTCTGAAGTGCTTTCCTACGCATGGGAAAGAAATTAAGAAATTAATTTTAAGATAAATATTAAGAAATAAATATTAAGAATAAATTCTTAAATATTAAGAAATTGCCCAAAGACAACCTTCAGGGATTTAAAACAGGCAAACCCCAGATGAAACAAACAAACAAAAAAACATATTTCAGCTTGGCATTTTCTCTCCTTTTTTCCTTCAGAAATTTGTATGTACTTGTATTTTTAATGCATTTGGAAATCAGGACAAAGATTAACGAATAATACTGGCAACTGTCTGGAGGACAAATGTTGAGAGAATTTTGTAGTTAGATGGCTTTATTAAGTACTTTATCCAACACAGATGGCATTTTTGGAAGAAGGCATTTCTCTGTACCTTGAAGACTACAAATAATTGCATCTTCTCGTGTTACTCATATTATACACTTACCAGAAGACACAATGAGATTAAGTTTTCTCTGGTCTCAGTCTGTTGCAAAAGGAAAAAAAAAAAACAACAAAACCACAAAAACAACCACAACGTCTGATAATGAAGCACTTCCAACAGCAGGTAGCCAGCTTGCATCATTTCCTACCCACCACCTCTGCTCACTCCACCTGCCTTCAGGGCCCCAGTCCTGCATCTCCTCCTGTGAGGTCCAGACACAGTGAGCTGCAGGGCCATTTCTACTCCCTCAGACACTCTGTACAGATGCAGCTACTGCTGACGATCTGGTCTGTGGTGACTTTTTCCATGATTAGTTGAGATCCTGCACACTTGGTTTTGCATGCATTGTCATCAGTAACAATTTATTATTATTTTTTTGCATTCTGAATAGCAAAGGTGAAACCAATAACCTGCAAAGGAAGACATCTTCAGATCATTCAGCTGCAAATAGCACAAGGTGGGCGTGGAAGAGATATCTTTTTGTGCTGCAGAGTAAACCAATCAGAACCCCAACCTCTGCCTCACACCTAGGTAACTACAACAACAGAAACAGGAAAAAAAAAAAAAGCAGCAGCTTTTTCTGAATTATTTTAAAAGCACTTTTAGAGAAGACGCTGAGCTAATAACCAGCTCAGGTGCACTAAAGAAAACTTCTAGGGGAGAGAAAGAAAAAATTCAAGACCACATTTCTCCTCTAAAACAGCAGCAGTGATGAATGGCCTGATCTCAGCATTGCTTCATGGTTGTTTCTAAGTCAGAAATACAAAGAGGCACAATGACTACTGATGTTCCCCTGGACTGTTGACTCCCCATTCCTCCATGCAGACTAGACTTAAGCCTACGTATACATCTGGAGACATGAGAAAACCAAAGTCAAGAGAGAAGGTAGGAAAATTCTGAAAGAATACAACATCCGTGAAGTGTATAGACAAGACGAAATGGCAAACTATTTCACACTGACCAACAGGCTCTTACAAAAGCAGAGTGAGGAGACTCCAACACACAAAATCACAGAAGAACAAACACCCTACGCTGACATTTAGGTACATTATTTATATGATAGATGGACAAAACACTGTAATAACAAAGCAAGCTTACTGCTACTCATTCATTGATGGTCTCACTTTCACTTTAAGCTGTCCTTCTTGCCTTGAAATTAAAAGTCAGCCATTCATGACATGGTGAACATCATGAAATTTTATAAAGGAGGCATTCTTGAATTTCATGAAGGATTCAAAAAGTGTTTGAATAATCTGTTTTCACTGTACCTTCTCTTTCCCTACCTCAAACATTCAGCAGTGTGCATGAATTATACTTTATTAGAAGTGCTTGTAGTACATTTATGCACTGTATAAGCAAAGAGCAGTCCTCAAACATAAGAGGTATAACCTTGATCTTCCACAGAAGGACAAAGCTCAGAATCACGGTAGATTGCTACACTTTGCAGCTAATCCCTTGAAACACCGCTACCTACTTTTTCAGGGATTTCACTTTAAACTGTCTATAACGTGCTAAAATAAAATCGAACTGTTGACCTTCTGTTCCCCGACAGAAAAATCATATACTCTTTTTTATATATTCTTCTAAACTACAAAGAAGAAGAGATGTTTGTTGAGTTCAAAAACACATTTATTCCCACCAATCAAGGCTGTTTAAGGAAAAAGAAAAAAAGAAGACACTCTTTCTAGACACTGTTCATCTGACACTTTTTAGCAGTTTATCTACCATATTACAAATTTAATTTACTGCATGACAGTAGGAAATTCTGAAAAATACACATATTTTTTAACTTTCTAGTTCACAGAGACCTAAGCATTCAAAGGCCCTGTTTGGACTCTGTTCCTATGAACTTTCCAATTTGCTGCTATTTCAAACACCAAATAAATTCTTACAGTTATGAATTATTATTGACTAGGTCACTTGGAACAGAATTTGTACTCTACACTGAAAGAGGCACGTGCATAGAAAGGTGAGGGGGGAACAAAACTTCTCTATTTAAAAATCTCTTAGGACAAAATTTCATGCAGAAGTTTACCTGAACTCAGGGTAACCCTAACACCTATTAATCTCCTATTAAAATCTAGGGGAGAGCCTCTTCAACGGAAAACCTCTTTCCAAAACTGGGGTCTTTGAATGCTACAGGTAAAAATAACCACCAGACATAAGATATCTTCATTCTTTTCTCTGTGCTTGCATGTGTAATCAAAGGCGCAGCTTCTACTGATATTTAACAGCTTCACAAGTCACTTGCTGGTGAAATCAATGACTGCTGTGCTAATGCTACACAATTAAAAAACAGGAGCCCAGATAAGAAAGGGCCACCCAAGTCTCCCCCTAAAATCATCTATTTCCCTTTGATCTAACAAGCTTCTCAGAATCAAATTGGGATCCCACCTTCACACTCCCAAAACACAAATGCAGATGAACCTCTCTAAAGCTTCACCTTTCCCAATACAACAGGCCTCTAGCCAATCTATCCTACAGATCTTCAAAATCACTTAAGTCAAGACCGAGCTTTTGGCCTGGAATGTTGGCAACGTTATTTCTTTTAACAAAATATTTCTTACGTATCTTCCTCCAGCTTGAGAGAGTTCCTTTCAGAAAAAAAGTAGTTCTTGTGAATGCCCTACCACATGATTACAGCAGGAAGTCTGCTAATTCCCCAAAGGGGAGGAGTACGTGCCTACACCAAAAAGAAACAGTGTTCAAGAACAGGACAGAGAACAAGAATATTTTTTTCCTAATTTATTTTTTTTAAGTGTTTCTGCAAAGCATGCTCCACAGAACACGGATTTCCATAAGCACACTAAGGATATGTACATTATTCTGAACTCTTACCTTGCTGTTCAGTTGCTCTAACACTGCTTACTCAGATAATGGCAAGCAAGGAAGTCACTGCACGGCTGTTCGCTCTAACATGATTTTCCACTGCACTAGAGCTGCTGCTCCAGAAAGTAAACCCGACTTTTCCCATAGAAACTGTTACCCAAAACCAAGAAAAAACAACTAGAAGAATTAGAAGACGTTTTTTTTTATTTTTTCAGATAAAAAACATACTCAGTAGAGATCAAGACTGCCTGGCAATGCTGGACTCTCGTTGCCCTTTATTCCTACTTGACAACTCCAGTGCTTCAGCAAAAGTCATCTTTTTTCCCTAAATCCTCTTCTACTGTTTAATCTTCTGCCAGAAATTTCTCCCCAGACCACTTTTCTCAACAAAATCTGTCTGCAATAAGCAAATCAGTTCAAAATTAAACATCTGGCTTTGGCTACTGCATCAATTTCCCTCTCATCTGAAAATGTTACAGACTCACACACTGATGAGATGTTCTATCCTCACTCGTGGACACATTTTCTTCTTTCCTCCCACAAGATAACAATAAAATGCGTCAACAAATGTGAAAGAGAAATAGGAGAGCCACGTAATTCCCAAACATGAGGACAGACTGTGGGAACTAGTATCTGTACTATAATCAAAATCAAATGAAAGAAAAACAAGTTCAAAATCACACAGGTCTGAAATTTGGAAGTTTAGCTACAAACTTTAGTCCTTCTGTATGAATACAAATAATTTATATTGGTACCAAGTTTCAGCAAAAGTGACTATTGTTCCATATACAATTTAAGCTGGGAGACACACAAAATATTCAGTGCTTCACAGCCTCTAATAGTACCTTAGTACTGCTAGCATTAAAAATTCAAGAACAAAACAGCTCTGTTTTAAGGAATATTAAAACAAAAGTAGACCATTTCTTCATTATCTGCATGAGACCTTATAAGAGAAGTCAGGAGTGTTATGAAATTTGCACTGGGCCACACTGATTAGCTTTTGAAGAAAATTCATACGCTAACACTAGAACTGTGAATAAGTGGCTGAAAGGAGTGGCAAGGAGTAATCCCCTAGTTCACAAAAATTTTGTATTAAGTGTCTGAAGTTTATACTTTGGAATATATAACAATTCACAAATTATCTCAAGGTGGTGGAACAGAAAGGTGGGTGGAAAGAAGATATAAGTGTCTCTTGTCCACCTAGAATTGTGGAACTCTTAGTGCTGGAAGGGATCTTTAACTGTCATCTGTTCCAACTCCCCTGCACTGAGCAGAGACATGCACAGCTCGATCACATTGCCCAGGGCCTGATATCCAGCTCCACCTTGAAGTCTCCAGGGATGGGGTACCCACCATACCTCTGGGTGAGCTTACGAATGAACAGGAAATTAAGTTACCCTTTCCTGGGTCTCAGAGACTGTAAATACTTCAAACGACTAACGCCATGCATTTTTAGTTTCTTTGTTCTTGTGCTCCGTGTTGAAAATTAAGC
Organism: Odontophorus gujanensis; assembly: GCA_013399175.1. Lineage (NCBI taxonomy): Eukaryota > Metazoa > Chordata > Aves > Galliformes > Odontophoridae > Odontophorus > Odontophorus gujanensis. The sequence continues at coordinate 54,933 of VXAB01010421.1, read as the reverse complement.
TCTGAGGAATAGTTCTTGAATTCGAGTGCTAACTGATGCCATATTCCTGCTTCTTCACTGTGTAATATGTTTAGGTACAAAAGCTCTCAACTCTGAAAGCAAGTTTTAGTTCCAGAATGGCGAGCAGTCTTGTGCACTGCATCAAATGCTGCCTTCTGTGTTTGCACTCTTATTTTCTAAGGACCGCACAGAATAAGTCAAGACTCAGGAGGCAGAGATGCCCAACCAGCACTTACAGGCCAGAATCTGACCTGTACCCTGCTTCACACCACCCTCTTCCTCTACTTCTCCTAAACCACAGCCAGAGAGCAGGTTGCAGCAACCCACTGACAGTTCTGCTTCCACCTTTTTTCCCCCTTAGAATGGCAGCAGCTGTTCCTCACACAAGCAGACATAAGCCCACCACACATATGTGACACCACCACCTCCCAGGCCATTTTGGCCACATGGTGAAGGTAATACATGGGAGAAGGGCACAACATGCAGCTCTCCAGATTTCCCTAAATTTCAGAAAATACCTCAGAGGAGCTGTGTATCCAAAGACTGCGTGGAGCATAAGCGAGTATTGGGGAACATAAGCTGCTATTATTCCTCTGATGGTAAGGTTCAAGGTCTAAAGAGCCCTACTGTCAAAACCTTGCTTACAAAGTTGTTTTAAAAAAAAAAAAACAGTTTTATAAATATATGTACATATAATATATAAATAAGTATATTATACACATTTACATACACACAAGTATAAATAAAAGACTTGTTTTAGTGAAAACATTTGAGTAAATCTTACACAACTTTCTGTTTTGAGATAAATGCTTTACCTACAAAATGACCCATTTTTATCACTATAATGTAGTACTCTCCAGTCATGATGGAATAGATCTTCCCAAATCTTACATAAAATCAGAGCTGGTATCAAATGCCATTTAATGGTCTTTAGGGAGAATTAAGAGATGAAAACCAATACCTGCTCTACCTGTTTAATCCTGAAAGACAAATTCAGGAATCAAATGTAAAGATGGTCTAACCCACACCTCAGCAGCGTTTCTGGGGATGGTACATGTTAACTAGAGAACTAATAGTAGGAAACAACAAAGCTTATCAGGGGACATTCTTAAGCACCAACAGACAAAAAGATTAACGATTCTCTTGCAATATAGAGAATTCCAAATCAGACTCTTGGAAAACTGGAGATCCCCCAACTACCGGTTGCTTCAGGTGAAGGATCTCTGACATCACATCCTGCAGCCATAGGCACCAGCAGAAAATGCTCAGCTTGCATGTAGGAACATGACAGGTAACATTTCACTATTTCCCACCACAAAATAATACACTGATACAGGTAGATTTCTTTTAAGTTAGCGTGAAGATGTGGAACAACTGGCAAGAGGGAAAAGAAGTGCTAAGAAGGGATATAAAGTCTAGCACAGGAAAAAAAATGCAAGTCACAAAGACAGCAGCAACAGGCCTGCTGGGAGGACCAAGCATGTAGCTGTTGCATCCAAAAGTAAGAGCAGGATAAGTAAAACAAACAAGGGGAAAAAGAAGGGTAGGGGAACAGGTAGCAAATGTTCTGTTGAACACAGGCTCTATTGCGGGGAACAACTAAGAGCAGCTGATGTAGGAAACAGCCTCCAAATAAAGTACGGATAAAATGAGAGCTGCAGGGGAACCCTGAAACAAAAGAGCGTGGTGAGAAAGAGCACAAAGGAAAGGAGTGTAAAACCAAGGCACTGCAAGGAGCTATGATGTCTTAAAATGAGACTCACAAACTTAAGGTCAGGGAGGAAAAAAAAACTAATTTAAAAGGTTTACTTCTGTATGTGTGGAATTTTATGCCTCATATTATAGGCTTAAAAAAAAAATACACAACAGGACAAGCTCATTTTCCTCAGTCCTCTCTGCTTAGCACAATTCAGGCTTTGTCACCACAGTGCCAGCAGTAGTTGTAATCCAAGATTAATTAAGCAAGTTATGAGAAACAGAATTCCATGGCAAATTTATGACAGTAATTTTTAAACATTTTGTTTTGTAAAATCTACCAATTTTAGCAGTTACCAAAAATGCCTCTTCAACACAAAAAGGATCACAAATTGCAAATACAGCTTCTTCCCATTCATCAAAAAGAGCCATTTAGCAACTAGAAGTGTTTTTTAATACTGTAATGCATTTAATATAACATGATTTTAATATTCAAATGATATTTTGATACAGAATATGTTAAGAGCACTACTGAAAACATGAGCATTTACAATTTTAGCTGCATTCTTCTAACTTACACCCTGGTCCTAACACAAACAATGAATAGTTTAAAGTTCCTGCACAACCTCCAAAGCAGAAGAATTGTCTTCCAGCAATTCTGAAATAGAGAAACAAATCTGCAACTGATTTTATAACCAGGACCAACGCCAATGCTCGCCAGTGCTCCTCATACTGTGAAGCTCAAAGTCAAGCCCCCGAAGTACAGAGCTGTGAAACAAGCCTGGCATCCCTCACAAAGTTGAGGGGAGGGCATCTTCAGGAAAAGTTTGCAAGCAGAAGATAACAGTAGTTACTTCCTGGGGCAGGACAGAGCTATTAGGGTAGCTAGATCTTGGAGCGCTTGGTAACACCAGCCTCCGCTGCCTGGCTAATCTATTTCCTCCTCCAGGAGGGTAGTGGATTATTAAATCACCCCTCTGCTGATACAACCTTATCACGCTGCACAGTGTGCTGGCACAGGGGTTGCTTAGAATCCACACATCCTAAGTTCTCCAGCTGACTCTCCTGGATACACGCCTCCGTATGCAACACTTATCTAATGAAGGTTTTCAGCATGTCTGGATACTCTTCCATTAACGTAGATTAACTTCATGAACTATCTGTTCTCAAGATCATATTCTAAGCCACATCAGCTGTCCCTCAGAAAAGTAAGTGTATACTCCAGTCTTCTAACTGACTCGGGCTCAATGCAGGGATATGTTCGTTTAGTAACCCAAGAAATATGGGTTCAGCTAGTTTAATGGCATCCCATTCAGTGCTGGTCAAGAAATGAGTATTTTGTTACTGGTTCATAAACAAAGAGGCGCAAGCTTAATCTTAGCTTATTTATACATATATGATCATACATATTAACAATATACCTTTTAATTCATAGCAATATTCGTGAGCTAAGTAATGCTGTAGATAAGTAAGTAATACTCTAGATCCTTTTCAGCAGGCAAAGCCTTTTTTGGCTCAGAAAACTGACACGTTGGATGAAAAGACAGCTGAAGTGCATACAGACTACCAAACAACTTCCACCAGGGAAGATGCTGTCATCTTTTTGTTTTCATCAAGCTGAATGTTCCCATACCGATGAAAGCTGGGTAGTTCTCTCTGTGGCACAGAAATCATATGGATAGCAGTTACAGTGAGCCACAAATGCCGTTGGTGGGCTGCAACAGGTACTGTTGCTACCTACAAACCAAACCTAAGCTGCAGTCAGGAAAAATGGGGGTGGAAAAAATACAGACAAATGATTCGTAGTCTATTTTGATATTATTAATAAAGAAAAGCATGCTTGTGTTTTCATCTAAAGAATATTCAGGGGGTATATTACTGGCAATATGGACAGGAGAGCAGAAGGGAAAGCGTTCCTTCTCTAATATGGACTACCACCATTTAGAAAGTACTCTATCAGCGGCACAAGATAATCAGCAGTGTTCTATAAAATCCATAGCTGACAGCTTTACTTAGAGGCTTAGAATCAACATTTTTGACATTTGAGATAATTGACACAAATCCATTATTATTTTTCTTGGGAAAAGGAATGTAGAAATCTACTCAGTCCATATCTTTCATTCATCTAATTACTATCAGAACAAAAACTTCCCATGAAATCAACTCATAAGGTACATTAAGAACAGGAACTATTCTCTTTGGTTTTCAACTCCTCAGAAATCCATTAACAACTGCAAACATGCTGAGCCACAAAAAACACCAAGAAGTACTTTGATACAGCACTGCAGACAGTTGTATCAGGTTGAAATCAGTGTGGTGCTTCTACCTCTTCAAATGAAGATGACTGCTCTTTCAGAAGCCACCAGTGAGTCCCCTGCCTTGCGACACATGTGCACTTACACAGCAGCTGCCTGAATACCTTTCCAGACTAAGCTCCCCACCAAGCATCCTAATGCTGTAACCACTGACATCTGATCTCAGTCTGGTAAATCTACTGAGCACGAAAAGACTGTGATAACTGAGCTTCATCTGCTTACTGCTGATTTCTTCAGACTATTTGCCTTCTATGTACAGATGTACCCCTGCACACCCAAATAGTACACTGCAGCAAGGTATATGAAGGCAAGCTTTATTCACAAAAAAAATATCACAATAAAGAATATTTCCCAAAACAAATTATCTAAACATTACCACTAAAAGGTACATATAAATAGTGTGACCACTTTCCAAAGCATTTTAAAGTGAAATACAAGAAGTATTTTTTTTATTTTTTTTTACAAAGAAACTGTAAGTGAATGAGTAACAAGTTCAAAAATCACAGAATAATATTAAATATCATATTCTATAACACTTACATGCTTTTAGGATAGTTTCAAGTTTTCAGCAACTGAATGACTGGAATAAATTGCCAGAATATTTTGCTTTCTAATTTCATACAAATGTAACTACAGAAATGACGAAGTTTTAACAACAACAAAAAAAGTGCATTTCCATGCTGTTCTCTTTTTTTTGAAAAACAAAGAAACAAACAACTGAAAGCAGCTAGAGTGCAGTTATTAAAGGATGACCATTTAACACGTACAAATTATGCCACAGTTATCAGATTTGACAAAATCCTGTGAGAACCCATTATTGCCTGCAGTTTGCTGAGGTATAAAGAACATTTTCAGGGTAATTTCTGAACGTTTACCAACTGCATTTACTTTTCAAAGAGCAAAATACTTACTACGTTCTGATTCAATGAAGCATTTCAAGTACAGGTTTCACTGAAGCTACACACATGCATTAATTTCCTTTTTGGAACAGCATTAGAATGCTCCATGTTCTGAACAATCAATTTTACTCAACTCAATATAGTCCATCGGAAACATGAACAATGGTATGCATGCACATACAAAGGACAGAGATGTTAAATATAATACAGAAATTAGATTTAATTTTCTTACTGAAATAAAAGTGTTGCCTGACTGGACAGAGCAAGTATTCTGTATACCTACACTTAAAAGGGTAGGTCAAGCAATTATGATATCCAAAGACAGAAAAGGCTCTTTTTCTTTTCATTGTAGCAAGCAATTGTCTGTTTGGGAATTATATAAAACCTCATCTGCAATAAAAATGTTTGTTTTGGGTGTTTCTGGTGTTTTTGGTTTGTTTTATGTTTTTATTTTAAAGGGTAGAAGAAAAAATATTTTTGACTCAGAAATAGCTTGAATTAAGAGTACGCTCAAGCTCAGACTCCAGAAACATATTTCTCTAAGTAAAACGACGAGGTTTTTGTTTTATTAATTTTTTATAGAAAATGTGAATGAAAGTTACGATGAAAGAGGCCAAGAGAAAGACAATAGTTTTATATTACATGTTTGAAACAAATACAAGACTTGGGCCACAGTTAACAAGCTTATTTGAGCAGACGTTTCAGAAGAAAAGTTATAATCATTTTACTGCGATTAACATTTTAGCTAGTTGAATCATTATTGCTTTGGGGATTGTGTATTTGTCTTCTATTTACAACAACGGCCATTTCAAGAGCTTTTTTACTTCGTCTGCTATCTACATACAACAACAACAACAAAAAAGCAACAAACCAACCACTCTACTCTTCAAAATTTATTACAAAAGACTTCTCACTGTTGTTCAAAAATAATTACAGAATGTTCAAGGCTACACATTCTGATCTGTTGGGAAGGCCAGAGTTATAAAAGCATTTCAGAATGTAATGGATAGAAATAAATTAATCTGAAAATGTAGTGCAAAAGTCAACCCATCTTAAAGTATTTCACAGTTTTCTTTTCCATTACCTTGAAGGAAACCCAATCATTTCCAAAAGCATTTCCAATAACATAGGTGATAAATTTAAGACTGGATTGCACTCGTAATTCTAACTGATTAATCTGCATTTTATTGACATTAGATCTAATTTGTTTAATGTCTGATAACACTTCACTGAACAACCATTAAAAGAACTCGCAGCAAAATCAAGGCACATGAGGTCTTGATGCATTGCTTATCACCTAAGGACTAAAAAAATGTTAGTAATTAGCCATCATAACTTCATTTTGAAGAAGGTAATTTTATTTTAATTTGTAAACAGAGCACCTGAGTAAGAATACTAAATCTGTCTGGTGAAGTTCCCTTGTCTGTGCTGCAGCCAGTACAATGCTAGAAGTTTATTCAATGTTCTGCTTTTTTTTCATTTTTTTTCTTTTTGAATAGTTGTAATGAGGTTTCATTTCATTAAAAGTTACTGAAAAAAGACAACAAAGTACACATACTAACTACGTGAGCAGACCTGCCACAAAATATAAACCATCAGCTCCATAACATTAATTCAGTCTTCAGAGACGGCTTAGTAAGTTACTCTATATTTATACTGAACTCAATTCTGATCTACACTTAGAGAAAATAAAAACAAAAACAAACAAAAATGAAACAAAGAAATCACCACAAGTATACAAGCCTTCTTTTATTTCACTCATAAATTATTACTCAGTTTTTAGAAATGAAAGAATAACAGTGAGGCAGCTAAACTGAAGGCAATGAATTACTACTAGGCCTCCTTTCCTCCCATACCAATACATTTCATCTACATATTCTCTAGGATAAAAGTGTCCTAAGCCATAGTAGTAGGTAGCAAACAGAAGGTAAGAGCCAAAAAACAGCTGTAGCAGTACCTAGTGCTTAATTAATAACTTGATCCTATCTTTTTTCTTTTTCAAGCAAGAGCTACAACAGGTTTGTCTCAGATCACAGAAAGAAAAAAGATCTGTTACTTAATAAACGATCCAGCAGTTTAAAGAAAATTACAGGTATCACACCACATGAAAGCACAACTTAGCAATATATCCAGTTGACTTCTTATCTTTAGATACAAAAGTAAGGCCCGAATCACTCACCTTTGGCACGCTGTTAAAAGGATCCAGGCAGTGAAAGGCAGGATTCTCCAACAAAGTTACGTACACAACTATCTGAAACAACAAACAACACATTTTAGTCTTAGCACTGAAGATAGATCTTCAGGCAATTTGGTTCTCATTCTACTAAATCTCTTAAGAGATTACGAAGAGAAGGCAGAATGACTTCAGCTTGATCCATGCACTCAGTATAAATGGAATCTGTGTCCATCCAGGAAAAAAAAAAATATGTTAAGTACAAAGTCAGTGTAACTGCAGAACATCCAAACCAAGTAGGGAAGAATATAAATCCAGCCACAACAATACAAAGAAAAATTAGTGAATAAATCCAATTAAAAATTCAACAGTTCTAAAAATTGCATCTGAGCTGCTTCAGCTATTGCTCCCTTCACTTTTACACTAGCAAGTTTGACTTGCATCTTCCTAAGGGAAACCACAATCACATACAGAAAACTGAGCATGGGAGCAAAGACCTGGGCAGCAGTGTGAAGGACAGATAAGTCCACACATTGGGTACCTGCAAGGTCCCTGGCCTACGACACATGGTTCAGGGCCCTCCAACACAAGTCAGACTGAACTCTGAAGTTGACAAGGAGAACTCTCATTAAGGAGGTTCTGTCTGAACATGAAGAAGGAAGGGTTCCCCACAAGGTTGGCTGGGCACAGCAACATGTCTTCCAAGAAATAAGGGGACCTTCTGCCTGAGAGTCTCAAAGATCAACTTAACAGGGTCCCAGCTTTGGCCCTAGCCCTGCTCCAAGCAGGCTTGGATACATGACCTTCATAGGGTTCCTCCACGTTGACCTGCTGTGTTAAGTGTTACTAACAATAAAAGTAGTATTTCAGAAGAGATCTCAGATTACTTCAACAGTTTCTATTTTCTAACAAGACTTCTAACTCCAAAGAATGTCTGACACATTCAGGACGTGTGAATTTGTTAAGATCCAAATCAAACAGAAGGAAAATATTCCAAGCATCTTCCTGTACTACAACCCTTAGCTCATAACAACACATTATTACAATTCTTACTCATTCGAAGGCCATTTGTGCACAAACATTTGTGTTCAAAAATCTTCCCTGAACAGACTCAAGTAAGTTGCCACACTACAGAAGTATCCTACAAAGAAATTAAATTACAGACAGCAATTCATGTGGTGTGTGGAATTCATCTAATTCATGCTAATGAAAGGGGAGGGGAAAAAAAGTACTGAAGGAAATATTGCAAATATGTTCCAAAGACATTTGAAAGCGAGGTTTGGACTTCCGCTCTTTATAAGGAGAGAAAGGGAGACTGATAAACACTGAGGACAGAAGAAATGGCTCCTACTCTCCAGCTACCTTGAAGTCTCAAGGTAAGCAGGATGCTGCTCCTGAAACATGGGAAAGAACAAAAAACACAGGAGGCCAAATTGTGATTAAGTACTGAACACTGGATGAATGAAAATACATCTGTAATGGCAGAGAGCTGATGCTATGGGAGAATGGCCTACCACCTGCCATCCCTTCTTTTGTGCTTAACTACAAGCTGAAATGCCCACTACACTGCATCCAGGCTCTTTATTTCGCCAAGTTTTCAGTAGACAGACAACTATGTTTCGCCAAATCAATCCTCCTGCCCAGTTACTGCATTCTTAGTCTCCAGAACTATTATTCACCATAAGAACTGCTCTCCATTTTAAATCACAGAACTCAAGATACACTGTAAAGGGAAAAGATACTTTAATAACCAACATTAAAAACCCTAAAGCAAGGTAGATCTCTTCCTGACAGCTAAATGTTTTCAAAGTCATAGAATCATTAAGACTGAAAAAGACCTTAAGATCATCTAGTCTAACCATCAACCCATCACCATCATGCCCGTTAAATCACGCCTCTAACTGCCACATCTACACATTCCGTCAACACCTGCAGGAACAGTGACTTCACCACCTCCCTGAGCAGCCCGCTTCAAAGCCTGACAACTCTTTCAGAGAAAGAACCTTTCCTAATATCCCACTTGAACTTTCCCCAGTGCAACAACTTAAGTCCACTACCTCTCTTCCTATCACTAGTAACCCGGAGGATGAGAACGACTCCCATCTGTCCCCAAAATCCTTTCAGGTTCTTGTAAACAACAATAAGCCTCCTCTCCCTGTTCCCTTTTGTAGTATGCTTCTCTCCTGCCAGAATATTGTTAATCATGAGAGGGAAAAAAAAAGCAAGAAAGCAAAAGATACTTTATTTTGCTACGAGATCTTCTAAATAGTACTCTTATTCCCCTCTCACCCCACAAATCATCTACTGTCCGTTAATACCCACAAATAAACTACTTCATCAACCTTCTGACATTGCTTCAAGGGATTTGGAGGTTCTGTACTTCAAAGAACAACTCAACACTCCAAGTGACTGCTTCCAACTTCACAAATGTGCATCAGTGTTTATAACTTGCCTTGGAAAGTGAGCAGAGAAACACGACTGTTAATCATCAATACCTGAAAAATGAACCCTATATTTATCAGTTAACTGGAGAGAAAGTACAGTTGGGTAACATAAAAGTCCAAATTCTATCTAAATATATAAGAAAAGAAAAAAACAAGCCACAAAAGTATTTCGATATAACTCTATTTCATACAGAAAGAGGCTTCACTTTCACAGTCCAATTAACAAACACTAAAAGTATCTCAGAACATACAAAGAGTCAAAGGAGGAGATACATATTAAATAATTTATATATAATATGTATATAATAGATACATACAAGAAAACCTCATTCCTACCAACACTTTTCCTGAAATAAAGCTCAGATGCACAGACACAACAGCACAAGATGCATACAGGTTTTTCCTCTCTGGGCTCAATTCAATTGCATTTTGACCTCTAATTCTGCTTTTCTCCTGGTAAGTCTTGATTTTGCTACACAACAGCCAGAAAATATTTATGCTCTGACTTTCATTAACAATCATTTCCCAATGAGTATGAATCTATTTCCATCATATCTCCCCTGCCAAAAGCTCCACTGGCAGCCCTGCAACTTGCCAAGTGACTCAAACTCAGGATGGAAACCTGGACCACAAAGAATTCACTTATGCATCAAATACATTCCTTGCAACAGTACTTCAGTTAGGCAAGTCTGAGATCTTCCTTCTCATGCATGGTGAATGGAAACAGTGATTACAGTTTGAGATGGCCTGCACCTGAACCACAGGCTTTGCATCTTGAGTGGGGTTTTTTGTCACAGTGTTCTAACAACCAAACTCTAGAAGGTCGTATCTGATGAGAAAGTCAGGGCGGGTCATGAATATTTCAGCACTGAGAATACAAAATAATTTCCTGTAACCTCCAAAAGGCTTCAAAAGTAAATGGCAAATGTTCACTGTCCACCCACAAGACAAACTGCTGCACATGAGGAAACTCTGGAAATGAGTCTACACTTTCCAAAAGGGTGCCAAGTAAGGCAGGCAGCCACTGCCATGGCTGCCCAACAGAAGCACAGTACCCAGGGCATCATCAGTGCCTCAGACTCTGTACCTTTTGGTGTCGTATCTCAATCCAACTCCAGGCCACACCTGGAGCAATGTGTTTAGTTCTGGGACCACTAGTACAGACCTGGATGCATGGAAAAGAGACCAATATAGAGCCATCAAGACGATGAAGGGAGTGGAGTATCCATTCTACGAGAAGAGGAAGTTCAGCCTGGAGAATAAGGCTGTAAATACCTGAAAGGAAAGTGCACAGAGGACAGAGGTTCCTTTCAGTGGTGCCCAGTGGCAGGACAGGAGACAATGGGAACAAGCTGGAACACAGGAGACTCCCTCTGAATAGCAACAAGCACTTCCAGGCTCTGTGAGTGATGGAGCACTGGCACACGCTGCTCAGAGAAGTTGTGAAGCCTCCTCCTTTGGAGATCTCCAAAAGTCACTTGGTCATGGCCCTAAGCATCCTGCTCCTGGTGGCCCTTCCAGCCTTAGCCAGTCTGTGATGCTGTAATACCAGACTACTGAGAGCCTCGCTGCTTTCACATGCAGTATGCCAAGGTCTCACGGGAGGTGGGTCCTGCAAGGTTCAGAACAAAGGCATGGAAGATGACACCAGGGAGCAGGAAACACAGAATACAGGATTTAGGTAAACATGTGGTTACAAGCACGCAAGAGAAAGATAAATCTGTCTATGTTTCAACTGCAATCTCAGTTACTCATTGGTTTGTTAGACCAAAATCTCCTCAACACAAGAACTGCTTAAGTCCCACAGTGAAAAGTGTTTCTGAGTAGTCAAAAATGGGTTTGAATGTGGTGCTTCAACAAGTACCGAAAGACAACGATCAGTAGCATCTAATAAAACGTGCACCTTAAATTTAACTGTGTAATCTTTAAAGATTACAACTTTAAGAATAAATTAGTGCTCTTCTAATGATTATCTGAAAAGTAACCTCCAAAGTTATTAACCATCTTCTCTTTCATTAATAGCTGCGATGTGCCCCAATTTCTTTATCCCCATGACTAAAATCCAAATTCAGTCTTACAATGACTATTTTCAACGACAATTCTCTCAGGCTCCCTTCCCAACACCCAACCACCATCTATTTAAATTCTGACAAGAAATAGCTAAAATAATCTCTCTGATACTTAATATGCTAATACACAAAAATGACCCGACCATAAACCTGCACCGCACAGTCTGGGAATTTTAACTCAAATGATAAGTCATTCAAGTGACTCTGATAACTATGATAAAATTCAACAATTGACGTATTGCTGGTGACCTTCTGGAGAACAAATGAAAAGCACCACATTAATACAAATTCTCCTGCAGAGAAGATCATGCTGGCAATCTGCCAGTTCATTACACCATCTAGCTCCACTTCAACATTAAATATTGTCTTCCTTTGTAATTGACTGAAATACACTAGAGCAATCGCAGGTAACCACTTTGGGCTATTAAAGTATTCCATTAAGACCTCTCCATTAGGCAGATATTTCAAATGAAGTTACATCAAAATATGCTATGCTCAAAATATTTTAACTGTACAGACAATTGGGCATGCACAACCCAGTGCCACGCAGCAGCAGACACATCAGCAAAAAAGCACTCAGGAGCAAAATGCCTGCCTGAATTTGCTTGAAACAAAAATAAACCCAAAGTGTATTCAAGGTTCTAGGATACCCTTAGTATTTTAACTGCCTAGCTGTGTATCCTCACAAAACTCAGTTAATATTACTGTATTTGTAACTAAGAAAATGGTAGAATAAACAACTATTGCTAAACTTAGATGAATCCATTCATTTACTGAATACTACAAACACAATTTGGTGTAAAACACATGCAGAAATCAGAAAGCAAGACTAGACACATGCAAACATGCTTCAAGGAAGAAGCAATTAGGCATTTAGTTATCACTGGTCACCCAACTATCTTGTTGTTTTGTTTTTTTCATATATGCATAGTTCTTCTTGTCTGGAGGGGTGTGTCCAAGAGGAGCACAAGAAGCAAAAACAGGCAGCGGGTCACACTTGGCCCCACCACAAACAAAGAGGCCACAGTAGCATATATTCTCATTTAACTCCTGTAGTCAGATCCGTATCATCCACAGACTTGGTATGTTTCTAAAAAAGCCCAAGAACAATTTTAACATCTACATCACAATCATTAACTCCCAATCCACTACTGAAACTTGGGTAGTTCATCTTCTAAACAGTACTGATGTTTATTTGAAAGAACATACTTCCAAAAACAGCTTCTATTATCAGCTTCCTCCACCTGCAAAACATGCATGAATAAAATCTTTCTAATTTTGCAGAAAACAATGAGAGCTATTGTATTTATCTATTAATGATTGCACCTGCTATGTCTACAACATATTCTATTGAATCACATTGTTTTGTTCAAGGGAACTGTGCATCTTTTACATGCTCTCAGCTAGAAGATTCCCTTAAAAATTTAAGCTATTAAATAACTTAATGTTGATAATAAATTACTAACAACTCAGAGTAATGAGAAAAACATTTTTTAAATTCCCATCTTAGAAATTCCTGCTTAATACTTAATGATATTGACAAAATGATATTGATATAATCTAAACCCAGTGCCACAAACTTTCAATTAATGCAAACACTGAAGTAGAGGTGGGGAAATCATGAATGCGAGGACAGGAAGCATCATCCCAGCTAGGCTACAAATGCCTTCAGAGGACACCTAATATTCCAGCCCCCCAAAAATAAAACAAACCACACTCACCTGCCTTTGACACACAGCAAAGCATAAAAATAAATGCTAGCCATGTTCAGTCCTTTGTCATATGCCTCCTTCATGCTACAAAGGTACTATGCCACTAAAACAGTTCCCATTTTGCTGAGCACTGCTATTCAAAAGCAATCCCTAAAAGGAAGAACAATCAAACTCAATTTTATCTTCATTCCACTGTTTCTTCTTTTCTATTTAAAACATGAAATAGGAACTCAGAACCGTTCTAATTTTCCTTATTTAAGAATTTGCATTCTGATTACATACGTGCACGTATACACATCCCACAAGACCACACAGAAAAAGCAACACAGGTCTTGATTAATGCTTAGGACAGCTCTATAGGCACCTCACAAATGCTTGCAAAGGTACAATGAAGACCTGAATCATCAGTTATAATCGCAGATAAGTAAGCAGAAACCTAACCACACCTAAGGATGTTCTTAAACTCTGTATCATAGGATCTCTGAGGAAGGAAAGGATCAGACTTCAAATCTTACACAGTACTTATCAGGCTTTTCAGGCCACATTTCTGACCATGAAGTAATTATTTTTCTTTCCTCAATAGGATACCTTAAAAATCAAATTCGTAGTTTGAGCAGCAAGAAACATCTTAGTTATCTAACTTCCTTCAACACTTCAGAATCCAGAAAGTAGCATTTTAAACGTGCACTGTAACAATTTGCTCCACTGGAACTTCAGCCTGTCTCTGATTTATACTTTTATTTTAATTGACAGTTTGTAAAAACAGCACAAAGACAGCCTTTTCCATGAGTTAAAATTAGTTTAGAATTTTTCATGGACCAGCATGGTTATTAATAACTGATCAGTCCAAACAGCTCGCCAGCAGATCCATTTCTCCTGTTACATATTTGCCATGTAATGTTCTGTGTGTCAAAATACATATACAACCAACTGAATTATACCAATTCTTCCAGATGTCTCTAAGTCAGAGCTTTTAATCCAATACTTGGGGATTTCAAGGCTGCGGAAGATGCCGAAAAACAACATGTCAATACAGTCATTAGAGCAATCTAGAGATCTGTACGTCTAAGTAAAAATGCCTGCCTCTGCTGGAAAAAAGCACTCACAGGTGGCATTTGGAGAAGTGAAAAACCACAGATTCCAGTAAATTAGCTACCACGGAGGATGTAACACTTAGTCACAGGCAGATTATCATTGCAACACGAAGCAGAGACTTCTGGTTACCACTCTTGGCTAGGAGCATGTTTCAAGTAAGCAAATAAATCTCACATCTAGGCAAACAGATGAGATTTGCTCTGGGTAAGACACAACAGAAAATGGACTGTAACAAGGACTACAGAGTTTTCAGGTCACTATCACGGTAGAAAAAAAGCAAGGCATGCTTCACAATTCAAAGTTAAAGTTTAACTCTTATTACAGCTCCTGTTCTGATAAATTATTTGTTTTTTATTAGTCCAAAGATTATCTTTCCTATTTCCATATGTTTGCATTCAACAGTTGCTTGTTTGGCTGTAACAGTACCGTCTGCCATCAGAAGCAGTGCCACTGCTCTCTTCATGTAATAGCATACAGACAAGGTGATGTTAATTCAGATATAGCAAGGTCAGTGTTTGTGTTTGGTGCTGCCAGGCAGACGTAGAGAAATGGAGGATGTACTCACAGCAAATTATGACCAACATCTTCACAGAAAACTGCCAGAAACTTACTGGTAGTTCTCCAACAGCCCAGTGGCAGCTCAGTGCATTATACCAATCACAGAATGGTTTGGGTTGGAAGGGACTTCAAAGTCCATCCAGTCCAGGGCTGCCCCAGGCCTCAACCAACCTGGTCTTGAGTGGAGGGTACCACAGCTTCTCTGAGCAGTCTGTGCCAGGGCCTCCCCACTGTCAGATGTGAAGTATTTATTAATACATAATAATATTTATTAATAATCTACATCTTCCCTGCTCTAAAACATCCTGGAGGATGTTTGAGTTTTGGTTCTCTACCTTCGTCCAGGTGCACAGCTACTACGTACATACTGACACTGGAGGCACTGCTGCCAAAGTATCTTTTTGCTAAAGAGTGCACAAGCTCTGCTGCAGTCCATTCAGGCAAATTACACTTGAAATATAGTTAGTATGAGCAAGAGATATTTCACTGTGAAAGGATGGCTGCAGAAGGCCCAGATACCCTGACTTGCCGGTTAAGAAATCAAAACCAACTTCAGGTTTGAGAACAAGTTGGAGAAATCTGTCTCACAACTGTTACTGGCAGACAGACTAGGTGCAGGTGGAGCCAAGACTTCTGTTGTGACTACCTTTTTGCAACATCCAAAGTTAGCACCTTGAATTCAAAGGTCAAACCAAAACTGTTAGGTTGCTCATATCCAAGTAAAAGAACAAACACGCTGTTAGCTAGGATTGTTGTTTCCCAAGAACACAGAGACCCTAAAACCACCTTCCTTTCCTTTCCCATTTGTGATTGGATGTAACTGAATCTGTTTTGCCTGAACTGACCAAGATATTTCACATGAGGTGAACAGCAAGAACAGATTTTTACATAGCTTTGGTCCTGCTAAAGCATGCAGCAGTCATAGTTAGATGCTGCTGTTGTTGCCATTTGAAGGATAAATAGATATTCCAAAATCTCCTAATGCTCAAATAGAATTTGGCAACAACTTAGATTCTGACATTTTCAGCACTGACCTTCCCCATTTCACATCTAGCACACATCTGACGGCGTCTCGGTTCTATGTCTTTTAATCCCACCACTTCAGTGAAGAAAACTACAAATGAAAATGCAATGGAAATATTGCAGGCCTTGCAACAATAGCCAAAAAAACAAGATTTCCTATGGCAGCTGTCAAATTAACGACAACTCCAAAGCTATCTAAATACAGTATCTGGGCAGAAATTCAATTTGTCATTCCTGTCTGAATACCCCGAAAGAGAGTCCTACTGGGGTTAGAAGTGGAAATAATTGTAAGTGCAGATTAGCTACATAAGCAGCTTCACACTTGAAATCAGAACAAGGGAACAAAAACCTGAACACATGACATTTGTCTGGACACAAGGGAGGGGGAAAAGGAACCGCCAGACATCTGGCAAAAGGTCAAAGCCAATTACAATGTCCACATTTGCCCCCTAAGGTAATAGCTCCCAGGTTCACTTCTTAGGAATAAGGGGCATAGGCAGCAATTCAAAGATTTCTACTTAT
The DNA here is from genome assembly GCA_013399175.1 of Odontophorus gujanensis. NCBI lineage: Eukaryota > Metazoa > Chordata > Aves > Galliformes > Odontophoridae > Odontophorus > Odontophorus gujanensis. Next base: position 38,428 of record VXAB01010421.1, on the reverse strand, counting down.
TTCTATATCCTCCATTACTCCTGCATTTTTTTCTCAAAACTATTTCACATACTTCATATTTGTATCATACATATACATATATCAGACTACAGATTAAGACTGCCATTACAAACCACAGTTACAAATAATTCTAAGTATTTTCCACACACTTTTAGAAAGCTACTGGTAGGCAGCACAAACAAGAGCTCAGGTACAGCAAGACTGCACGTGCTATGACTCGTGTGAGCATAAACTTCCTGAAAGCACAAACTAAACTTACCTCAAGTCTACATAACAAAAATAATAACAACATTTCTCCACTGCTTAAAAACTAAAGCTTGGAATATCATTTGTCACGGTTGCTTTAATTCAAGGCTCTGATTTCTTTCTGCTGTTTTCCCTAACCTATTCTAGCTACCTATTTCTCTTTTACTGTGGAAGTCTCTGTTACTGACTAATTCTGCGGCATTTAGCATTTTCAGCTTGCTGAACCTCACCACAAAATTCATTATATTTGTGGTTTTATAACACACAGCTATCAAGCTGCCTTATATGTCAACAAATTCAAAAAAATAAAAAAAAAGGGGGGGGGTTCTTTTTTCTTATAGGCATAAGAAAATAATTGCTTCTGAAAATACAGATAAGTACAAGTTCATCTGTTTTTCAAATGAAACAGATAAAGAGAATGGCTACTAAACTGTCTAAAAAAAATGAAGATGTCAAACAGCCAAAGGAATATGAATTGTTATTAACTAAATTCTAACCAGGAACCTTCATCTCAATTACAGATGGATAAATAAACTTTTAAATATATAAAATGAATAATGCTGAAAAACACCTGACTGATTTAGACAGTTTCTAATTCTGATCAGTCCGGACACTAGTGTGAACACTTCTAAAGGAAAGTTTATAATTCACCAAATGCTTCTGCTACCAACACAGTATCAAATTCAGGAGAAAGAAAAGCATTCATTACGAGCCAAGTCCATCTTTAGGAATACATCTTCCAGGATGTGCTTGTTACACTACGACTCAAACAACTGAAGGATGGTTTTGGTTTTGTTTCCCTCTGAGCACAGTCATGGGATTTTCAGAGGTTTGAACATATGAAGTTACGTTTGTCAGAATTTCCTCAACTCTAGAGTTCACAGCTAATTCAGAGAAGTAATCGAAAGAAATGGGTAATGCACAAATATTGCTTGTGCTCTTGAACACCAGACATTTTTAGCTGAGATCAGTACCAGCAAGACAAGCTGCATACAGTCCTCACCTCCTCGGTATACTCAGTCTCAAAGCCACTTCTAGGGGCATGGGCAGAGATCCCTTTCCAAGCCACCAATGTGGGACATTACCAGTTTGGACCAAGTTCAGATCAGTAACCTACCACATTTTGTGATGCTACAGAATAACCTTAATTCAACTAAATTTGTCAATAATATAATTTACTTCAATTATTATCTTGCAATGAAAAAACCATCAGGTTTACTTAAAAATTATTTCCACGTGGACCATGGAGTCAATGATGCTGTCAGGAACATTTTGGCAAAGCCTAGAAAACAAGTTTCTCCAGTTTCAAATTCAATTTATTTAACCAGAGAGCTAGGATATACTCAAGGAATCCATTTGGTGCCAGTTTTTTATTACAAGAGATTTAATTTTTGTGTTCACTCTCTATTACACACAGAGCAGCAGTATCATGAATCCTGCTCTGCCATACATGTACTGCAAATCCAATTACTACTCTATTAGGTCTCATTTAGGTCCCATATGGTGTGACAATAAAGTGAACAAAATGAGCATCAACATACTTTTCAACCATCTTTACATTATGATATAGGTGGCAATCACAGCTTAATAACATTTCATTTATAATAAAGGCAGCTCTGACTTTTCTCTATCTGCCACATGTTTCTGAAGTCTCCCAGAAACACTTACAGACAACCACCCAGTGAATTCAACATCACCTGCAAAAATCTCACTGTTTGGTTTTATTATTTGTTGTTGTGATGTGATTTTTAAGTAAGCTCTTATTGTACCTGCATTTAAAAGCTCTCTTCACTAGAGCTCTCAGGTGCTCAGAATACTTCACCACTTCACTGGAGTTAATTTATGGACACACTGTAATCATGTACCCCTCTACTTTCATTCATGTACCTGCCAAATTTGTCTCACCATCCAGCAATTCACTGTTGATAGATGTCCAGACGCCCTTTCTTTCAGGAATTCAGAGGAAAAAAAAAACAACAAAACAAGCCTTCAGCACCATTTAGTAGTAAGCACTCAACTCACTCAGAGTTCTCTAAAGGATGACAAAGTGTCTTGTTGAATGGCTCGATCTTTAGCGGCTAACCTGACTAAATCATCTTCCTCGTGCAGGCTAGAAATAAAAATGTCACACTGACATTTACACACATGATCTGTTATTAAAATACAAAAGCCAAGTAAGCACATGCTGTCCACTTTCAAACCCAGTCCCCATATCTGGTTATTTTATTTCCAAAACTGAAAGGTTCAATCTTTCAAAAACTAGCTTTTAAATATTTCAATTGCCTTGTTGAACAATTTTAGTAGTAACTATTAAATTTTGTCCTTTCCATGCCTCCCACTTATGATCAGAAGCAGTAGGAGATACTATTTCAGGCTAAGGGACAGAGATCTTAAGATACGTCAAGGTTTGTGTTCCAGTTCTGCAATTAGAATGAAAAGATTCGGATTAGTGCTTTTTCTCTTTATTCATCCCCTTGCTCCTCCCCCTCCTTGCTGGAAATGGTCAAAATACATTACAAAAAAAAAAAACAAAAAAGCCTTCGCTTTTTATTCCATTGCATTACTCAATTACGTGGTCTTCTCTACTGCATATTCATGCTTTGTTCTACACATTCTTCAAAATGCCTTCCCTCTCCATTACCTACCTCTTGAGCTCCAGCTGAAGCCCTCCCAGTTCCCTTCCTTGTATGTCTAGAATTATGGGCAGACCACAACACGGAATCTCCCAACAAGAGCCAAAGATCAGAGACCCCGAATTATCACTCCATTCACTCGCAGTTTTGAATCACAGAATCCTTAGAGTTGAAAGGGACCTCTGAGGGTCATTTAGTCCAGCTCCCCTGCAATGAACCGGGACACCACAGCTAGATCAGGTTAGCCAGCCTCGTCTTGAAAGTCTGCAGGGACAGGGCATCAAACACATCACTAGGTAACCTGTTCCAGTTTTTCTATATGTAAAAAGTATTTCTATATTTAAATAATTTTGAAAACTCTGTTTTCCTTCTAAGTAGGTGGAATAATTTTCTCTCTTTTTTAGAGGCCATTAATTATGCCCATGTTCATTTTACCATTCCTTCAGTAGCCTTCAATGGTAAATGCTGATCCTGTACAAGAGTTCACTCCCTTGATAAGTTACACACCTCAGACTGTACAAGAGCACAAACATCTCCTTGATAACACAAAACCTATTTCCATCTAACAGCAATAGTCGCAGAAATCCATTATAGATTACTGAAGCACACATGTACAATTCCAGGTCTCAAAATCAATTACAGCAACCTTCCATTTAAATTCGCAAATATCACAGATGCCACAAAGTACTTTCCTACTGACAAATGTAAAGGAACAGTTCTCTGTAAAAAAAATAAAAAAATAAAAAAATAAATAATAAAAAAAAAATCAAACAATTTCCAAGACCGAGGTTAAAAACAGACTACAGTGCTACTAAGTACTTAACTATAGTTACTATATTTTTGAAGCACTAGATACTTCAAGAAAGCAGTGAAACAAGTTACAAGTGTGTATCTGACACGTAGTATCAAAAAAATTATACAAAATTAAGAAACAGGCACCGTGTACAAACAAGAATCAACATCCTAATTCCTTCGACTAAGATCACCTTACTCCTCTTGCTGATATGTATTAATGACCTCAAGAAGGCTAAAACAATACTCTGCATTTCAAAATACACGTGCAACAAAGCAAAGCGGGCTTACTATTTTCTGCTACCTCATTATGTGAGATGTAAAGGAAGCAGGAGAACAGGAATAAAGCAACCCACAAAAATGCATATCCACCAAAACTCCCTAACATGGATTTGGATGGCTAGTACTGATCAGTACTGCACTTCTGAACAAGACAGTGCTACAATTATAAGCTGTACAGCAAGATGTTAAACACCTTGCATAATTTATGTTTCTGAAGCCAATTTTAGCTCTGCCACTTAAAAGAAAAGTAAGTTGACTGAAAATTCCTTCCGGTTGAATAAAGCTTCACATTCTTGAAGGAAGAATCACCTCAAAGCAAGGCAGCATTTTTTCTTCATCAATATTTTTAAATGTACCCACAGGCAGAAAAATTCTTCTTCCAATCAATGCTTCCTCAAAAGTCCCGGAGGCAGCAGAACTGCCGGGCCTCTGACAGAAAGAACAGTTATGCTAGTGAGCAGCAGAGTACATCAGCTGACAAACGAGTCGAAAGAAGTTCGTGGAACCTATCACTCAAATTTATGATGCCAGCTTAAAGAGCGAGCCACGTGACTATGGAACACACATCCGCAAACTCGCACGGTATCCTGCACGCTTACTTGAAGGCATTGCCAAAAAACAGAATGAGATCATAGGGGCCCCAAGAATTAGTCATGGTCTTTCCATAGTCCTCAGTAGGGTAGGAATTGCCCCAGAACTTGAAAGACTGACTCTAATTATCACCAAGAGCTCAAAATGACTATTAGTTAAACCTAAAAAAAAAAAAAAAAAAAAAAAAAAAAAAAAAAAAAAAACCAGCCAAAAAACAGAAAACATATAACTACAGTTTCAAAGGGAAGTTACACAGCTAGAAGTATTTGTACATTGAATGCCTCTGGGTAGTGTGATTGTTGCTTCAGTTCTACAGAGCTTCACCAAACAGCATCAAAAGCGTAAACCAGAGTGCAGAATCTACAGCAGATATATTCTGGTTGCTAGACCATGCTATCACATCCTCATTACTGCCATTACCTGTAATATCTAGATCAAAGCTTGAATGGGCATGCAATCACTTCTTAATTTTATTGCAGAAAGATCTGCCAAATTGCTTCTCGCTGATGTCTTCAAAATGAGTGCTTGGATAGCAGATTTAGACTTGTAATAAGCAACTGGTAAAGATCCCACGCCTTGCATACGATACAGAGTGGGAGACTGGTGTGAAAACTGAGATAGGAAGGTAAGAGTGATACAAAAACTGAGTGAGAAACAAGACAAGAGGCGTAAAATGTAAGATAAACACTGAAAAAGATGCAGAAAGATTTTACACAATTAGCGACTCCTTGTACAGGCAGGGAAAGAAAATACATTAAAAAGCAAAAATACATTAATACATAAAGAAGAAAAATACATAAAAAAGCACTGTGTAGTTTGGTTCTGTTAACTAAGCTGATGACAAACTAATGTTATTTACAACCACTTTTTAAAATCCGACAGAAAGTTAAGGGCTGGTAATAACCTAAGCAAGGATTTCCTTTCTGATACATTGAAATTTCAGAGCTAATAAATTTAAGTTCGTTTATAAACAATATAGGAAATGTCGACTTACGCTGAATACTGTGCCAAAGCATCACAGATTTTACTTAAAGTTTTGTGTTTGACAGCTTGAAATTTAATCCTGAAAAACAAAGTAAAATCCTAATGAATTCAAGACAGCGCTTCAGAAGATAAAGAACTGTGGAGATTTTGTTGTTGCTAATTGTGATCCAAGTCAAAGGCACAAGATGAAAAGGTTCTGCATATAGGGTTTCTTCACGTCTGAATAAATGAACACTTTGCAATTCTCAGTTTCTTTAAAAAGGTCAACATACACAACATTTCTACAAAAAGTGAGAGAGGAGCTTTCAAATTAAGATACAAAAGAATAAAAGGAAGGCTTCCTAACATACCCGCAGCATATCAGCGTTCCTCTTAAGCCATTTCACAACCAACATTTCCATCCAGATGGAAATCTGAGAACTGCACCTCACAGAAGGACCTACTTACTGCACCAGGAGCACCATGCTGCACGTCAGCCCTGCTTCTGACCAAGATATCATGAGCTGGGACAATGGTCTGTACGTGGGGAGAACGTGCAGCGTACGCTCCCAAAGAGGCTCCCAACTGTCCTATGAGAACTGCACCTTCCTGCTCCTCAGTCCTCATCAAACTGATGTATTAATTCACACAGGTTTAACGAATCGATTATTTTCCTGGAAAAGGAAAATGGTTTTCCTTCGAGACTCTGCCAGAGCTAAGAGCAGCAGAACTGCTGGTAGCTATGCACATCTATTGCCTTACATCACTAACCAACTCCCCCCTCACAGCCCACATCCTTCTTGCAGCCAGAATGCATTAAAAGTGCTTTCATTCAAGGTCAGAAACGACAATTACCTGGCACACGGCACTGAGCTGTGGAGATGATCGAATGCACAACAGTAAACTTAGCATCAGAAGCCTTTGAGTTTTGTACAAACCAACACACACAAAGGCTGTGGGCTGGAAGCAGTTATGAACAGTTGTACAGAAGCACAACCGTTACGAAAAATAAAAATGGTCACGAGGATTTAACTGAGTAACTTAATTTCCCCAATGAATGATCACTTATTGAGGTGGAAAGACAGAATTAATTTCAACAAACTCTACCAGTTAAGCAACTTTTGAGGCAAAATACGCATCATGCAATTTATGTAGGTCACAATCCATCTTTTTTTCCACACTCTTCCTATAGAAACAAAATTTTGAATTTCAGTGTCTTCAATTCTGTACAAGAGGTGCCTAATTGATCTTAATAATGAGCTATGTTATTAGTTTGCTATTCACAAGACTGAAATGCTTTTCCTAAGCAAAACCAAATTCCCCAAACATCTTTTCTGCATTTAAAAAGTTTCCATGGAGTCTCTAGGATTAAAAATAACCCTGGGACAAAATCTCCAGAAAAGCTTCCTAAGCTTTTAGTAACCAATGAGAGATTAAGAAAGCTAGTCTTGAAGTACAATCAATACAGAACCTTCTATGGGGACCTATATGAGAATAAGCATTCAATAATACATAAGAATTAGGTTCGGTCATTAAGGTCTGAAAGGGAAGTTAACTCATAAAAATGGTTTAAAATGAATGACTGAATTCAGTAACACAGAGTAAAAGAAAGCACAGGGCCCAACTCCATCTCTCTTAGCATGTGCAAGAATAAACACAGCCATATTAAACTGATAGTCCTACTGAAATTAGTGTGTCTTTTGGCACGTAAATGACATCTACACCGTGCTCCATTAGGGTTGCACCTCAGACTTAAGCATGCAAACCCTCAAGCAAAATTGACATCAAAGCCTCCCCCCTCATCTGCCTACAGAGCTCAGCAATAGATAAAATTGAGAATATGGTTTTCATTCATTTCTTCCAGGCACTCTAAAATTCACACATGCACCTCAGAGTGGCTTGAAATCTGGTGTGCCATATGGCGGCACATTTGTCATTTCCAGAAATATGTTGAATATGGGTTCCAGAGATATAAAACCCCAATAAAAAAAACAACTCCTGAAGCCAACAGACCCTATTCAAACGCCACCAACTTCATATTGTGCACAATTGGAGAGCTCAGGCTTTGATCAGGCTTCAAAGAACCTCTTCATTTGCCCCAGAAAATAAATCTAATGCATTAGCTTGTGGAGGCTCATTTCCCTACTGTTTTTACAACTATATAAAGTTATTTACACTTGCCTTAAGTGAGACCAAAGCTGAAATAATACATAAACATCAATACTCAAATTATACAGATGTGTCGTACTTGTGGCACCAAGTAAATGATTTACAAGCTGCAAAATAGAGGAGGACTGGGATGAAAGTTAATGGCTATTTCAGCATGAACCAACCGAAGAAAAAATAATTATTTCTTCCCATTCCTGCATACAAAGTTTAATGGTGCACGTTATGAAGTAACACAGAAAAAAAAAATTGCAGAACAATTAGCAAACAGATTTTTTTTTAAACCTGAAGAAGAAATAAGTCTCCTCTGCTGGCTGAAACAATTATACAGTCTCTAAACCAAGCAATTTAGGGTGAGTTTTCAAAAAAATTGATTGAGCTGAACTAAACATCTTGCTGTTGCCAAAATGATCAAGTCCTGCGCTGTAGGTACAAAGCAACTAATTCATCTTTCTACTACAACTGCTACTTTGCAGGGACGTCTGTTTTCCACCACTGGCACTCTGTGATGAAATAATCCTTTTTCTTAAAATAGATACAGATATAGATTTAGATATAGACATAGATTCGCAAGCAGTGATCGAATTACGCTCCATGACTGGAATGACTTTCTTCCTTGCTTTCTTCCTTCAAGGTTAGTGTCACAGATCATGGCATTTTCCAATATAGACAAAAAGAAATGGAAAAATCACACTCAGTTTTTCACTTTCTTCATACTCCTTATGTTGCCTATTAAAAATAAGCTACCTTAGCAAACACCTTTTCACCCCTAAGCTGAAAAGGAACGGTAGGCAATAACCACCGACAAGAAGTGCTAAGGGTACTTAGTTTTGAAACACCTATATTAACACAAATCTTAGTGCAAACAGGTGGGTCCTGGAGTCTTTGAAGAACTTCATGCATACATATGCCACAGTAAAATCTGTTTTGGAAATGGGGGATCTACATAATTTCTCCAAGATGTGGAGGTGCAGGAAAGACAAAGCAAGTAAGGTGATATACTTTAATCAGTCATTCAAACTTACTGTAAGGTTTCAGTATGTAAGAAAGAAGGGAAGGATGCTACCAAACAAAAACACAACTCCAACTGGAAGAAAACACTTGTGACCACCTGAAACAACATACAGCAGCAGCAACCAACATTTTTAACAATGCACAGCCACTGTTCCTGTATACTCATCCATCACGTTCATCCAAACTAGGATCTGCTCAGCCATTCCAGCTGACAGGCGTTCCCAGCTACCCAGAGACAAGGTTGCTGCGTACCTGCAACTGACGTCTCCTAACAATGACAGCGTACATACTCCGTGCTGCTACAGGCAGTGTGATTTGAGAACACTAGTGCTTTTCCCCAGGCATAATGAGCACATTGCTGCCAGCTGCTGATGCTGCCATCCAAGGAAGCTGTTCCTAGAGAAGCAAAAAAAGGTGTGGGCCGAGCTGCAAAGACAATAATGTAGAAACTAAAGCAGGCAGACAAGTCCTCTGTAATAAAAGAAGTGAAGAAAATCACTGTGCCTGCCAAGGTTGATGAGCAGACCTCTCCCCCTCAGCCAATACCTGGGCTTTTTAGGTATAGTGAGCTTGCAGGTGGGATGAAAAGCAGCCTTCACATGCTAAAGCAATGTTTTACCATGCCCAACAGACAAGTAAGGCAAGTAAGGATTTCCTGAAAATTTTAACATTTATTCCAAGGCAGAACAAAAACAAACAAAACCTCTACACTTTACAGAGCTGTCTATGTGTTCTGCACGTTGCACAGAAACCAGCTGCTGATGCTGCTAGAACAACTCAAGAACTCAGGACTGCGTTTGACAGGTTTAGACCTGTTGCAAAGAAAGGAAAATCCCACTTGGGAAGTGTAAATGAGAGAACAGCTTCAGTGTGATACATGGAGGCGTTATGGAGGATAATAAACAAGACATTTCTTCTTTAATTCTTCTTGCACGAAAACATGGTGACGATCAGTTTGAAATTCAATGTGTATCATATTCTGAAATCTAGGGTCTGAGGAACAGAGAAGGCAGTGAATGAAGCCACAAACAAGCTGCCACTCTCCCAGTGCTACACCCACACTGGAGCAATTGCTCCAAGTACCACTGCTCATGAAGGCACAGTCACACAACTAGACCTGATTTGTTAACCGCACTGTCACCTGGGCTGGTTCCTGGTAGGACTACAAGTCAGCAGCATCTGTCTATGCACTCTGAAATAACTACATAAAAATAGTAAGACAAAGTCTTATAAAACAAGATGTAAGATAAAAGTTCTGAATGCAGTAATAACATGTAATGAATACATCAGTACTGTACCCTTCTGCAGCAGGTATATTACTGCCTTCTTATTACAGTGGTGCTCTAGTCTGTAGGAGCTTTGAAGCAAAGCTACGAGCTACTATCAATGACATGATACAAGTCACGGCCAGCAATCTAGAATTCACCTGATTCCTAGCAACCCACCACAGCCAGAAATACCTAAAAAAGTAGATCTCACAACATCACAACATCAAAAAACAGAACTGCTCCTCAGCTATGCACATTCTTTTAATCACTGTTTTCTTTCTCACATTTGTTTTTTCTTGCCCAAGTCCCATCTCTAAGTCTCTGAAAAGTTAACTAAACATATTCATGTGTAAGTGGTTTAAGTATCACAACTCAGTTTATTACATTTTTGGAAGAGTTCAACTAGTGGCTTTGAAATGAAGCAGAGAATCAAACCAGAGCCCTGCAAGTAATAATATGCTCCTTGGGGATCTAACATTAAAATGGTAACAATCCTTCAGCTGAAGCACAGCCAGAAGAGTTGAGATGGGAAATGAAGGTATAAACAATAAAAACGTAAAAGTTCACTTCCTGAATCCAATGTTAGCAAACTATTAAAACTTCAAGGAACATGCCAGTAAAGCTATTTTCCTTCCTTAGTTACAGATTTTAGCCTCTGAGGTACTCTATGCAATTTTTTAAGCCCTCTGCATATTTTAATTTTATACTTAAAGATCTTCCTGCGTTCTGAGACGATTCTTATTTTTTGCTTTGATGCTTCTTTCCTTGGATGTTTTACAGATCAAGCTCTAAATTGAAGTTCAGCAGAAAAACGATCAGAGCACTGCATTTCAATAACAGAAGTGCTGAAAATGTGGCCTTCAGTATATTAAACTCATTGCTAGAAGCTACATAAGAAAATATATTACCCACCCCAGAAAACTCTCCATTGTTATAATTTGGTCATTTCACACACCAGCGATCAATCCCAGCTAGCACATTCTGTAAGTCCACACGTAATAATAAAAAAATTAGACCAAGCAGAAAAAAATTAAAGCCCTTCCTTCATTAACAAGTTCATTCACCTAGTAACTTTATTAAAAAAAATAAAAAATTACTTTTCTACTTCTTGTTATGAAGCTAAACTAACATGTTGTTGGTAACGAGGGCCAATGGCTCAGCAACCTGTATTTGCCTATTTTACAGCAGAACCTGGTAGACACCAAGGAACATCTTATAGACAGGCTCAAAGGAAACATCTTTATTTTTAAAAGCTACAAAGATATTTAAGAGTGAAAAGACAAAAAACGTTCAGTACTTTCCTTAAGCTCAGGATTTCTGTCCTCCAATCACTTTCCTTTACCCACTTTCAGAAACAAAGTTGCAGACTGATGCCGTACATAAGAGCCTCAGAATCAGAGGCCGTCACCAAGCACATTAAAGTGCATCTACAAGCTGAAAGCCCCAGGCTACACTTCAGTGCAAAAGAACAGAGAGACTTTCCGTAAGAACTATGTTCTAGAGGAATATTACTAAGAAGAGATTATCTAGCTACTGGAAAACACACACTTTGGAATGACCACATCTGCCATTCCCCTAACTCCCTACGGCAGTGAGATCCAGAGCTGACCTGGACACCAACTGTTCCCTAGAACAGTTCTGCGACAAAGGGTGGGAAGGCAAAGGGAAGGAAAGTTTTATGATTCATTTTAGTCCAAAGCCATTTCACACTACTAAATCCCATCCCAGTTTGTACAGCAGGGTGAGAAACAACAATTTACCAAATCATTCCCAAATACCAGGCTGCGTGCACGTACAGATGTAGGTAGAAAATGGAAGGGTAATACTCTGCAGAAGAATCTGCAAGATTTTGTGCAGTCACCCCCAGCCCAAACAGACAAAGCAAGCAGACGACAGCATTCCCATGGCTGGTGTGGCACTACATGCTTAGAATAGCGAGTCAACACAGCAAGCACAAAAATACCCTCATCCAAATCCTATCTGCAGCTGTTAATTTAAAGGAATGACATGAAGGATATATGAGCCTCTACAGTAACTTTAACAGAGACTGCTGGACAAGCAGCTTTGCGACATATCAGCAGGATGCCACTCTGCTACTCAGAAAGCGCATTCATCTGAACACATACATTTCTAAGGCAATGCCCAGCACTCATGTGGTACTGCAAAGGAAACGAGAGGGAGGTGGGGTCAGGAGGCACACACAGATGCTCTGAAAGAGAGGCTAGGGCGAGGGGCTGCAGGAGTTCTGCAGGGGGTGGGAGTGAAAACAAAGTCCTACCAACACGCGCACGCTGCAGCTGCAGAGCCACACAGACTTCTCCCCAGGACAGCTACAAAACGCAGCATTCATTTCAGCTTTCCTCAAATGTACAGCACTTTAACGCGACTGCACTGAAAATGATGCAAAACCAAGGTAAAACATCATGATTTTTCCTCAACGTGAAAGTGCTTCTTTTTATATGGTGAACTGCGTTTACTGACTGAAACGTGCGGGGTACCCACTTTCCAGCTGAGCTCGACCCATTATCCTAATGTGATGCCAGAACACATTAGAGGAGGAAGAGTTTAAAACAATCCTACGGAAGTGTTGTGAGCAAGGGTTGCAAAGTGAGGATAAACCTGTGCTCAGTTCAGAAACCTCACCCACTGTATTTCTGTACACGACTTTCAGCCGCAATGCTTGAGTCCAGGCTTGCTCGTTTTAGTCCTAAATGAGTGTAATCATACTAGATACAAAAAAAACCCCAACCTCCTAAACTTAAGTTTTATCTCAGACTTTTTTTAAATGCTAGAACAGTTCTATCCCATGAATAGATTACAGACAACCCAAAAATACATCCATTCGCTGTCAAGGCTGTTCGCAATCCTAACTATGCACGAAACCCAGCAAAATGGAAAAGAAGAAAGAAAAAAAGTCCCAAAACTGAAAGGCAACATGAGAGCTGCTCCCCACTGTCGCTTGCTGGGATGAGAGCTGGTGGGTGGCAGCTGAAGCTGCATGACAGTACATTTCATGTTCTTGGGATTTGAACGGCTCACAGTTTACAAGCCCTGCCCTGGATTTTCACAGACACCTCCTACATGAGCACAGAAGACAGAGGTGACACACAGCAGTTCTACAGTTACTCATTCCTAATTGCTCCTTTGTCAAAAACATCTCGTTTGTACAAAGAAAAACAATTTTTAAACTGCCAGCTGCACCTGGAACTAGAAATGCCAAGTAGTTCTTTCCACAGCTAACAGCAAGAAAGGCTTTACAACCACCAGCTACTTGACAATTGTTTTACTGAAAAGGGTACACCTTCTCAGCGTGGTATTGGCATCTCAAAAACATGTTCTCTTTCTACTCTTAGCTCAAGGCACACACAGAAAACACAGGTAAAGTAAGATGAAAATATTTAAATATGGAAGCGTGATTACAGTTAAGATCTGATGAGTTTCACCTAAAAGACATTTTAACTCCATTTTTAAATATTACTCTTAAAACATGGCATATAGGGCATTTGTGGAAATGCTTTATGACTGCCTGGAAATTAGGATTTCAATTTTTTTTTTTTTTTAAACAGAAGCTTAAAAACATCTATGGCATTACTAAATTAGCCTGTAACACTCGTATTGTGTATGAATATTATATGTGCATATGTATAATACAAGTATTTATAATCCAAGTGATTCTGTTTCAAAATGCCTTAGTATTTTCACCTGGACCCAGAAAAACAGACACTTGCAGCAACACAGCAACTCCCTCCTGAAGTTTTTATAACTGAAGTGACCTGATAATACAGCAACAGGTGCTCTACCTCAACTATCAGAAAAATTACCCTTGACTCACCTGCATTTATGGTTTGTTGACATCCAACTCAGCACTTCAATCTTTGAAGAACATAACTGAAAATTACACTACCACGTTAGTAAGCATTGTATAATCTACTGAACACCAAGCTGTTTCTATTATACATGCTTAGTTATAGTACGTGTGCCATTTCTGCAGAGTAAGACAATGTCCATTAATTCAGATACCACAATTTGCAGTCACACATAGTACCACCTTTCAGCTAAGAGTACGTAGCCTGCATTATCTCAAAGGAATCCAAATGCCCAACTACTTGACCACTAGAATTATCCACCCAAAGCAAGAAAATCAAAGAATAGAACAGATAAATCACAAGAACAACCCGAGAGCATAATTATCACAGAAACTAAGCCTAATTACACCATTAGACACAGTATTACAGTTAAAACACAGGTAAATAATTTTAAAAATGGGCTATTGCAATTACCTGCATTAACATACATCTTCGCATTTCTTCCAAAACAGACATTATAATCCTCATTGCATTTGAGGGCTTTTCTTGCACTATACTTTTAACATCTGCTACATATATTACCTTTCTCTGTTTTAAATTCTAGGTTTCCACGCTATAAAATTAAATGCTGAACTAAATTATCACTTCTTGCCCACAAGGAACTTCTTTGTCCATTACCTTCAGCAGGCATCCTATCAACTCCTGTCTGCCCCATTTCTGTTCTTTGATATCTCAGAACTACCATGCATTAAGCAAGGCTAACCCACCAGCAGTCCTGCTGATTTCACATAACTTCTTAAAGTAACATCATACACAATGAATAGGTGTAAAGTCTACAAAAATAAGCTGAGTATGCAGAAAGGAGTTCAGCATGTAGTTTAATGTACATGTCTTGACAAGCTGAGAAATACATAGCTAAAAAATAGTTGACCAGCAAAGTCATTTTGGTTCTTATTTGAGAAGACACGCTTACAGGCTTAGCTTTGCTTTCTTGTAGTAGTGACACGCATTGCAGTAAGACCACTAACAGCAGTTAAGCACAAACCTGCATCTTCACAGGATCACAGTAACAACAGGAAAGTTGGGATACAAAACCAAAGGCAAAGAACATTCTGACAAAGCCACAATAACCTATCTTCCTGATATTCCAGGCAGATGAAAGGAATTATCTGAACTAAATAGGCACCCAGAATCTCACGTCAGCAAAAATGGAAACGATTCTAGAGGGACACAACTGTCAGTACAAGGCAGAGCTAACAGCAGAAGGCACACAAAGCCCCAATAATAACACTACTCAGACTGCAGCAGATCCCCATCACAGGAGGTCTGTAAAATTTCAGTTCATTATGATTCCCCATGCATTCCTTAAGAGCCTCAGAGCTCATAAAAATGATGTGTCATATTTTGATACTTGTGCTAAACACAAGCTTTATTATTACCCACGTTTAAGCCCAATACAATCCACACAGTCCTTACTGAGATATCTGATTAAATTTCTAATATTCATGAACTGGATTTTTAATATTGAATGCTCAAAAATGATTTAAGTCTTTTGATGTAACAGAACATAAGTCATTCAGTGTCAAGTGGAAGGCAGATCCTTTATTACAGCATTAATTATTTGGGATATTAGCATTAACTTCTCTCTCTATTTGAATTAAATGGAATTCAAAACAGTGTGAATTTATGAATAGTCCACAATATAATTATTTCTAAGTTATCCCCGCTGCACTAGCAGAAAGACTGCCAACAAACTTAAAGGCAGGATACTGATCATCAATTTTTCCTTTCAATCTTTCCTCTGGAAGACAGAAAAGGCGAAGCTCAGTATGTTTATACTCTAAACGGTTTACACTCTCTTTTGATGTAAAAATCTACATATTTTTGTATTCAACATGTAATGATTAAAGGGAAACAAATTTAAGGAAGATATACTGTGGCCAATTTCTTTTATGACTGGAACAAAAACATTCTTAATTAAAACCACAAAGCTCCAAAAATAGCATGGACTTTCACAACATTTCAATACTCAGTGAGAAAAATGCTATGTCTTAGCTTACAGCACCAAAGTCACTGCATCAACAGGATCCCACAGAGTTCTGGTAGGAAAGACTAAGGACACAGAAAAGATACTTTTTTCAGCAGCTAAATTGCACTAATATTTAATTCATCTGTGGCACAGGCACAGCCGGAGCTGCTAACAAAATACAAAGCACAGTTCAAAATGAAAAGATAATTAAAAAAGAAGAAATCTGCTGTTCCTTAAATCTGCTGCTGCACATCACCTGAGTCAGACAGTGATAGAGCCTTAAGGATTATAACCCAGCACAACATTCCCACACAAAATACAGAAAATGTGTATTTACAGGTTTCTATTCAACCTTACAAGACTTCTGGAATCTGGTTAGACTGAAACCAGTTGTCCAACTGAAAGTGTAACTTTATGAATAAGCAGCAGCCAAGGCCAAAAATAGAACAAATAAAACATCTGTGCCACCATCCCTGCTCCCAGCCCATCTCTACAGCTGCGAGCTCCCTGCCCTGCTCTACGCAGAACTAACTCGGGGTGTTAGCACACTAGTTGATGGACAGCAGGAACAAAAATTGAAAAAAAGGAATCAGTAAATAAAGTGCCTGTTCTTGACCTAGAAAATACTGGACACTTGTCCTTCTGGGATTCTTCAAGTTCTTACTAAAAACACGGAAAGAATTCAAAACATAGGGGTCTTTAAAGTGACTACACAAAGTCTACCTAGGGGTTTTTTTCCTGTTAATCTAGCAAACTCTATCTGAAATTACCAAGTAACATTTCAAAAAACACCAAAGCAAATTAAAACAAAACAAAACACAGAAACAAGAAACAAAGCCTTAAGGGGCATCTGTTTTTCTACCTGAACAAATCAGCAATAGGTTTTGTGAAGCCAGGCACAACATTCATTCAGCCCAAGCCCCCAGGTTCCCCGGCATGTCATCATTCCAGGCCTGTCAAATTTGATAACACTCTTTGTATGTTTGGAGGCACACCATCCATTCAAGGAAATGAACATGTGATTTGTTGTCATGACAGCTATCACAACTCAGCACAAGAACATACCATACAGCCATGTATCTTTCCTTCTACATTACAAGGTTCAAAAATACTTCCTTCAGCGGCATCTGCAACATCAGTAGTATGTCAAATCAGAAGTGACTTCGTCTGGAGCAGCCCACGATGGCACTGGAAGCCAAGTTAGGACATACAATGGATGTAGAAGAAGACAAATGTAATGAATATGCTGCTATTATGAGAGCAGAAAGGAAAAATACAGACACAGTATGCTATGCTGAAGGTGCTCCCAGTGCATTAAAACCAGGTCATGCCGATCAATACCTGGAATCCCTCTCCACTGTTATCAGTGCCAGGCTTTGATAAACGGGAGGCTTAATTTATTGCTGTTCCTTAAAACGTTTGATTAGTCCAGAATGCCCCAAAGAAATTCCAAGTAACACACCAATTTAACCCTCCACGGGTAGAATAAGTTTTAGTTGGATTTATTTATAGTTTCTCCTCCATCCTCAGACTAAATTTGACAAGGAAAAGTTAGAAAATTCTTTATTTACACCCATACATTTAACTTACATTTTGAATACTTAACAATACTCCTTTCCCAAAACTGCCAATCCTGCAATGGTCTATTCTTCTGAATAAGTTCTGTTCTCAATTACTGTTCTTTAATGTAAGAAAAAAAAAAAAAAACAACTCATTTTTCATAGTTAACTCTCATTCATTTCCTTTAAAACACAAAAAAAAGCACAAAAAAGGAAAACAAAATCCCACCAAGATTTTTAAAACAGCACTGCTAGCAGAACACCTGCTCATCCCAGCAAAAGCAGAAAGCACCTTCTTACTAACTCCTCCTCCCACTGCCTTGAAGTTTGACTGCTTCCCCAGATTTGCATCGAGCTGATCCAGTGTAACCCGTACAAAGACAGCCAAGAGAGGCTTACAGCAGCTGCTGGCACCCTAGTAGGAAGGGACTCGGTGTACCTGCTTTGGGAAGAGAGGCATCAGCTGTAAACAAACTGCATTATGTCTACAGTTTCTCCTTATTAAGGCCTCAAAGTGAATACACTTCTAGAATGCAAAGAACTGCAAAGGGGGTAGAAAACAAAAACTTGTCTTTCCACCAAAGAGATAACAACTGCGTAATACAATAGCCACCTAACCTATTGTAATCTCTCTGCTCAATTATTTTTGATCAATTTTGGCTAAAACGAGCAAACGTGATCTGCACACATCCAAACATAAGGTTTCAGGTACCTGCTGACATGACAGCTGTAGAGAACATCCTACCTGTCGAAACAGCACAACCTGCTGAAACATCACGGTAATGAGTTACCGTCCAGCTATAACCCACACTTGGGCTTCAAAATCATTTTATAAACCTTTTTTTAAATATTTTCTTTTTTTCACTTGCTTTTTTTTTTTTAAATAAAGGAGATTGCCTGCTTTTATGATCATACTAAATGCACCAGGATTTCTACAATAAAGATTCACCTATCCTTTACCGGGTGTGCATCTCAACATCTGTTTTCACACTGATCAATACAGCTGCACATACTCTGCAGCCAATAACTTAGATGAGTTAAGAACGAGCAAACCTGGATTGAGTTTCTTCAGCTTAGACTAAAAACGCACCTACGTTGCACTTATTTTGCAGTATTGTCTCATTGTTATTAGAGAGAAGTAACATTTTGTAATTATTCAGGTATCTATTGCAAGTCCCAGTATGTTCACCCCACTGTCTGTTTTCCAGAGTAATCAATATTAGTTACAAGTCACCATATTAACACTCGTTAACGAGATCAGGACCAAAAGCAGCACAACAAACCTACAGTGGGAAAAAGCCTCCAAGCCACACAGGCAGTTTCTACTACTCTGAATGCTGGATACTCTAGCATGTCTGAGCATCCACTCTAACAGATGTTTCTCCCAACAATAATATTTCTAAAACAGTTTATATGCTTAATCTAATGTCTGAAACAGTTATTTATGTCTCACTTGCACATATCTGACTGGTTTGATCCTAAAATTTACAATAAAAACATACCCTGCCAAGCCACCTCACTGCATGCAAAGCTATCTATACTGTCTTTAAAATACAAATTCACTTTGTTAACAGTGAGAGACAAACTCATTTGTTGTGTCACATGTATTTAACAGAATATAAAAATACGTACTTTATATCTCAGCATACTTCCAATTTACTCATTTCATTAGCATTTATGAAATAATTAAGAATCCTTATGAAGGGGAATAAAAGATTACTCTAGGAAAAAAACAACTTCACACTTGGAAGAATCACTTAACCCACCACTGAACAGAGCAACAGTTTAATTGGGCAGAACATAGATGACTAAGTTACGATTGCTAATGGGTCTAATTGAATCCGCAAGAAAAAATTCAACGCAACTACCTAAAATAGAAAAAATAATAATAACCTAAGTACACCTGGGCCAATCTTCACAACTTTGTGAAGCAAAAGAAACAGGAAAGACATTTTTCAAAAGGCAGAAGTCACTACGCAGCATCTTTTTCAGAAGACTGTACAACAGTTTGCTGGTTAAATTAATCGCATAGGCTACATTTGTATGCTTTAAGAGGAAGGAACAACGTTATCTGCCACAGCACAAGCACTGTCCCCATTTCCCATGAAGGCCTTCCAATAGAGGAACTATTAGGGATACCTGACTTTCAGCAGCTGAAGATACTCTCACCATGCGGAAGCTACTGTTTAGCAACATTTCTGTATGCCTAGTAAACACAAGGATAAAGCATATTGTTCAAAAGTTTATTATTTCAGCAGAAACAGACAGCAGCTTGCCTGCAGAGCACACCTCAGCTCTCCGCACGGCCTCTCTAACGCACAAGATGACCTACTTCATATGAGCACTGTGTCCAGCACCTCACCACACATCTGACCAGCCAACCCAGCAGCACCTTGCTTTCATCCACACTTTCTTTCCACTGTCGCCCTTTCTGAGAGCACAGGGGAGAAGAATGGGTGGGGAACAGTCATGGTGGAGACACCCCGAGTTCCCTGGCACAAATGGAAAGTATTTTCTAGAACAAACATAGCCTTCAGACTCAAAGACATCTTGGGTTTGATTGTGAATCTGTAGCAAGTATAAAGTGAAGAGCGCTTGCCTCTGTGAGCCTGAAGCAGTTTTTATGCTCATGTAGTACGAAAAAGGAGATACCTCCGGTAGCTTTCTGCTGCTGCTCGAGGCAACAACCAGCAAACTGCACTATCTGAACACCACTTTCCCAGTTGCCAATGTTATAGTTACTCCTGAGGAAACCCAGGAGCACTGTGAGCAAGAGAATAACATGTCAGCAGCCACACACACACACACGAAACAACAGAAAAAAGCAAAGCCTGGAAACAAAGCAGATGCTGCTGACCTTGTCCCTCTTCTTTAGCACACTGTAGATGTGAGGTGACACATAAGAGCGCGAACACCTTTCCTTAACACCACCACACTGCTAAGCAAGGAAATAGGGAGAGAACAGAGAAGAGGAAAGGAACAAGCTCTCCTTTCAACGCAGAAGCACACCGAAGTCTGGAGTTCTGGATTTAGCATACATTTAACAGTAAGGACATAACATAAGGGACCATCCGGACAGCCATGGACTAACTCGGCTGCTGTTTTTGGTGAAACACAGCAGAAGAGATTTTGCAGACCACTGTATTGTAATAGCAATCAGAAATACTATTTTGCAGAGGTAAAAGACTCAGATGGCAGCTGACCACGCACTGATAGAATAACTGCAGGGAGAGCTGACGGTACAGCGAGCCCTGATCTGCTTCATGGCCTATATACAGATATTTGCTAATTACAACCGTAGTCTTAGCAGTACAGGTGCCTCCTATGTCTGCATTTATGCACCGCTCCCAGAAGCAACGTCATCTAGCTGAGTTTCAAGGAGAAAGTCAGATACGAGGACAGGGCTGCTGCTGCCAGCCAGGGTGGGACGCACAACTCCAATCCCAGAGCTGAAAAATATCAGGATCTCTGAGTTACAAACTGATTTCGTTCCAAACACACACACACCGTACCACAAACATCTCCTCTGCGGTATTGATGCCGACAAGCAGCGGCAGAAACACATTCAGAAAGAAGCCCTGAGTGAGCTCGGCCCTTCTGAGCGCCTCCGTGCCCGGCCGCAGATGACATAAGTCACGCACGGCCGTCCCATGGAGGTTTGTTTTTATAAAGGGCACCGGCGCGTTGCACGTGAGGAACCCGCACACAATGCGCGGCCACAACAGCAGCAGCAGCGCTTCCTCGGGAGCACTTCATCGCACACAAAAGGAGCGGAGTTGGCTCAAGTTCCGAACTAACAAAAGAACGCGGCAACTCCGATGCTCGCAGCGAGCCACAAAGCCGTAACAAACCCCGAGCTAGCGGAGCCCTGAGGAGGCAAACTCCAGCAGAGGACCGGCAGTTCCCGTGCTCGGGCAGCTTCCCACACAAGGCACGGCGAACGGAGGAAGAGCCGATTCCCACCCCAACCCCCTCGAGACACGCTTCCTGGGCACGCAACGTGTCATTCCAACTTTCCTATTTTTTATTTTTCTAATTTCTC
>VXAB01010421.1:0-16987 GCA_013399175.1 Odontophorus gujanensis | reverse complement strand
GCCCTTCCTGCCGCTGCCGCTGCCGGGATCGCGCGGGAGGAGCTCCCCGGGCTCCCCCTCGCGCTCCGGGAGTGCCGCCGCTTCCTCCGCCCGCCCCCGCCCTTCCTTCCCCCACCTCCCGCCGCAGGAAGGCCCGGCCCGGCTGGGAGTTAGGGGATGCTTCCCGGCTTTTGCGATCGCGAGAGCCCGGGGAAAGTGCTCAAAGACACGGGGCTCGTGTTGCGGATGGGGCCGGTAACTGCTGCCCCCGTGGAAAGGGCATCTGTCGTAGAAACTGCCCCTTATAGCTGAACCGTGCGCCGTTTGCAGGTGTGAAGTGTGGCTGCATCTCAGCCTCCCCTCGGCAGCCTTTGTGCTGAAGTTAAGGGGCTTGTTGGCTTTCTGCCCTTATAAAAATCCTTCTGCCACAAGATTGTCGCCTTCTGGAAAGCTGCCCTGCCGCCATGTGCACACAATCTTAGAATGGTTTGCATTGGAAGAAACCTTTAAGGTCATCTAGTTCCCACCCCTCTGCTATTGTCAGAGTATGCCTCCAGGTTGCTCAGGGCCCCACCCAACCTGGCCTTCAGTGCTTCCAGGGAGGGGGCATCCACAGCCTCAGCAGACATGAATGATCAAAGCCAACATTTACCACAAGGGCTTCAAGATGATCTGCTGGTGTTGGGGGTGAAATCAGTGGTGGGATGAAGGACCAACTCAATCAAGTCATTGTGGGACCTGGTTCCAGCCAGGGCCCTGTGGCACAGAATCCTAGAACAACTTGGGTTGGAAAGGACCACACAGCGCAGCCAGCCCCACTCCCTGCCATGGGCCGGGCTGCCCCCCAGCTCAGGCTGCCCAGGGCCCCATCCAACCTGGCCTGGAGCATCTCCAGGGATGGGGCACCACAGCTTCTCTGGGCAACTGTGCCAGCACTTCACTGCCCTCTGAGGAAAGGATTTCTTCCTAACATCTAACCTAAATCTCCCCTCTTCTAGTTTGAAACTGTTCCCACTGTTCCTATCGCTATTAAACTGTAATAAGTTGATGTCCCTCCTGTTTGTAAGCTGTCTTCAAATGCTGGAAGGCTGCAATGAGGTCTCCCTGGAGCCTTCTCCACACTGAACAAGCCCAGATCCCTCAACCTTTCTTTGTAAGAGAGGCTCCAGCCCTCTGACCGTCTTTGTATCCCTCCTCTGGACCCACTCCAAATGTTCCACATCCCTCCTGTACTGGGGGACCCAGACCTGGACATAGTACTACAGATGAGGCCTCTTAAGGGCAGAGTAGTTCTGCTGACCCATAGTGTGTATTTGTGCCGCTAGGCAATATGAAAGTAGAAGGGTTTGTCCTTGTGTGGGCAGCCAGGGAGTTGAAGAAGGAAAAATCAGTGCTGCAAGAGGAAGTCACTTTGAGACGTTGAAAACAATTGATTTTTTCAACAAAAACATCTCTTAAAGAAGAGATTTGAGCTCTGCCAGTGCTGGTTCAGGCTTTTACCAGCTCATTATTCGTTATTAAATGCACAAACCCAAAGCAAACTCAGCAAGTCCAACAAAATACTGTCTTGTTTCACTGACTAATGCAGAACTTAATGGAGAGAACTTCATACTGATTTTCAACCGGTTACAAAAATACATATCCTGAGATTTTCCTGTGTTTTGGTTTGAAGTAGTTCAGAAATCTGTGAATAAATCCCTCTTCCCCTTGTGAACTTGTACTGGTTCTTTCAGCATTTAATTGATGGTTTCAGAGCCTTTGGTTCCCTTTCACATGCCTGCTAGATAAAACTGAAAGGAAAATGTGGCGTCTTGTTTCTTCCACGAAAGAGTTAGTGTGCACCTCAGGGAGGAACAGAAAACCACTTTGTTTTCAACTCCTTCTGTGCTCATGCTTGACTTTGATTTGGAAGAGTTTTAGTCTCCCCTTATGAACCATAACTTGACCCTGCATTTTTTGGAGCTGGGAAATATTTGGGGTCCCAGGAATGGAAATTTACATGCTTCTGCATGGCCTCTGCCTCACTGTGAGGCCTCTCTCAAGCTTCCCTCCGGGCCTCAGCCTGCGGAGGTTTAGGCTGAGTTTAGCTAGGTTTGCCCATGTAATGACTTACAGATAGTCTCTTGTTCCCAGAATGAGATATGCTGCAGGAGCAATAATGGAGAGGTGAATTACTCCCGCTCTTGTTTACAGTTGTAGCACACAGTTTGATTTCTAGGGTTTCTTTTTTTTTTTCCCTTAGGTTCTGTCCTTTCTTGCCACACCCTGCAGATTTCATCACACAAAAATCTCCTGTTTTGTCATTTATTCTACAGCACCACAGAGCTGAGGATGTGCAGGGAGGACAGCAGGAGCACGCCAATGCTCCAGTTCATGTGAGACCTCCAAAATTGTGCAGCAACATAACAAATGGGCAGCAGAGCTCAGAGCTTTCCAGGTACCTGAAAAAAAAATATAATGATGAAGCACACCTAGTTTTGGCTAATAGCTAATTGGATTTATGGAAGAAAAATGTTTTAAAAGCTGGGATTTGAATGAATTCGTTGTCTTCTGGCAAATGACTGATTTAAGGACTTTGAAGCATTCTATTTTTAAATTTATTTAATTACATGAAGAAAGAGCCATTAAAGCGGGTTTTGCCAAACTGTGGCTTATGGCAAACTGGAGATGCTGTAGAGAGGGACTGGAGTGGTATGTTGAAGGGTGCTGTGATTGCCTGCTAAAAGTATCCTTTTGTTTCACCAGCAAAAGAGACCGTACTGTTGCTTGGAGTAGTATTTCAAAATGTTGAGCCTACTGAAATATTAATGTAGACTTTCTGAAATATCATAATTAGCTGTTATCTCTGGAATAACTGTTATTAAAAATATCTGACTGTTTGTGATTCGAATGAGGATTGCGTTCTAAATATGAGAAGATGATAAATTTGGGGGGATATGTGCAGACGTGAAATCAGTACATGATGTAGTGTGCATGTTATTTTGTATAGAGAAAGTAAATATGCAAAGCATATACTTTTGCATATGCATAAGAGTGGTGCAGTCCTTAGAAACTATATACACAGGAGAGAACAGCATGAATATTTCTCCCGGCCTAAGGCTATAACTGTATAGTAAAAATAAAAGCAAAAATGGTTTGGAAATAGAAAGATCTTTCTTCTTGGTTAAAGAAACAGTATACTTCACACCACTCTTAGAATAGAGTTACATGCAAACGACAGTTCTAAAGGTTTTGTGACACTTATTTTGCAGTGACTTAATAATAGCAGTAATTTGCACAAGAGGCAGAGAAAAACAAGCTTTTTTTTCCATTTTGCTTTTGTTCCTTTCTTTATCTTTCTTTTATACATCCCCTGTTTTCCATATCCTATGTATTGCTACCTGTGCTGCTTGGCAGAGTGCTATGTTCCCCTTGACTAGAACTCAGCTGTAATCATAACCACAGGCTCCATTCTTACAGATGTAACACATGCTAGTGAATTTACATCTCGGAGTGGCAAGAGCATGACTACTGTCTCTGAGACAAGGCTTCCTCCATGTTCTGTGCAAGTAGCTCACCCTTTACCCAGACACTTTAGTTTTTCTTAATGGCTGTTCATTCTGGACTCTGAGTTTATACATGTTCCTTAAGACCAGCACGAGGACATCAGAAGGAGGAATGCTGTGTTAAAATCTGGAAAATTGTGTTGTTCAGTTCGGATACAGACAACAAAGGCATTCTGCATCTCTGTGTTAGTTCACTGGAGAGAAAATATATCTAAATGTAAATATACCCTTTTTAAAAATTACTACTCCTCCTTTTCCAATACCTTCTTTTAAAGGAATCCATGTCTTAATAAACTCCGTATATACAAGTGGTCTTGTAATACTATGGCACTAAGAGATGGAGAGGTAAAGGCACACAAGATATTCCAGAAAATCAAAAACAACAACAAAACACAACACCATATTGGTTTCTAATTCTCTCTAATCTTAAAAAAAGTTTCATTTTTATAGCATCTTTCAGAAAAAAAATCCCAGCTTACAATTAAGTTATTTTTAAAATACTGAAAGCCACTGTGTTTTCTCCATCTCAAAAAAAAAAAAAAAAATCACCTTCTTAAAAAAGGGTTTCTGTTGCTACATACTTTCTGCTTAAATCATATGCTTGATTCCCCTTCACATGAAGGGAAATTACATGACCTCTGCCAATGGAGGATGGATCCCAAATACTCAATTAGTTACTGCTGAGTCACTTAAGTATATATGCACAATGATTCTGATTCAGCCTGACAGTAACACAGCTGCTTTTCTCACTTGCGACATGACTGCTGCATCTTCAATGGCATTTACAGAAAAACACTGAGGGGAAGAACGTGTCCTCAGAGCTGAAAATACATCCAAATTCTTCTATTCAGTGGGCCAAAACTACTCAAAGGTGCTGTAAAACTGCAAGCTAAATCCATCATCAGATCACATTTTATTATGACAAATTCTATTGTTATCTTTTGTAGGCAGTTGCTAAGTATCAGTGTATTTCTGCAAGGAAAACAATCCAGTGTTCTGGGCTTTGGAAATGTCAGGGCCCTTGATTCTCCTGTTTATTTAAAAGTGGAAATGCGCTGAGGGATGTATTTTGAACTCTATTCAAAGGTTAAAACTGATCTTTCATATCGTTCTGAAATTCAAAATATTGCTGCTAAATGGCTTGACTCTGCAGCGTAATCTCTGCTTTGCATTTAAATACCAAATCCTGTTGGGGCTGGCTGCTAAGCAGGCTGTGGAGACATGGTCATTGCATTTCCCAGCCACTTCTCCAGGTAGGAGGGCAACCCCAACGTGTGGCAGGGAGATGTGAGAGCTGAGCGAGAGCCACACAGTGCATGGGGCGTGCTGCCAAGGTGGGTGATGTTGGTAGAGTTAAATTACCCACGCTGGACTTTGCTCAGGGCTGAGAGCTGATAGTCCTTTCTCAAGGGGAAAAGCATGTGGGGAGAGGCAACAGAAGCAAAACAGAGCAGGTTATGCCTTACTCAGAGAGTAGCAGGCTGCATGACTGACTTACAGATTGCACAGTGGTTTGTTTCTTGGCAAGGGGGTGTTTATCCCTCCTGATGGAGGGTGAGGCTCACCCCAGTGGGCCTTTGCCAAGCTCCCACTGAAGCTTCCTCAGGGACCACTGGCTGCAGCCCTGAAGGACCAACTCCAGGTGCAAGAGGTGACTTCACTATTAAATCTCTAGCCAGTGTCAGAGTCTCACAAGCTTACGATGCTCTAATTGATTGTAGAAAAGGAAGCAAATAGTCCTTATCATCCTTCCCATGTCTTTTATAAAAAATGATGACTAATCGTAGCCGCTGCCTTTGAAAACTCCATCACCAGTTGCTGTAGTACTGCCATCATCATACACAACACCTGGTATCTCTTAGAGCACCAAGAAGAGTAAGGCTATGCAAGAAGCTCCATTTTCAGAAGATGTTTTCACCCTCCATGGCTGTGAGGAAAAGTTCCTATCAACTTAGAAACCTGTAGATAAAGAAAAATCAATGTGCTTTTAAATCAGGACTTTACATTAGTTTCATGGTTTGTGGTGTCCTGGCTGAACTTTTGAATGCTTGAGCTGGCGATTCTGAATCAGGTCAGAAACTGGAAGGGTTTTTCTGCTATTACACACCAGCGTGAAGTTCAGCTTCATGCAGCATTTTGTATTTTAACATGTAATGCAGATTGTTACCAGTGGGTACATGAGGTTTTAGTCTGCCGTCTACGCAGATCTACAATCTAGACAGATCAAACATCCCCCACAGCCTACACAGGTCATCCCCATATCTGCTTTGTCTGGTTCAGAAAATATGAAGCTGCAGTCTGTATTTTACATTTCAGTCCAGAATTAAGACAAAAAGACAATCAGTGTAAAGTGATGGTGGAAAGTATGATTTTCCCTTCATCTAGACAATCTGCAACAGCAGGAGCTAAAAACACAATGGATGAACCAAAATGGCACCTGCTTCTAATGGAAAACTTCAGGATGTTTTTAAAATTCTTTCTTCACCTTACAGAATTTATATTCTCCACACTGAACAAATGAGGTCACCCTTGTTTTCTAATGAGAAATGTATTTTAAAAGATTGGAGGAAGACAAAATAATAAAAACGTAACTTCTGTTGCTTCTTTTGTCAAGGATGTTTTTAAGTAGGGTTCGTTACACAGGGGAGCATTCAAAGTGACTGTAACTAGATGTGACTTTAAATTCATCATCTGGATATACAAGGTGATGTACCACTATTTCCAGTAGAACTGGTAGGTAGTTATTGCAAAATACTCTGTACTCCGGTATTTGTCTGTCACTCAGCAAATAACCCCAGTCACCACTGTGGAATTAATTGAATAGTACATCAGTACAATCAATTGCTGCCGTAACTAATTAAAATTAGAATTAGCTCAAAGAAAAATAGTATAAGGAACTAACATGACTGAGAAATTGTCCTGTGACTCCATCAGTTATAATTTAAATTGCTGAACGATTATTCATAATAGAAAAACTGAATACTAGGCAGCAATATAAAAAACACCAGTCAAATACAAATTGTACGTAAAAAATCAGAAAACACTCAACTGTTAAGTTGATAAATGCAGTTTGTTAACTGAAATCAAGATAAAGTTGGATTTATTTTGAATTTTGATTGTATTTTAAGTAGACCTTATTCTCTGTACATCTCATTATTTTAAGGGGAAAAAAAAGCTTATTTTTAGTTGTCACAGAAGAGCTGATAAAATAATCAGTTTGCTGGATATGGCTATATGTTTCCTGGTTTTTTTGGCTGGTTTTCTTTTCTTTTCCTTAGCTTTAAAACAATCCATTTTTCAACAGCTACTGCAAAGACAGCAGCCTGGCAATAGCAAATGGTTGAGCATATCTAACCTCAGATCTGCTCCACCACCATTCTTTTAGCTGATCTCTATTACATACAGGTATTGTCTAGAGACAAGAGAAATAATTCAGAAATCAGTGTTCTTGGCTTTGTTTTCTATCTGTCACTGTCACCAAAGTGCTCTATGGCTTTACCTTAGTCAGTAAAGCTTGGGCAATTTAGCTCTCCTGTGTTTTATGTGATTATAGTTCACCAGGATGATGGAGGGCTAATTTGTAGATGTAAAGCATAGTGGGTGCTGTGTACAGGTGGTACATTTCAGTGCTGTGACTCCATCATGGCTCAGTCAATTCTGATTTAGTTGAAAATTCCGGCACTCAGCTGATATGGATCAGGTGCTTTTTATTTATTTATTTATTTATTTAAGATGGGGTGGATCTGTTGGATTTATAGTTTTGTCACTCATTAGGCAAATATTTGTGTCGTACTAACGTAAGTCAAGGCGTATTTATCTGCAGTGTATGAACTTACATGGGCATATGAAACAAAAAGAATCTGGGCGTGCGTCTGAGCCAATGTCATCTCCGAAACGAGGAGGAGAAGCTGACAGCATTCTTCAGAACAAATCCTGCTGCTGGCAAGAAATAGGCGACGCCAGGCAAATGGTCCTCATAGTTCTGCAAATTCCTGGTTTGAAATGTCACCATTCTCAGTGCCAAACTCCTCTTCAGCAGAGGTCTGCCGTCAGGCAGGGGGATGTGAAGCAGGTGGCCAGATGCCGTGTTGCTGCCATCTTCAGAACACCAGAAAGAAAATCATAAAATCATAGGACCATAGAATGACTTGGGTTGGAAGGCACCTCTAAGATCATCTGGTCACAAGGCCCTGCTGTGGGCAGGGTTGCCACCCACTGGATCAGGCACCAGATCAGGTTGCAATGGTCTAATGCATTAAGGAGCTGTTTGACCTAGCACTGACAGGTTCTGTTCTGAGTTTTAAATTACCTACGCATCAACATTTCAATGCATGTGAAAATAGTCATTTCTCACAAACGTTCACGTGGTGTCTTCCTCTTGATCTTCTGGAAGGCTTTCTGCAGAGCTCACCACTACATCATCCTGCTGGTGTTTTCAGCTTGGTCGGTGCGGTCCCTTGCTTGCAGAGCTAACAGCGGAGCAACTTAAATTGCAGCTCATCTGTTTTATATCAACATCAGTAGGTCCTGACAGGTCAGTCACCAGCAGCCTGTGTGCTCTTTGCACACCCCACAAAGCAGAGGGTTCATTCAGTCAGAGGGAAACCTGCAGAGAGCTGGAGGTTCTTCTCCCCCGCAGCCTCACCTCATCCCTGTCAGCATGGCTGTAGCCAGTTGCCAACTCCAGAGCTCTGTGGGAGGGCGGGTGGGATAAACACTAACGGGGAGTGGTTGCATTCTCCCCATTCCTGCCCCAAGCCTCCCAGTCACCAGGCCCTCTCCACCAAAATACCCACGGGAGAGGAATTCCTGGGATTTAGCCAAGCCAGAGGGAATGTATTGTGCCTTTGGGTCTGGATGACATCGTTCTTGGAGATCTACAGATGTTACAGACCAGGCAGTTCTTTGCTCAGTGCAGCGTGCCCCATGGTAGCATGGTGTGCGTTAGCAGCATCCTCTCCTGCTGAGTGCCTAACACTGTGCTACCATGTACCTTGGCGTATGCAACTTTGAAACTGTTTACAGAAAAATGGCTTTCACTGATTTCATCTGCTCTTGCAGTTTCACCGTGAGTCACACAATATGGTGTGTACTTTTTGCTTTTTACTTAGAGACCAAACGGCCCAAATCCCATCTTTAGTTAGGTTTTCTAGTCTTTACTTCCTTCAGAGAAGAACAAAAGCAACAAATAAAGTTTCTTGCTGTCAAAGCTGAACATGTGTACTCTTAAGCTTTTTTTATTTTTCATTAGGAGATAAATAAAAATCAGTCCACCGTCACATTTTAACAGCTTATTTGGGGTCATGAGCTACAAATACCAGTGGCTGATGGCCTGGTGTTCATATTCTGAAACTTCTAAGTGTCTCCATGTGGGCACTCAAAAACTGCATTACCTCCACTGGGAAGAGCAGTGGTGCTTCAGCTCCTCGTAGGGGAGTTTGTGAGGCTTGGTGGTCTTGCTTTGAGATTCAAGAAGGGAAAGCACTGAAGGAATGTAATACTGTGTTTTCTCACGTGCTCCTGAATACCTAGGTCTGAAGAAGAAACACAAGGCAGGGCCAGAGGGGACCTCTGTGGGATGCTTCTGGCTGCCTTCTAGCCCAGCATTTCACTTTCTGCCTTCAACCTGCCACACAGAAATGAAGTCAGCCTCACACTCTTCTGCCAAAGCTGAGCCTGTTGAGAGCACCGATTACAGTGAAAAACCTCGAACGCTTACAGGGGGAACCCTTTTGCTTTTTGATAATGCTGGAGCCAGGAAGTCACTGAGTGAGTACAGCCCTCTGAGCTCTGATGCTCTGGAAAGCAAAATCAGTCTTGTTTTTCAGAATAGCACACTCAGGTCTATGGGCCAGGCTAACGGAAGGGTAAGTTATTTTCCCCACAGTTTGGCTAAAAGTGGCATAATTATGACCATTACTTTATCAGAGTTGTTACCTTTGCAGTTGTAAACAAGAAGGCCTTGCCAATTTTCCACTCAGTGGGAAAATTCTGTGTGCTTTGATAGCAATACACTGGAGACAGCACATAATAGAAATGCTATCACGGAGTGCCAGCTCAAAAAGAGAGGAAAATGGCTGAAGAATTAACTGTCAAATAACTTCTTTTTTTTTCTCTTTTCTTTTTTCCCCTTGTTTTTCTTTCTTTTTTTCTTTTCTTTTTTAATTCCTTTTTACTTTTCTTTTCTTTTTCCTTTTTTTTCTTCTTCTTCGTAAGTCTATTTAGCAACAGCTATGGAAAACGATTTATTTATCAAATAGGCCTAGGTGTTTCTTTTCCTTCCATTTAAGATTAGACCTGTGGCAAATCTACCAGCTATAATCTCAAGGCGCTTCCAGCTTATGTCTTTTCTTGGTGTTAATTAAATATGCAAAAAGATAGACTTGTATACACGCAAATATCACAGAATTAAAGGTACCATATCAGACTCAGCAGTCTGAGGAATATATCTGCCAGTGGATTTCTCTCAGATAAATGCTGCACTATTTATGTGTATCTCTGTGTGCCCTCTCCTGGCAGGCCCTTGCCTTCTGGTGGGCAGGTGTGCCATACACCAGGTAGCTAGCTCTCTGCTCCCTATGTACATTGATGCAAACAGGGAAACCACGCGCCCCTTTTCGAGCTGTGTTTTGTCCCAGCTCTTCTCCTGCAACAGTGCAAAGCTGTGTGTGTTCAGCCCATATAGCCCGAGTCCTCTTTAGTTCAGATTAATTATTTGCTGACCAACAATTGATTATTTGCAACAAATGCAGACTTTACTTCAGACATTTGTGGTTTCCCTGGGGCTAATTCCTAGATTAAATCATAAATGTTTATACTCTGGTATGAAAAGTTTATTCAAAGCTAGGAGGGAATGCATCTAGTATGGACATATCCCCCAGTAACTGCCATTTAGGCCGTATGTCACTACTTGGACAGCTGCCTATGTTCAGAAAAATGCTCATGTATCTTTTTTTAATAAAGTTGTGCCAACATTCTTCACTCCTCAGAGACTCCGTGTGAGGCTGCAGTGGCAGCCACCGAAACAGTCGGCTCAGGAGAAAGAGGGGATGGCTCATGCTTCCATCCTCCTGTCCCAGCCCTCTCCACTGATTCTCTAATGAGACCCAGACATGACATCAGGATTGGGGACAGTCCCAGGCACGTGCCATGTGTTCTGGAATGAGACAGGAAGGTGTGGAATTACCATGTTGGGTGCTGGCACCATAACAGCACACAGCCTGTTGTTAGTCACACTGGCCTTTCATCACCTCCAGCCCTAAGCAAGTCATTGAGCTCCATTCATGCAATCAGGAAGCCAAAGCAATGTCACGTAGAGTCACTGCCCCCTCAGTCCCTGCTGAATGGCCACAGGAGTGCTGTGAGCTATCCTGGCTGACCCCTCAAGGACTTCCACTAGCCATTGCAGCAAGGTATTCGTTTGTGATTCATGAGTGACTGGAGAACCAACCTTCCCATTCTCCCCAGTTTTCTGGAACATTTGCTGTGTTATTTGGGAATCTCAATTCTTCAGATTCAATTCACAGTTATATTTAGACAGGGAAAAACCTAGCCCAAGTGTCTTATTTTACAGATTCACCTGTATTAGGAAGAAATCCTTTATGTACTTTTGCTGGAAGTGGATTTAATGAAGAAACATCAAGCGCCGTCCTTTGGGAGCAGCATTTTGTTGGTAAAACTAAAAAGTAAAAAACAGGTGCACAGAGAGAGGTAGAATCTATACCTCTAAATTACTGGAAGATCACAGAGAAAAGAGGGAGGCTGAGGGCAGGATTAGCAAATGAATTTCCCTAACTCCTCTCGTACAAAGAAGTGGGGGAATGTAACTGACCCTAAATCTGGGAATGAAGGGAAGGAGGAAGTAACCCTGCCCTGTGCTTGTTTGCAGCTTACTTTGCTCCTTTCAATGCCCTGACCCTGACAAACAGGAATCCCAAGCTAATCCCACCTGCTCAGAAGACTTAGAGTGCCAGAGCACCACTAGAAGGCTGAGTTTATTTGTTTGCTTCTGCTTGATGTTCTTCCCAGTGTTCTTCTTTTTCAGAGAAGAGGACATGTCCCCATCAACATGCTTTGACAAATGAGTTTAATAACATTTCCATTCATTCAGTGCTTGCTAAGTGAGCAGCATAATCAGTATGTCTGATAAAGTGGTCAAGGGAGTTGTTCACATGAAGGCAGACTCAGAAAAAATAGTTTGTATACAAGAAGAAATTTGGGTATGTTTTTAAGCATTTTTCCTCCTATTCCACATGATGCAGTGCAGCCATTTAGAATATAAATGACTAATCAAATACAATTACAGATTTCTTTATTCACTTCTATTGAGTCTGAAGAAATAAAATGTATCTACTATAAAACAGAACCGTAAACTACAGATAGATCTCACACAGCTCAGGCAGGTAAAGAGAGAAGACATCTCTTCATTTGATATATGTCTTGGAAGTATGCATCTCTTATTCATACATAGAAAAACTGTGCTTCAGGTTTTTAAGTACTCAGTAGTTCAGATATTAGGATCATGAACCACGTATAAAATGCTAAACTTAATGCTTAGGAGAAACACATACACGTTGAAAACTTAGGATTGGTCAGAGAACCAGCTGAACTAGACTAGTGAGCTATATAGGTGAGGAGCATGGCTCATATTGTTCACATAACTTTAAATGATAGCCCCAGTCAAAGCCATAGTTACTTTGTCATGTTTTCCTGTATAGTATCACTTATATCCACAGCAGCATATGAGCAGTAATAGTACAACCGTTAGTGCAACACAAGTTAAGAACAACCTCATAAGAAAGTCCTCGCGGGAGGAAGAAGCGCATTGATAGGCACAGGGCACTGCCAGGTTTGGCAGACTGGTTGGTGGATGCATTTGGGGCTGTGAAGAGGAATGGACAGTGAGCGCATCCTTACTCCAGTGCTCACATTACAGCCTGAAACACACAGGTAGGAGGACCACAGCAACCCTCATCTGCAGTGCCAATATAACTCACCACTTTAATCTGAAATGCTCAGTAAACCCACAATATTTTGAGAAACAGAGGTTATTTAAACACCCGCATACTTACAGCCAGAGAAACAAAATACTATAACATAAATGCAGTGCATGGCCACTTGTAATGGACAAACATTCCCATAATTTCCCAAACTAGCCATTACATTCAGTACATTTTTTCCTGTTTGCTTTTGGCTCCTAAAGAAAAGGAAGAGCTCAGGAGAGGATGGAGTAACTGAGGAAATGAGATAAAAAAGGTACAGAAATTGAATTTCTTCACAATTATTCTTCTATAAGCTGTATACACTTTTCTTACTGAAAGAAATACTCCGAGGCCCACAAGATCTTACATTCTTAGTGTAACACTGGCAGTAACCTTTGCCTGTGTTGTGACCATCCAAAAAAAAAAAAGAAAAATAGCTGATATATTTGCATCCTACATACCACCTTGAGCTACACAAAAGATAGAAAATACAAAACCCTTCCAAACATTCTGCAAGTACCAGATTCTTCAAGTAAACAAACCAACAATCTCTGGGTGCAAATGATTTTAAATATATAAAGAGAAAGGACTTTGGTCTTCTGGGTGACTTTACTGTCTCTTTCAATGCAGTGCTTTATTGACTCTGCCTGGATAGGCCACATGTGAGTGCAAAAGAAACTAGTGAGGTAAGTGTTTTGGATACTTAGGCTAGAAAACATCAGCCTAAATATCAGTTATAGCAGCACTAATATAGTATTTTCCATACATACAATGCTGCTCACTGCTAGAGTTTCCCATGAGGCAGGGGCACTTTATATAGAGCTAGATTTAGGACAAAGAAATGATGGCGTAAAGCGGTTAGGAGTGTTGCCTTTGATCAGAAAGCAATTCATTACCAGAGATGAAATTCAGCACAAAGCTCCTGATTCTACTGCTCCCATCCGCTGTCTCAACAGAAAGATAAACCATTTTACATTCATAAGATAAGAATTAAAATTCTTTTGTTTCAAGTGCTTTTGACAGTTCAGATGTATACAGAAAAAATAAACTCAGCCTTCAGTTTCTTACCTTATCTGTAATCTAAATAATATCCATCCCTTAACTACTAAACCCACATACGTGTTATACAGCAGCGTGGGGACTAATAGCATTAGCTCTTGACAAGCAGAGATGGGTAATGTCTTACCTCCTTGCTCTAACAGAGCCAGCCTTTGGAGAGTTGGTTTTTAATCTCTTTCCTCTCTATTAAATGAACAGCTCAAATGAGATGAATTGCCTTGAAATCATTAATTTATTTTTTCTCCACAAGAGTCCTTTATAAAGATCTACTTCCCATCCCTGAAAGAAGAAAAAAAAAACATCTAAATAAAAGCAAACAACAAACAGTAAAGCAGGAGCTGTGATTTATTCTGTCTGGTCCCTTCCGAGGGTTACAACAGCTGCAGTCTGCCAGGAAGGCATCTCAGAGTGCTGGGGAATCAGTGCTGCACTCAAAACTGAAGAAGCATGGAGAATTTAGAGCCAAATTAGCTCTTTTCATTCAAAGGAAAGACAATGAATCATCACTTGTTTACACACAGTCTGTCTTACCCTGCTCTGTGCAGAGGGAGTGCTCTCACTCACCCACGTATTGCTCCGCCTGACCTGTTGTTCAGATTTTGTTATCAGATGTCCTCATCATTGACAACAAAAGGAACAAAATACGAGTTTGTAGTGTTTAAATTGATTCATCAAGAGTGTCGATTAAAAAAATAAAAAAAGAGAAAAAAAGAAAAGACATCTTAAGGTTGACCTGCTCAGAAGAAAGATTGTAAAACTCGTCATCCATATAGATTTTTCTCTTAGTTCATCCTATGCTTCTCTGTGTGGCCTTCAGCTCTACATCCCTGGAGTTAATTACCTTTAACACAATTTTGCTGTCCCCTCACTTTTACTGTTAAGTGTAAACTCTTTCATCATAAATTATGACCGCCATAAACTGAATCACAGAACTAAGATTATGATTATTGCTACCGCCGATAATGAAAAAGTTATCTACCATACTGGAACAAATCCCACAGCCTTTTAAGTTTCCTGCATGAATAATCTGTTATGTCCCCAGTTTAAACGTTTACTAACAACATCTCCCAGTTTCGAGAGTTTATCAGGGTAGTTTTAATTTATTGCAGCCTAAAGATCTTTACAAGACCAGAAAAAAGAAGGCTCTTTGTCTAACCGACAGGGAAGAGACAGCTGCAGGGCCATTACCCGCCATGTTAGCAATCACTGCACTGGCTGATTATGCTCACAGGGGCTAAAGCTCCTCCCATGCTGTTGTTCTCTCTCTCCTTCCCTCACATCATCTCTTCTCAGTGACAGAAAAGAGTATTTTCAATATTTTCAATAAAATCCATTCCAGCCACCAGCCCATCCCCCACCACCGACTATGTCCCTCAGTGCCACATCCACACAGTTCTTAAATATCTGCTGGGATGGTGATTCCACCACCTCCCTGGGCAGCCTGTGCCAATTTATATTACAGTTGTTGGCTGCTCGCATATTTCTGCAGTCTACCCCACCAAGAAAATCCCATTGCTTGGATGGCTTGGAAAAGCATTGACTTCTACAGTTAGAAGAGGTATGTGCAACAACATCGGTCAGATATGGAAGCAGTTGTAGTAACTTAATTATCATTAATATTAATTTATAGCGAGGCATTACTTCTAGTGAAAACATTGGAGAGTGTGCCAGAAAAGGCGGATATGCCATCTACCTAAATTTCTTAGATCTCTTATAAGGACAGACAAAATGGATGGGAAAATAGCTTTGGGAAAATGTATGAATAAAAGTAATATTTGAATAATTCATTTCTCTAGAATGGCCTCTCAAGTCTTTTTCCCATTTTAGTGATAAATGTACCATCCACTTGTGGCAGCCTATAGATGAGGATTGTATTAAAAGGTATTTAATCAGGAAGTGATTTCAAAAATCCCACTTTCCATGCTTTAGCAAGTATTTTTTACATAGCCTGATGTTATAGGAGTTGTAATAAATATTCAACTTATTCAAGAACATACGTCATTTTTAGACTATTTGCTACCTATTATCAGGACATCACCTTTGAAAGAACAGAACTTCAAACAAGGAAAGACACCCAGCTCCGCCACAGGATTTCTGTGTTTGCAGGATCTGTGGAAAACAACACTGCAACAACTACTCTAAAATGCAGATGTAATGGAAACAGATCAGAACAGAACTGTGTTTTTAAATAGAGATGTCCCCAGAGAGGCATAGTTCTTGGGACTGCAATATTCCAACATCTGTGCTTGGGGACAGAGATCAGCAAACCTCAAAAGCTGCTCCTAGAGACACAAATTCACACATCCGCATTTGGGGCGAGGGTTGAGCAGAGACATCCATAGGATAAGAGCTCCTTTCCCAGGTTGAGTGGCAAATGCCACACCAACACCCACATCATCAGGGAAGAGAGGGTCACCACTCTTTTCCTTCCCCACAGCTGTCCCCTAGCACATAAGTGTCAAAAAATAAAGACCAGGTCTTCAAATGCAGTCTTACACAAGAACTGCATTTTGAAAAATTTCTGAGCAAACCCTATTAGAATTTTATTTTCCCAAAGTAGAAGGGCAACAGTGTTACAAAAATAAAGCAAGAAAGATGAATTGGAATAAAACATTTGGGTGGAAACGCTGAGTTGTTGCCATGACTAAAGGGAGCTAATTTATTTGCTTATACATTCTTTGTAATCTCGTCTTCTCCCATGTGACTGCCAATGACTCATAGTTTGTTTACTGATGAAGAAAACATGCTTTCCAAAATCTGTACATGGAGGCATCTTCTCCGGTCAGAGCACATTCCTCCCACACACAGAAGCAGGGATGGCCCCATGGACACTGTTCAGCATCTCTGGGATCAGCAGGGTGGGGAGACATGGAGAGGGGCACCTGCACAAGTGCTGCCCATAGGGTAGATAATTTAGGGTAGATAACACGGCTTGGGTTTGTTTGATTCTCCCACAGGGGTTTGGAGACTTTTCTGGACAGAAAAGTTGTGTAGTAGTGATGCTAGGAGAGACATAAGGCCAATAGCTCAAAGACTCAAAGCTAATGTGGTCTGCTGCTCTAGGAGGATTCAAGCCTCCTGCAGACCTTCATAGGCATGGATGGTTTCTTGGGATTAACCAGGCTGGGCCATTTGTTATTTTGTCTGGTTGCACCATCAACTCTCTGCATGGGGCTGAACCAGAGAGAGAACTGTCTGATTCAATGGCACCATAACGTACAAGGCAAACTACTTAAAAATCCCAAAAGGAAACAAACCAAGGAAGTGCATAGTTTCTAGTTCACAGATTTCAACAAGCATGTTCCAGCTACTGTGCTCTATGCTCAGGCTAGTCTTCTGTATTTCTGGACTTCATATATGCCAGCTCAGACACAACCATTGGGAAATGCAGGTGGCAAGAAGTTTCCTCTCCTCTCCTCTCCT
>VXAB01010420.1:447287-533018 GCA_013399175.1 Odontophorus gujanensis | reverse complement strand
GTTAAGCACTGATTTCTAACTGCTTAGGTAAAAAAGTAAGACAGGAAGGGAAGCAGAAGAATCAGTTTAAGTTTCTCCACATTTTGGATCTCTGCTCTGTAGCTATTGAAATTAATTCTCTTGTTATTTAAAATTAGAATGCTAATAGGATAAAAAAAAAAAAAAAGAAGAAGAAATGGAAGGGGATTACATTTAGTGGCATATCCTAATTACATAGGATATATATATTATATATATACTACAGTCATTCAGTATCATATCTGAATTAATTCATATTTTTATTTCAGTAAAGTTAATATCATTGAGTCACATCTTTTAGAGGGAAAAAGCGGTCATCCTTTTAGGAATTGCTCATGTTGTATTCAAGGCCTGAGCCTTGATAGAAGACTGGGTGCAGACTGTTTATGTAAGAAATAATCATCACAGAGATGCTTGAGTACGCCTCGCAAGTTGAATGTTAGGAAATGGCATCCAGGCGTCTACCTTTTATCCTAAGGTCCCTCAGTATTTCTTTAAGCTTGTGGAGTTTATTATACACATTCTTTCCCAAATGGCACCGGGAAAAAGAATATTTTCTATGTGTAAACAGACTTGAACAGGCTGCAGAAGCCTGTTAAATACTGACTCCTTTAAGGGCTGAAGTTGGCTTCCATTTGTGCATTAAGTTCGTCCTACAGAAAGATGTACTTGCAAGGCTGCTTGGGGGAACAAAAAGAAGCCTGGTGTTTTACAAGGATGTGCAGCTACAGGAGGAGGGGTAATGGCTTTAAACTGGAAGAAGGTAGATTTAGACTGGGTGTTTAGAATAAATTCTTTACTGTGAGCGTGGTGAGACACTGGAACAGACTCCCAGCGAGGTTGTGGATGCTCCCTCCCTGGAAGCACTCAGGGCCAGGCTGGATGGGGATGTGAGCAGCCTGGTCTAGAGGGAGGAGTCCCCGCCTATAGCAGGGGGGTGGGAACTAGGTGATCTAAAAGGTCAACCTAAACCATTCTATGATCTGAAGGCATTAGAATCGCATACTTAAGAACAAAAATAAGATATACCGTGTTTTTACAGAAGGATCTCGCAAAATAAAGCCTTTTGTTTAACGTTCGCGCAGCTTCCGCTCGCACGCGTGAAAGCAGCTCCGGACTCCAACCCCTCCACCCGCCCAGCTTGGGCGGGGCTGCGAGAGCAACCAGCCCGCCGACGAACCCAGCCCACCTCCCGGCAAGGGGTACGCCGGGACTTTCGTTACCCGCACAGCTGCGGCCGCTCCCGGTAGCTCCGCCCTCGAGCAAGCGGGACATTTGAAAGGAAGGGGCGGGCAGCTGCGGGGCGCTCGGTGACGCCATGGTGGAGGGTCCGTGCTGCGCTCTGTACGGGGAGCGGCTGCGGGCGCGAGTGCGCCGGGGCCAGGCGGTGCGCAGCGTGCGGGGCAACGCTCTGCCGGCCGGGGCTCGAGCTACGGTTAGTAGTTGCTCTTATGGTTTCATGGAGGGTTTCATTTCCTTCGATCGTCGTTATGTAGTACGGCAGCAGTCGCTTCTGGTTGCCTTTATCCATCAGGGAATGGCCATCTCGGGGCGCTCGTGCGTTGCAGCTCTAGGGATGTTCGCCGTGGCCGCTGCTGAAGCAGTACTGAGGGCACCCACGCTGCGCTGTCAGTGCTGGAGCGGCGAGGACTTGGAATATTTTGAAAGTCAGGTTTCTTTTTCATCCCTATCTCTTCTTACTCTGGTTTCGTTTAAACGAACCTGAGTGGAATAACGCAAAAACAAAATCTTGTGTATTACCTTACTCAAGTGCTTTTGTTGGGAAGGAAAAACAGCTGATGTGAGGATGGAGTGAGGGTGCTTTCTTATTTTGATAATAGGCCAAGTAAACGATGTTGCTGTCATGCAAAAAAAAAAAAAAAAAGTAAGGAAGTTTTTTTTCTATTCAATTAAAAGCTTCTGAGATTTTTCAGAGACCTTGAGTCCCTGTTCAGAGGGACCTTGAGGAGAATAAGCTGTCAGAAACTTTTTCTCAGCATTTGCAAAGTCCTCCACTCAGAACAAGAAGACAATGAGTTAAGTTACAATAGTAGAATGCCACTGTTATGAAGGCTTCCTTGGTAAATATTCTCACTGATTCTGGTAGAGCTAATTGAGGAGAAAAGTCTTGATGTTGTTTAAATGGGAGCAAGAGTTCATGCTTTTAGGAATTTGCTGAATGCCTACTGATGCTGGTATCAAAGTATCATAAATTCTGTTTTTATGTTTGTGTGCGCTGATTTTCAGACTGCTGCAAGAGAAGAGAGAACCTCTGGTCATGATTTCCTTACTGGACAAGTTTTCAGGGGTGTGGAAACACTGGGAAAGGAACTTTTTATGTATTTTGATCAAAAAGCTTTGAGGTGAGAAAATGGTTTACTGTGCATTTTTAGGGGATCATTTTCTTCTTGTTTTTGCCATTTCGGGAGAAGTGTTATGAAGAAATTTCTGTGCTGCCTCAATTTAACTGCTTGAAACTGTCACTTTCTGTAGCTGTCTGTAATGGAGTCTTTAATCTCTTAATGTTACTTTCAGCATAGTAGTTACCACGGTATATCAAAAGATTCAACACTCAAAGTTCATTCGAAAGCATATTTGTCTCACCCCACTCAGTGGGTTTTGAGGGAGGTGAATCGTTTTCTGTCTCCTGAGTCATGCCTCCCTAGTAAGCAAGGGGTCACTACTGCAATGGAGTCATCCAAGACTCAGAGGAATAATACACATTAATTTATTAATACCTTTCTTAACAATAACTACTTGGAGGCAAAATTGGCTAACTGGCTAGTTACGATAAATAAGCATTACAGGTAAGATGATTTTAGGCAATGGCTACTACAAAGAATAAAAGAATAAAAGAAGATAAAGAGAAAAGATAGAAAATGGGGAAAGCGAGACAGACAGCAAAGCAAAGTGGTTCACTGTTCCTAGATCCAGTGATGTCTTGGCGTCAGGTGTGGATCTTCAGTAGTGGTGGGTTGTCAGAGATGGTGTTGCTCAGTTGATGACTACTAACATTGGCAGTACAAACTTGTAAGTCCGAAGTGGTGGAGTCAGCTCCTTTTTGAGTGACAGCTTCTGGCTTTGGGATCTCAGCAGCAATTCCTTCATTCCCATCTTCCAGGCCCTGTAAATTTAAGTCAGCAGATAAGAGGAAGCAGGGAGATGCCAGTTTGTATCCAGTCTTCACATCTCCCAGGCCAAGTCTTCAGCCTGTTAACACCCCTGAGCACTCCCTTTCGAAGGCGAACAGTTCCAAGTAAATGCTTTCAAATGTAAAATTGTCCACAGAGTGATGCTGGTAGTCTCATGTTCATCTGAGACAGTCCTTACCAGTCTCAGACTGTATTACTTAAAGGTCCTGATCGTTTAAGAACCCATTGTTGTTGTATAGGAGACTTCTAACTGCAGCTTTAAGAGGGTCCTATTTTCCAGATTTTCATCACAGTGTCTTTTTTTGGGGGGGAATATGTCGCTGGTGAGCACTTAGGCAACAGAGTGGTTCAAATAAAAGAGATTGACAATGCTGCATAGCACTAACTCTAAAAACTAATCTTTTTACCTTAAAAGAACAAAAAATCACCACCTTACTAGTAGCTATCATTGAATAACAGATGCTAAGTTTAATTAGTGTTCTTGTGTATTTATAATTAAAATAAGAATTCTGTTTTACTTGATTTCAGCACATGAAGGTAATGAAACAGTGAAATCTTGTAATTTTCTTGAAGCTTTCTAATATAAATGTAGCAATTATGAATTATTTTTTTCTTGTCATGGGCTGACTACGGCAACTCATAGTACCCACTTTACTGTTTCTTTTAAACTGTGTACCAAAGCTTGGTTAACGAACTATTAAGGTGAATGCAGTCTTTAAAAGGAACTTTCTGTAAGTTTTAGTGCATTCTCATTTGATAGCAAAATGCAGGGTTTTGGTTTATACTTTCCTTGACGCTTCAGAACTGGCAATAGGTAACAGATGCAAAAGCATCTGGAATAACTAAATTAACTGAACTGATTTGTTAATTGCGAGAACAGTGTGACAACTTGAGCAGATATAAGCTGAAGGANTAAAGGTCCTGATCGTTTAAGAACCCATTGTTGTTGTATAGGAGACTTCTAACTGCAGCTTTAAGAGGGTCCTATTTTCCAGATTTTCATCACAGTGTCTTTTTTTGGGGGGGAATATGTCGCTGGTGAGCACTTAGGCAACAGAGTGGTTCAAATAAAAGAGATTGACAATGCTGCATAGCACTAACTCTAAAAACTAATCTTTTTACCTTAAAAGAACAAAAAATCACCACCTTACTAGTAGCTATCATTGAATAACAGATGCTAAGTTTAATTAGTGTTCTTGTGTATTTATAATTAAAATAAGAATTCTGTTTTACTTGATTTCAGCACATGAAGGTAATGAAACAGTGAAATCTTGTAATTTTCTTGAAGCTTTCTAATATAAATGTAGCAATTATGAATTATTTTTTTCTTGTCATGGGCTGACTACGGCAACTCATAGTACCCACTTTACTGTTTCTTTTAAACTGTGTACCAAAGCTTGGTTAACGAACTATTAAGGTGAATGCAGTCTTTAAAAGGAACTTTCTGTAAGTTTTAGTGCATTCTCATTTGATAGCAAAATGCAGGGTTTTGGTTTATACTTTCCTTGACGCTTCAGAACTGGCAATAGGTAACAGATGCAAAAGCATCTGGAATAACTAAATTAACTGAACTGATTTGTTAATTGCGAGAACAGTGTGACAACTTGAGCAGATATAAGCTGAAGGACAGGAGGCTTGTGTAAATGCAAGAACAAAATGAGGAAGCTGTAAGACTTGTTGTCAAGTGAAGATAAAAGAAAATAGAATAGATGTCCTGTTTTTGAAGATAAGATAACAAAACAGATGCCTCAGCTCAATGTAAGATCAGTGGGAACAAGTTTGGGCTGCCTCCTCTTAAAGGTTGGAAACTTACAGCAAAAATGATGATTACCTTTAATCCCATGGCCACCAGAGATGTCAATCATTTCTTGGAATCTCTGTCCATGTCCTTGGAATGTAAAGAATACATATGTGCTATGCCTGTAAGTATGTAGTTGTTTCTTTCTTTGGTGTGCATGTTTGGTGAGTGATCTCCATGCACCCAGCCCTGTAAATAAAGGGAATACTTGCCTGATGTAACTCAATGGCATGTCAAGTTACTTTGTCAATTTTCTTGGCAGCATTTGTAAGAAGAAAGCTTTGGCCATGGATCTTTGAAAATTAATGAGTAAATGCTATAAGGATGTTACATAAAGAGTTGGCTTTAGGCAGTGCCTACTGAAGTGTTGCCTTAACTTGACTACAATTACATAAAATGCCCAGCCTTCCTGATATGTGGCAAGGAGACATTAAAAAGGCACACTTGATGCTGTGTTTATTTTGTCATGAGTAGTTTCATTTGTTAAATATTTTTGTGGCTACAAAATACTGCTCTTTTCCTGATATATAGTGTCTTTCATCTAAAAAACAGAGAGAGTACCTGAATGTGTTGGTTAAATGTGTAATAAATAAAATTTATGGGCCCACAGTCAAACTTGGCCTTTGCTCAAGTATCCCAGTTCCCAGTAGAATATATAAAATGTGTGATGTCTTTAAAGCATTAGTGATCTGTAAAATGAATATTTCAAAGAATCTGTTCCACTCCTTTGCCATCTGTGCATTTTTCTGTTTATTTCTTTTATTAATTTTTAATTGAGCTACAGTTTTTGCTTTGGTTGCAGGTTAAGAAAAAATGAATTGTAAAAAACAGCTGGCAAATGTTAATTATGTTGTTTATAGCATATCAGTGCTACTTCTAATAATAATAACAGTGTTGGCAATGAGAAGACTTAAATCTTTCCTTTCACACCAGATGAATTCTGTGTGATTTATCAGAAAACCTTCTGGTGAATTATCTTAATTATTTATTTTTTTTTTAACTTCTCTGAGGAATTAAGATCTTATGTAAGGCTGGCAGGTCAGGTAAAATATTTCTAAACACAGTGTCCCAAAAAGCATGTCAACCAGAAGTTTGGATTGAATTATGAAGACAACCTACTATGTTTTGCAGTGTTTTGAACTTAGGGAGGGAAGAGATCTTCTCTAGAAATTGAAAGCTGCAGACATAGTCTGTTGCCATGTTTCCCTTAATGACTTGAATTTGTGTATGCGCTTACTTGACTTGGTTAGGTGTGAACAGCTCGTAACTGTGAAAACTAGACTAGCAAATGAAAATGTTGTTAAGACTAAATACCCATAAGAACTTTCTTTCTTTC
Source organism: Odontophorus gujanensis (assembly GCA_013399175.1). Taxonomy (NCBI): domain Eukaryota; kingdom Metazoa; phylum Chordata; class Aves; order Galliformes; family Odontophoridae; genus Odontophorus; species Odontophorus gujanensis. The sequence goes on along the minus strand of VXAB01010420.1, from coordinate 526,714 downwards.
CAAGGATTCATTTTGGTATGAACGGTTCCATGCACATTAATCCTGATGGAAGCAAAGGCAGAAATGGAGCATTACCAGTTTTGGAGATACAGCTTACAGAAGATATAATTTGTTTTTTCGAGGTGACAGCAGAGTACAGGTAAAGCAGAAACTAACCAAATGTAAATGACAACAGAAAGCAACAAAACAAAAGAGGAAATAACACAGAATGGTTTATAACATTCTTCTAAGAATGAAGTAAAAATAAAATAAAAATCAGACCATGTAAGTGTTTGGCTGAAAGCCATCACAGACAAAAGAATTAAATCAAAACTTCCTAAAATGTTCATTGATATGGAAATCTAATTTTATTGCTTTTGTATCACAGTTTGCATACAGCCAAAGTAGTTCTATGCCATAGCCTCATTAGGCATAATCAAGACTGGGAATGAAACTTGGATTTGATTCAGTCCTCTGATCTGAATGCTGAAACCTATTACATCTTTAATTTTAACTATCTTAGCAAGAATAAGTATCTGTAGCAATTACTGTTTTCAAACTTTTATGGCCCCAAGGTTATGTTTGTTGGGCTTTTTTGACAGCAAATTTGTATGGTTTTACTAATTAACGTTATGTAGCTATATTTGTCCATTAGCACTGTACTCCCTGCTGCTAATAAAACTAATGTTGCAAGCTTAATTTTAAAGAATTTTAAATCGTTGGGTGAAAAGGAACATCTAAATTCAAGTAATATAGATATAGCATGAGTAAGCTTAATACTATGGAACAGATACTTTTCTGCAAGCCTGAGATAGTTGCAAAAAATATGTTGAAGTTGTATGTTCTTCATTTTGATTGTAGTTAGCCTAATAAAATCAAGGTTTAAGAAAATATCTTTTATTGTCACGTTGAAACATACTGAAGCCATGTACCCATATACTTTCTTTATGGTTGGTGGTACCAACACATTATTCTTATATTGCAAATACTTTTAATAACTAGTTTTCAAGCTAATTTGAACAAAATGAGGATGATTTCTTGTATGCTGGACAGATATTTGCATGTTCTGCATATGTATCATTGAACTGTCTTGTAGGGGAAAGATCGATGTAATTTCTGTGCCTCTTCCTGTGAGTGGTATTTGCATGTTTTGTGTTATCTGCAAATAATAATCTGTTACACTTCCATATATTATTTTTTAAATAAAGCTGCTATATATATATTCATTTTTTTTAAAGTTAGATTAAAAAAAAATACATTTTAGTTGGTTTTTCTCTTCCAGAAATGTAGCTGAGAGTGAGCAAAAAGTGAGAAGGATGGAAAGCTTGGATGTCTGCTCTCCAAAGTTTAGCTTCTTAAGAGCAGAAAGTGAGGTAAAGCAGCAGAAAACCCAAATGTTATGTGATGTGTTACTGGATCAAACAGTATTACCTGGTGTTGGAAATATCATAAAAAATGAAGCACTGTTTGACAGCGGTCTCCATCCAGCTGTTAAAGTAAGTGGATTGCATCAAGATTGTTTTTAATTACCCCAAAGTNAGTTAGCCTAATAAAATCAAGGTTTAAGAAAATATCTTTTATTGTCACGTTGAAACATACTGAAGCCATGTACCCATATACTTTCTTTATGGTTGGTGGTACCAACACATTATTCTTATATTGCAAATACTTTTAATAACTAGTTTTCAAGCTAATTTGAATAAAATGAGGATGATTTCTTGTATGCTGGACAGATATTTGCATGTTCTGCATATGTATCATTGAACTGTCTTGTAGGGGAAAGATCGATGTAATTTCTGTGCCTCTTCCTGTGAGTGGTATTTGCATGTTTTGTGTTATCTGCAAATAATAATCTGTTACACTTCCATATATTATTTTTTAAATAAAGCTGCTATATATATATTCATTTTTTTTAAAGTTAGATTAAAAAAAAATACATTTTAGTTGGTTTTTCTCTTCCAGAAATGTAGCTGAGAGTGAGCAAAAAGTGAGAAGGATGGAAAGCTTGGATGTCTGCTCTCCAAAGTTTAGCTTCTTAAGAGCAGAAAGTGAGGTAAAGCAGCAGAAAACCCAAATGTTATGTGATGTGTTACTGGATCAAACAGTATTACCTGGTGTTGGAAATATCATAAAAAATGAAGCACTGTTTGACAGCGGTCTCCATCCAGCTGTTAAAGTAAGTGGATTGCATCAAGATTGTTTTTAATTACCCCAAAGTATTAGGAGAATAAATATATATTTATAACATGTAAACATATAAAATATATATATTTATACAACATTTTATTTTGTAATCTTCCTTTTTCTCATCTATTGTTTAAGTTAACTAAATTCAGTTCTATCATTCTGATTGGAGAACTTGATATAGCTTCCCTTGGAACCTGTTACTGCTACTCTTGTCTCCCGGGTTAGACATTTATTGCACCAAGCCAGTCTTACAGCTTGGAATTTCTTTTCTAGGGAATTAATTTAACTTCCGAGTCCTGACTTTGTCCAGCATCATGTTGTGCTGCCTTTAAATTGTCAGCCTATAAATAAAGCTGAAGAATGCTTAGGGTTTCTTTGCTCAGTTAGTACTCTAAATAGTTTGCAGTATAATTGCTAATTTTTGCAGCTCCCTCTTCTTCTTACTGTCCAGCTATCTAGCATCATCTGCTTTTCTACAATTGTTAACCATACTTTTTTGTTTAAAATCCTCAAACATGCATTTTTTCTGTAGAAAAGAAGTCTGAAGTTAGCAAAGGAAACTGAGATTACATAGAATGTAGAGGAAAGCAGGTGAAATTAGTAGGAGTTATTGTTAAACTTAATATTTCTTGAAGTCCTTCATAGGATCAGTCTGGATTTTAACCTTAATTAGAGCTGTATGATTACATTCATGGATATGATGACTATCCATGTGAAGCAAGTTCTAGGTTTGAGGGGAGTCATCACTATTTCCAGCAGAGGGAATTCAGAGTTGCTAACTCATGATTTCTGGTTCTTAGCTCAAAAAAGGGTAGACCACTGAAGATTTTAGCTAATATTTTGCATGATTGAGGCAGAGTACATTGTTGGTTATTCATGCAATGTGTCTGTGTGGTGTATAATAACAAAATGTACTACTTTTTCCTTGCAATGTATATAACGTGAGTTGGAGAACTCACTGAAAGGTGTTTGGAGTGCCTGTGTCTATGCAGATCTCTTCACTGTTGTCAGTTAACATAGGAGTAATGTAAAAATCGTACTTGTTTTATTTACAGGTTTGCCAACTGACAGATGAACATGTACGTCACTTGGTGAAAATGACACGTGACTTTACCCTGCTTTTTTATAAGGTATGGACAGATATTTCTAAGAAACCTCCAAAACGTGATTCCAACATCACAGCTGTATTTTATCAGCTATGGGAAAGAGGAAAAGAAATGAAACAAAGTGTTTCAGTGAATAGGAGTCTTGCTTTGCAGGTTCTTTATTGCAAATTATCAAGAGATGGAAAAGAAGGGGAATCTAGACTGTAAGAATGTGCAGAACTTTGGCCCAGTTGCAGCAAGAATCACAGAATCACAGAATTCTAGGGGTTGGAAGGGACCTCTAGAGATCATCAAGTCCAGGCCCCCTGCCAAAGCAGCTCCCTCTGTGCAGCCTGTGCCAGTGCTCCATCATCCTCCCTGTAAAGAAGTTCCCACGCGCATTTGTGCGGAACTTGCTGTGCATCAGTTTGTGGGCATTTCCCCTTGTCCTATTGACATGCACTGCTGAGAAGAATCCAGCCTCATCCCTTTGCTTCCCACTCCTTAAATATTTATAGACATGGATCAGCAGCCCTCTGGGTCTTTTTTCTAGGCTGAACAGACCCAGGTCTCTCAGCCTTGCCTCATAAGGGAGGTGTTCCACACCCTTTATCATTTTGTGGCCGTCAGAAGAGTGAAACTCCTGGGTCAATTCAGTATGGTTTTGTTGTATACGTGCTGTGAAATCACCTTGAATGTGTCATAATTACTATAGGTTAAGCTCATGCATATAAGGTGATTACGGTCCCTCTTTAAACTGGGAACTAGAGGTTGCCCCTGGGAATTATGAAGGTAATTCAATAAATGCAGCTTTCTTTATGAAACTTGAAATGAGAAGTACATTTCTATGAGTAAATGCATTGTAAATCCTAACAATGTTTATTCCTAACTGTGACATTTTCTTCGGTTGACAAAGTAAAATAAACTCAAGTTTTCCCTGCTGCCACATCTTCAATAGAATTTCCTTCCTTCCCATGTCAGCCCTAAAACTCTTGGTTGCTCTGCCATTTTCCAAAAGAGAATGAAAGAACTGGACCTAATTCTTATATGTTGTTGCTTTTATGTTTGTATGTTTTTCTTTAAGCTGCACACAGAGAAATGAAATGCTTGTCTGCTTCTCAGAGTAGTTCATGGAAGACAAGGAATTAGTGTTGCTAGAAATTCTTTTTTGGTAGGCTAGGAAATAAAGGTTTAATGTTTCTAATATGCTCTTTCAATTTTAGAGGATACAAATCTAACTCATTTAATAGTACATTTAAGTATCTGCTTTCTGTCAACCTGCCAGAGGAGTGTTTAATCTAGCTAGGGAAATCTTTTTATCTTCCAAACTTCATAGGAAAGCCTACCAATAAACAGAGAGCAAATGATTCTACATCAGTGTATAATATTAAGAAGTGTAAGTGTGTCACAGTCTTTTAGATTAGCAATAAACAATTTACATTTTCTGTTGCTCAGTTTACCTGTCTTAAACTTTTATAGCCTGTATGTACCAGGTATTCACTGGTTAAGTAGTTTTAAGTGATGAGCTCACCTGCCAAATCCTCTTACAGATAAAGACATAACAACAATAGATTAATAATTTTTTTTTCCTTCTGTCAGTAACTTAGGTTCTGAATATGTTCTATTTTAGTGCCGCAAAACTGGGTCTCCACTCTACAAGCACTACAGAGTATATAGGCGCCAAGCCTGTGGTCAGTGCAATGAGAAAATCACTGTGTGTCGTTTAGGAGAGAATAACAGGATGACTTACTTCTGCTCTCGATGTCAAAAGGCTGATCCCCAGCTTGTCAATTTTAGGTATGATGATAACTTTGAGGACATCAGTACTTAAATGTTATAAAGTGCTGCTCTGGTAACAACAGACAGCAAATAGAATGGCTAAATGCAAACCAGTATGTGTTTTTAATCTAGACTTATATCTAGCATTTATCAAAGAAAAATGTTTTGGCCATTTTTTAAAATGGTTAAAAGCTTTGATTAGTATAATTCTTTTAAAGATCCCTTCTGATATAAACTACCTGATGAAATGTGGGAATCATAAAGGACAATGAAGAGTGCTTAATTATCCACTGCCTTTAGAAAGATTACTTTCTCTTCTCATTTAGAAATATAATAGGCTTGGATGCTTACGTGAGTGAGCTGAATGCCATGAGGAAAGTAGGAATCTGTGTCTCTCTACCTTCTTAAGGGAAGGCCTTCAGAATATCAAAGCAACTGCTATACAATTTTATTCTGGACGTAGAGAGATACTGAGGAAAACTAAAGAATGTAAATTCAGAATGCAGTAAATGCTGTAGAGCTTCAGACTTTTTTTTTTCCTCTTTAACAGTTTTGGAAAGCTTTTACTACAAGTGTGACATAGATTTTTAGTTCCATGTAAATTGTGCTAGCAGCAGCCTTCCTTTTATTTTGGAAAAAGCACAAAATGCATTTGGTATCACAAAAGGGCAAAAGGTAAAAGTTTCAAAAGCACCTTGGTCACAGAATCCTCACACCTAAGTAATTCTTGAAGATTTTCATCTGAGGCCTCAGAATCTTGTTTTTGTTAATATTGAGTTCTGTCAATCTAATGAAAGACACAGTTTCCATTTAAAAAGCTTTGCTTTCATTAGTGTATATGTTTGTGTGTGCATGTACTTTTGTGTATAGTGAGAGAAAAGGTTTTTTTATAAGATTTACAGAAAAATAAAGGAGTATTACACAAAATTATCTTATTCTGCCACTCTCACTCCTGATTTTCTTTCAAGATTCTAATGGCCAAAGGGATTTTGCTTAAAGCTTAAAAATCACTTCTTAGTACAGATCTAACAGAAAATTCCAGCATGGAAGATAAATATTTCACGTGATGATAAGATCAATCTGCTGGGTTGGTTTTTGTTTGTTTTTTCTGAAAGTTATGAGAAGTACTTTTGAAGAACAGTAGGGAGGTGGAAATGTTCCATCGAGTCAGATAACCAGGAAATTATGCAAGGAGAAGAAATAACTTTTTCTATTCTAAAGTAAACAGTATCTTTCTGAAAACAAACAATTAAGCAATGGTATGTTTCAGTTAATGTTGTGGTAATGGTAGCTATAGAAACATGAAGGCTGCTCTGGAAGTAATGTCTTCTGTTTTCAGCAGTGGCAGTGGTGAAGTGAAAGGCAAGCCATGTTCTGAACACCTGTGCAGATTTTTATTAGAGTGGTGTGTGGGCTCTTGTTCATCACTGGTGAAAATGGGTAGCTACTGGTGGTGACTATGTTGTAAAAATAGTGTTTTGTAGCTGCGAATCTGCCCTATCAAACAGTGTTATTGTGCTCTTTGTGTCTGTGATAGTTCCTCAGAAATAAACAGGAGGGCCTTACTTCCAGAGTGACCTCTTTACAAGGCTTCCAATACTGTCTTCATCCTTATGGTCAGACTGCTACATTCTACTGCTACACAGTAACCTTCACCACTTTAAAGTATCCTCATCTCTCAGGTGGCTTCTCTGCAAGTCCAGCCCCCTCATGCTTGAAGGTGAAAAGGAGCCCATGTGATCAAACTGACATGGTACAGATCCTGAACTGTAGAATTTAACTCAGTAGCCCAGTAGCCTATCTTTTTGTTCAAATGAGAAAATAAAGGCAGCGACCATTATAAGCAACTTCATCAAATTCAAGTATACCTTGAATCTCTAAAATACTGCTTTTTCTAATTTTCACTATCTAAAATGGAAAGGAGAGGGGGAGTATTATACTTGCGAAACAGACATGCTGAATAGTTTGTCTGGTAATACATTTTTTGATAGCTGAGTAGTAGAGGTTATCTAATAATGTAAAAATACCCATTTTTAATGCTACTAGTTCAGCTGTTCTGTTATCTACGCCAGTATTTTCTGAATGATACTGTAATGTCTATTGCAACTGTTGATGGCATGGTATCTCTGGTATGTCATCAGTTCTCACTGTCCTCTCTAGCTTTAATTTTGTGAAAAAGCTGTGGTAGATATTTCCACCCCCTTCCAATGGTAGAGATAAATAAAAGTTTTAGAAATCTAGCCTGTTAGGGAGAGTGACAATTATAAAGTATGTGATAAGACTAAAGTGTGTCACAACAGTTTACCAACTACTGAGACAAATGTTGTATGACTCAGCAAACTTAGTAGCTAGAATTTTGCACGTAATTGAACTGATAAATTCATGTTGTGTTGCATGTTAACAATGTTTCGATAGGATAACAAAACTAGTCCTTCATAGCTGGCAGTGACTAAAACAGTAACTATGGTTCTAAGTATATGAACCAATATAGGAGTACAGAAACTTAAAGGAAAATAACTACAGATAAACTGTCTGGAAGCATTTGCAGTACAGCTTTGTCTCACCAGTTATAATCAGGACATTCCTGAATTCTGATACGAAGAAGAAAAGCACAAAAAAAGTCCTTAAATCTGAACAAGGACCTAAGTGTTTAAGAAAATATATATATCAGGAAATGGTAACATGGGGGGAAAAAAAAAGACTTTAAAACTTCAACATTTTTAGATCTGTTGGCTCTTCTGATGACAAAGTGGCCTAATGAGTGCCATTTACATGAGAGCAAAAAAATTTGTTGAAATTTGTTAGATTGTGTGACTGCCTGTAGCAACTTATGAACAGTTGTTCATTCAGTAATACATCTGTTAGTAAATATCCACCCACATACATTATACAGAAGACATAGAAGTGGTTTTCCTTTTTTACCAAATTTCTTGCTACTCGACTCAAGAATAGTAGGGAATTTAAGAGAGGTTGGGACATTGTGTTGCAGAGTGTATCAGTTCATTGTTAACTTTCTGTCAGTGTTAGTTTGAATATTTGTATTACTTGGGAAAGATCTGCCCTTTAGGTAAAGAAGAAAATCAAACTCCTACAGTGACATGCTGTTAGGCAGGTACAGCATGTTGTACTGCTTGTTCTCTAGATTCTTGCCTCCCTGAACATAGCAATGTAAGGTAATTTGTAGAGGAAACGTCACAAAAGACTAACATCATTCTTCTGTTTCACAGCAAACTGCCAACTAGAAATAGCCTAATTGGCTGGGCATATGGCAGGGGGTCATGTTCTAATGAACACGTAGCTCAGAAATGTGAAGAAGAGTGGACGTGTATGCGCTGTACCCTAATAAACAAGCCTTCTGCTGAAGCCTGTGATGCCTGTTTGACTTCAAGGCCTGAAGGTATTGAAAGGTTGCCTGGAGCCTGTACTGCAGAGAGGAGGGTTGTGGTTTTTAGTGTAGTTTTTAGAACTACAGAACTGTAGAGTGACTGACTCTGAATTGTATTTATATAACTTTAGCAAACTTCAAGTCAGATTTGGAGGAAATCTTACACAGATGATCACAGAAACCGTCTTGTCTTAAATCCTAAAAGTGTCTTGCCTTCCAGCTTTGTTTGCATGTGGGCATTCTATAGGCAAGTCTCTGTGGTGACTTAGTTTTTGCTGTGGCAAGGAGTGAAACAAAATACCATTCTTTTAAACTTATTAAAATTGTTAGACACAGCAAATGCATGGTGAAGAAATCATCAGTGGTGTAGAAAAGTAATTCATTCTTTCATGTGAACAAAATTGAAAGGGGACTAGATATTTTTGGTACCCTTTCCAAAGCAATTGGATTTCTCAGGGCCTAGTTTTTTTGTCTTTTTTTTTTTTTTCCTTTGAGTTCAGATTAAGGATGATTTTGGAATAAAGTTGTTGATATCTCCTACTGGAGCTTTACTGCTACTATTTAGAGTTCTTGGTGGGCAGAAAGCAGATGTGAATGAGACCTATAAAGGGACACAAAGATTGCTACCTTCTCTGCAGATTTATGTAGAATTCAGATAATAAAAAGAGATAAGAGAGGTAGTGGACAGACTTTCCACTGAGACCTGTTTTCTGCCTGAAGAGGATCTTTGTGTTCTCCTTTTCTGTCTGTAGAAAAAGAGATTAAAATGTTCAGTTAAGGGGTTTACAGAAGTTATTTGAGTCAAGAGTCTTGCCCCTTTTTTGAATTGCTATACGTATCCTAAGGAATGGAGTCTAGAGGTACACGTGTGTGGTTTTAGGGGTAAAGCTAATCCTATAATCATTCTGTATTGAAACTTTTCTACCTGAAGAACTAATGCTGTATTTGTTTTACATTTTGCATAGTGAGTTCTTCATTGAAGATAGAGAATGTTGAAGATTCTGCAGACTTCAATAGAAATCTTATGAAATACCCTTGTAATGACTTCAGAAAACCAAGCACAGAAATAAAGATCAACAGGAAAACTGCATTTGGAACTACAACGCTTGTCCTAACAGATCTTGGTAATAAAGCAGTACTGAAAAGTGATACCCAAGTATCTGATGGATGCTCTGAGTATGTTGCTCCAAAAGGCAATTTCAGCCAGAATCAAAGTAATGCCTACCACTCAGGAATAAGCACAGACAAGTATTGCTCAACAGAAGTAACTTCTGTGGCTCCATCTTCCTGTCAAGAACCTCTCTTCTTCAAGCCCATAAAGAAGAAGCAGAAAACTCATCATGTACCCTCTGTTCACCAACATAGTGTAACAACTGGGTATGTATTCTAAAATATAAACGAGTTTTGGTGGATTTCTCTTTTGTATTTAGATAAACTATCTTTATCCCTGAAGATGAATGGAATATTGTGTTGCAGAGTTCCCACAGTGTGGTATTTAGGTTTCTGCCAAAGGTAATTTCCAGGTTGGGGACTCTGCCCATGGCAGGGGCGGGGTTGAAACTAGATGGTCTTTGAGGTTTTTTTTCAACACAGACCATTCTAGGATTCCTCTTGAGTAATTAAAACTACACTGAGACTTCAAAAGCACTGAATGATCTAGGCTGTTGCTGGAAAAGTCCTGAGTTTGGCATCTGGCCAGTACTGCTGTTAATTAAACAGCTGTCCATAGTTCAGGTATTCCCTTGAATAATGAAGATTTGCTAAAATAGGTGAGCTAGCACAGTTCTACCAAAGGAGTTGTCTGATCACTGCTTGCCTTGGCTATTTGTTTGGAAAGATGTTCAACTCATTATGAAAGATGACAGGTATGTAAACTGATGTTCCTTTCTAAAGTACTTATTAGACGCTGATTTTTTCCTGTCTTGATTATTGTTTTTCCTGTGTAAAGACAGGTTCTTTAATCTTTTGCTTTCATTTTGCAAAAGAATGTATGCTTAATGTTTCTTAATTATAACCCAAAGAGAAACAGGTTGATGATGGAACACATCTAATATGTGCTAGATGTCTAAAACTAAGAGTTGCTAGAGGTGGATTTACTGTCTTACTTACAATGTGTGAACTCTCATTCTATAAGGAAAGTAAATGAATCACTTGTATAATTTAGTTGGAAGTATTTGTCAGCTAACAATTTTTAACTTCTTTCCATGATACAAACTTCTGTTCAAGGTAACTTGATGAACCTACTGTTACTATTTTCTCTTAACTTTCCTCCCTATCATATATGCAGTTATTTCAATGCTCCACCCAACCTGAATTTTAAATTACACAGCCTGTTCAGACACATCCATTGCTAGTTGAGAAATGTGAGAGTGTGATAGGATTAAGGAGAACTTGGGTGGGCATATATAGCAGTAATGGGAGTGCAAGAGAGCTTTTACCTATGGAGGGTAAATTAGGCAGGGTGAATGTGAACATTTGTGATGCACTGTGGAGTTCTTGGTCATGTGTTCTGAAATACAGAAGTTACTTCTTGCATTGTTGAAGCACCAGTTTTGAAATAGGATCTTGCTAGCAAGTTTATGCTCTGGAATAAGTATTCTACTTTCTGTCTCAGTAGAAGGCTACAGAGGGAGAATGTAGATGGAATGAGACTAAGAGAGAGCACAAAGAATAAATTGGATATCAATCACAATAGGAGGTAGTTATCAAGGGCCACCAACTTACACATTACAGAAAACAAAGTCTGTAGCACAAACTCGGAATTTTGTAGGGTTTGTTTTTTTTCTGGTAGGGGATAGGGAGAATGTTTTAATGAGGTATTGGAATAAAACTTTGATTAGAACTGGTCTATAATCTTCCAGATGTTAATCTTCTAAGCTGAAAATTTTACAAGAATGAAAATAACTGATTGATCTTTTCAGTTTTCCCTGTGGCTTCATCTCTGCTTTTCTGCTCTATAAACATATTAGAAATATTTCTAAGAGCATAAATATTTGTTTGTGTTACAATTTTTAAATAAAACCTTTTGCATTGCATTCAGATAATCTCTACCTCAATCAAGAGAGAGGAAGAAAGTAACTTTATCCTAGCCAGAGAGTACAGTTTTTCCCCACCCCTCACTTCCTTAGCCAGATTGCTTCTTGTCAGAATTCAAGCATTACAGTAATTTTTCACTAAAGAGAATAGGAAAATCCTGGGAAGCATACAAATACCTTCAACTCTAACACATTAATTTGATTGATCTTTTTCCTACTGGAAGCAGAGTATTCTTTTAAACTGTGGTGGGCAGTATAACATAGGTAGTATGTTTTTTTGGTTTTTTTTTTTGCAATTGAATTTAGGAATACATTGAAATAGTTGAAAACCAAGGCTAATGCTGGGCAAAGCTGATAATATACCTTTTAGATTCATTTATTCACGCCCAGTAATCATTCAGCTTTAAAGGAGCAATAGGCTGCATTAGAGAAGCAAGCTCTTTGGCTGTCATTATGTGCAAATGTGCACTGAGCATGCTATAATAACAGTTCTTTGGCTGTGGTGTTGGTAATCCCTTTAGCATTATGCACAAGTTATTTTGTAACCTGTCATTACAGCAGACCTCAAGTTAATAAGACAGATGATATTCATACATTAAGCACAGGTCCTCCTCGCTGCAGTAAACATGGTTGCCTCTGCAAACTCAGAATTGTCAGGAAAGATGGAGAAAACAAGGGCAGGAAGTTTTACAGCTGTCCTCTACCCACAGAAACTCGGTGCAACTATTTTCAAGTAAGTATAAGACTTCATGGCCTGTTTTCTAATAAGTAGTTAAGCACTTTATGCTTAATTCAAACCCTTTTTCATGCAGCCACCATACCCCAATGCTCTGTAATTGTACAAAAGTGTTTAAAATGACCTCATGGTTTTAATGGATCGTACCTGTTCACACTGAATTGAAACTAAGGGTATAATCATAGCTGTAAGCTTATTGTTTCAGTTACTTCTCTGCCAAATGAGAACATACCTGCTTGTGCAAATGCTCTTAATCTGCTTCAGCGTAATGTAAGACAGATGTATAGTAGAGTTATTGATTTGGAGGGACTTGTACAGCTCTGGGTTTGTTCAGCCTCTGGGTTGAAGAAGGACTGCTGCAAAGTTCAGATCTGGACATCATCTGTGTCTCAGTCAAGCCAAAATCTTGAAAACCTCTGAGGGGCACACATCCTGTAGTCTGGCTGGACCAGTTGCTTCCACAGCAGTGCTGCTGTGCAACCCAGACTTCATGGCTGCAACCTGGAGTCTCATCTTCTCACTGGGAAGAGTTTAGCTGGCTCACCTACCAACAGAAAGATAATATATGAATTCAAGTCAATGCCTCTGATGCCTTCATTTTTAGAAATCTGTGTGTTAGCATCAGTTAAACTTACAAAGCTAGTTAAATAGTACCAGTACAGTGCACTGATCACCAGAGAGATCAAACTATCCCAAGTAGCAAGAACTTCTGTTAAGGCCTCCCATCTAGATCCAGCTCTCATTTTAACTTTAAAACAAAGAGCTCAGAGCCAACACATCTGCTGAAACTGTGCCTAAAAACTGTTTCTTTTGACAGTGGGCTGATTTGAATTTCCCATTTTGTCACCATGGCAAGCGCTGTGTTATGAAGACTGTGTTGAAGCTTGGTCCCAATAATGGAAGAAACTTTTTTGTGTGCCCTTTAGGAAAGGAAAAACAGTGTGGCTTTTTCCAGTGGGCAGAAAATGAGTCTGATATACAGGCTATTCCTTGATGTTATCTGTTTCTCAGTATGTCTTAAGTGCAACTTTCCTGGTTATTTCTCTGTTGTTGTTACTTATGTTTTTCACTGATTAATTAGTAAAATAATTCCCATAACTAAGTAAAAACTGCAGATTACTCTCTCCGAGTTTTTAAGAGTCCTATAACAATAAAACATTGCAACAGTTCAATTATTTGACTGGAAATATGACAGTATGTTTTCTTTTCTCATGTAAATATCACTGCACCATCAGCACTGCAAATTTTCAAGCTGATATGATTTATGGAATGGGTAACTTAATCTGAATTTGTACTTGAAAGTGGTAGGCTCTTTTATAAGCATATACATGTATCTAATAAATACAACTTAATGTACTCTTCAATATAGTTTTGTGCTTTATTTCTTCAGAGGTTGAAGAGAAATACCGTTAGACAGTAAACTTCAAATTTTACTATAGCTGAATGTATGACTCTGCTGGATTTGGAAATAAATGCACACTGCCCCACAGTTAAGGAAACTGCAGAGTCATGTTATTAATTATGTTTTAAATATGGATCTTAACATTTAATTCTGGTTGCTGTTCAGTCTTTTTCCCTAATCCATGTTAAATGTGTATAAAAACCATCCCACTTTGGTGGTTGAAACAGAACTGAAAACTTGTAAGTCGTGTACCATTTAACATTGCTTTTCTTCAACTTCTGTTTTTTTGGTTGGAAGAAGTGGCAGGGAAGACAGTACTGACTTAGAATTAAAGGAGACTTAATTTTTCTGAGAAAGTTGTGGAACTACAGTTCAGGTTAAAGCTTCAATGTTATTCCGCAAGTGAAACCAATTAATTTTCATCCTAGCCAACAACTTCAGAGAAGACTTTCTTCTTCCTTTTATTCTGTAGCCTATGCCACATTTCAAGTCCTTTACATCTTTCTTTATGTGAAGGTAATCTTTTTGTAAAATCAGACTGTAGCAAGTATAATCCTTATGTTGTTTGGTGGATTCTTTCCAACTAATATATATCTTTAATGAAGCCTGTTATTTAAAGTGGGGTACTGAACCCTCCCTGGGAACAAAACAAGCTACTTCACAGGGTGAATACTTCATATGAAAAGACACCAATGATACTTACTGCTATGATGGTATGTCACTGTTCTAAGCTAGTTTTGAGTTATACATCTAAATCTTTAAAATTGTCATTTAACCACTGTTTTTTGTGCAATTCATAGTATTGAGGAAGTGATTATTTTTACATGTGGTTGGATGTCTTCAGTGGTTCTTTAAAGATGAAAAATACAACTATTTTTGATCATTTGCCTTTAACAAATATGAAGCTCTCAGTGAAGCTAGAACCTGAATGACTTTCAGATTTTGACACTTCAAAGATAACAGGCTGTTATGTCTCTTTTTTTTTAATCTTACCCGCAAGACAAGAAATAAATGAGCATTTCTTTACATATAACACATACTAGCTTTAAAGGATTAACTGCTTTTATTAGCTACTGCAGTTACTTCCTTTTGTATTTCCTTATTTCTAGAATATGCTGTGTGTGAAAATAAGTAAATGCATAAGCAATATGGAAATTTAACCCAGACAATGGAGCAGTAATATATTAAGTACAAAATATTGTGTTTCATCTTTGAATAAAAGTTTTTTTTTTTTAAAAAAAAAGCTTCCTGCAACATCTTGTTCCTGCTGTTTTCAGTTTGCATAACTACAGAAGTTAAAACATAGTAACTTATGTTTATCAGCTCAAATATAACATAGTAGGCCAGCACAGGCTATCCAGTTGAAATAATCAGAGCTGGCTGCATGTGGGTACCTTTCACATCTGTGTCATGATTTGTCAGTGAAAAATAGAAATGACAAACAGCAAGGATAGCTAAAGCTCATCAGCACACAGAAGAATCTGCAATGTTTGTATTCTAGTGAAGCAAGAGGCTAAGTAGAAGACAGCAAATTCTAGATCACCAGCTCCCTCCATTACTTACTGTTTCTGCCAGTGCCTTTTTTCCCCTCCAGCCTGCTTTTTTTTCCTTCTCATTTAGGGAAAGAGAGCATTATGCTACTTAGTTAACAAGCTGTGGCTGATATTCAATATTAAAAAAAGCTTTTGATAAATAAAGTTGCAAGAAAACTTGAAACATATCCTCCTCAAAAGACATGTAACCAAGAGTTCAAAGCAGTAGGTAACTCTTGAAAGGATCTAGTGTTTGTTCAGAAGTCCTGATTCTGCCTTTTGTCCTAGTATTTTACAGATGAGTCTGTTGTGTTTTTGTTTTCACATCAACTTCTCTATACAGTACAAATGATGAAATACACATACTTCAGATTGTTATTTGCTTACCTTTTTGGATGTCACATTGCATCTGTGAGGGCTAAAAAGAGGGAACTGTATATCCCAAAAGTTTCTTGATTTCCATTCCTCCTGAAAGTGGTTTAAAAATGTAGTCATTTTCAGAAGCTTTGGGGACTCTGACACAGAGTTGTTACTTTAACCTCCTGCACTTGTACATAGCCAAGAAACAGGCTGTTACGAGTCTCTCCATGAAGCTGTCAGGACCAACAGGCTCACATAAGCTTCTTTGGCTTGATGCACTTCAAACAGGAAGATAATTGCAGCTCTATAGCTAGTTTTACTGGAAGATTTTGCTTGTAAATACTCTTACAATTTTTGGAGATTTTTTAGACATTAGCATTATAAAGTGTGATAGCATGACTCACAACAGAACCTTTTTCTAGCTTTGTATATGACAAAACTATCCTCATAGGGCATCAAATCAAGGTCACAAGATGTGAAGTAAAGACTTCAAACCCAGCAAATACTAATGCCATACCCATTTTCCACTCTACAGTAGGAAATTTAGTTACTATCACAGTTTAAAATTAAGCAGAGTAAATCTTTCACTTTCAAAGTAATATTTATTTTCTAATTGTGACTTTTTTTTTGGTAGAAGCATATACTTCTCCTAGTTTCAGCCCTTTGTACCATTATTTAAATTACTTTTATTGCCAGCTATTTGTTAAAGGCATGTGTTTTTCTTAACCTATATATGCACAACTACCATTTGATGGTAATATGAATTCAGCAAATAGACTGAGGCCTGGAGCAATGCTCTTACATTACTAATTCACTGAAGAATGAATTTACACCTAAAATATGCACTCAAGTTCTGAGACACAACTATGTTGCAGCTGTAAATACAGACCATTATTATTACACATAACTTTATTTCTGCATCTGCTTGTCTGTGTAAAATGTAGTGCTGGTTCTCACTTCTTTTTCTGAAGTGGAAAACAACTAAAAGTGTTCTAGTTTGATGGGGAAGGGGATGTTCAAAGAAGTGGAAGATGCAATCCTTTCATCTGCTAAATATGTGTATGAAATGTTCATTACTTCCACATGAAATCAAAAGGTATTGCTAAGTCTTTCACAGACTTCACAGCAACTGCAGGCCCTCTTTCTCTCTAAACAAAATCCCTTTGCTAGAAGATTTAAGACTCTGTTCAACTCTTCCCTGTGTCCTTCTGCACTATGCAATTTTACTTGCTGTCATCTACACTTCTATTGACATTTGCTGATGAAAGCTTTAGTTCAACATCTAGCATGTTAATATCCTGCAGTATTTATTTTTATTCCTCTAATGTTTGAAAGGTTGTTTACTATGTCCAATTTTCACTTAAATATTCAGAACATACATTCGAGATCCATTTAGAAAAGGCTGGAAATGTGCCCTACGTTGTACTGAGCTCAGACTAAACAGTGTTCAACCTCAGTTAGTAAGTAAATCAAACTGCACACTTCACTGGATTAAAAACTGGCCTATGCATACATTTTGCAGACAGATCTGCACTCGAGGTTGATTCTAGCCACCTCCAAAAACACTCAAAGTGGGCCATACCATAGCAGTTTGAACATCACATCTTCAGGTAAGGACTCATTTGTACTCCATTAGTTTGTATTTCATGCACAGCAAAAAAAGATTTTCAAAGAAAACTGCATACACATACTGCACTATGCAGCAACTTGAATGGGAGCTGCTCCCACTGCAGAGTCAGGCTGCAGAGCTTCACACCTTGTTACTACACAGCAATGCAAAAGGAACCAGAGGGATAAAAAATTCTATACCCCTAATGTATTCAGGTAGGCAGATACTACAGCAACAACAGAATATAAACCGAAGCTTTTGTAAATTATTACTTGTTACAATATAGTAGGACAGGAATTATAACATTGAAACACAGAATTGGGATCCTATGTCAGCAGCCAGTATCTACAGAACTTAAGGGGTAAAACAGGCAGAATGCAGGGGAAAAACACAAGACCCTGAAATTGTAATGCATGCACACAAAAGGATGCAAAAAAAAAAAAAAAACAACCCAGAGCAGTTAGATTACTAATTGTACACTCAAAACACTACTTTGCAAGTCCCAGCTCACAGCAGTGTGATGCTAGTTCACATGTAATAAATCAGGTACTGCTGAAAATCAAAAACAATTTTTTTAAACTCACTGCTGTGCACATTAATTTTGAAGTCTCTTGATTCCACAGATGAATTAACTTTATTTTTTATTTAATACTATAGCAATAAATGAAGCACATGAAAAAATTCAAGCACTTGAACTTCAATACTTAAATCTCCAAAGGCCAGCTAAAGCGTGTTTTACATACAACCATTCACCTATATCCATCGTAAAGTCTCTTCAACATAATGCAGTATGCAGGATTGACAGTTCTGATGGTAATAAATACTGAAAGAGGCCATTCTTTACAAAGCACTATTAATCAAGCCACATTCAGCTACTTGGTCAAAAACACCAGTCATTTTGTTAATTGCAAGGCTTCAGGTGACAATCAGCTAGCAGGCTCTGCTGATTGAGATGAACCTTTTAATGATACCTTAAGTGATTACCTTCAATTTCTATTTAAAGGCTGCTTAGACTGCTTAAAATTACTGATAAAAAATTGTCACTGAGGTTGGCATTGTTTCCTGTGAATGAGAATGACACTGGGCAGCAAACAAACTCTGCAACTCAGTCTGCTGCTCTCAAACTTCCACTTCTGTGGCCACTCTACAGGCTGAGCCATCAAGCTGCAGCAGAACACAAGTCTATTCACTGCTGATGAATGATGTACAGCTCACTCATAACAGCTACTACTTGCCAAAAGAGCACATTGGGAACCATCCCTGTGAGTCCCATTCATTCTCCATCCCATTTGTGATTACACAAAGGGAAAGGTTCTGCCTAGCATGGTTAGTCAATAGCAATTTGAAATGACAGCTGGAATATTTATCTGGCATTAGCACTTACATTACCACAACGACACCGTACATCATTGTTACACAACTTCATGCAAGATTGAATTTCTGCTCTCAACTCTGAAAAAGACATGATTTTTCAAATTATGCTAGAGTTGTAGATCTATTTTTGAATGCAATTGGAGATGCCTTAGCTCAGCTGAGCACACAGGTACTTATCTCAGGTCTAAACTTCTTTGTGATTCAGTAACCAGACATCCCTGTGACAGAGTCCCCTGAGAGCCCAAATGCAACAGTCAGCCAAAAACACAGTAGTGTAACACAAAGCATAAATCATGGTGACTTTCAATTACATAGTCAATAATTCACAGTGCTCACATTTTCACAAAAGCACTGTGAAACCTCAGTTGCTTCAAAATATGACATTTCAAGTCATACAACCTCCTCATGGGAAAGTCAAATTCATATTTTAATCAAGAGACAGGCATTAAAAAAAAAATTCTGTTGCACAGAGATTCTGCACTTTCCCATTCTGAAGGTGGAAGAATTTGTGTTAAAGAATTAACTACTTAAAAAACAGAAGAGGAAGATGTGACAAGAGAGAAGAGAAACATGACAATAGCTTGTTGATGAGAATTCTCTCTGAAGTGAGAATTCTTGATATAAACCCCAATTTCTCACTTCTCTGAATTTTACTGGGGAGAAATGGTTAGGATGAGCTTGTGGGCTTAATCACGAAACCTACTGAAAGTCAGGCACCTTACTTCAGTTTGCAGAAAAGCTGTGAAGAGCTTACTTTAGCCAATCTGAAAACTTACTGTCATCAGCTGAATAACTTGCTGCATTCCTGTTTCCTACTGCATATTTCGGCATTACGCTTTGTGATGGTATTAGCAGCTGGGTGACTGTATGGTAAAGCAAAACAGACTGTTTACCCACACTCCTAGAAAGAGCTAAAAAATTAAAAAATAAAATAAAATAAAATAAAGGTTAGTTGTCAGCCATAGTAGCAAGCTGATGCATTTTGTGGAGCTGCAAAATCACCAGAACCAGTTACATAAATGCATACTGGGGGATGGAAGTATTACTGCTCCCTCTCAGGCACCAAAATCTTGATCTAACTGAAATCACACACCAAAGACAGATAAAGCTCAAATCTTTGCCTTATCTTCAGCATCTCATTAGCTAATCATTCTCTGTGCAGTGTAGTGGCTTTTGTCAGATTTCATTACCACCACTGCAACACAATTAGTCTTCAGTAAAACCCAAATTAACAAAACATGACTGTATATGAATTAGACGTTCATGATAATTTTTACTTTCATCCTTTTAATCTACAATGTTGTATTTCATCTATTACTGTAAATCCTTAAGAAAAAAGAAAGTAGCTTAAGAATTGACTAGGCAACAAAAACAGCCAAATTAATTCTGTGTCACTTCTTAAATCTCAGAAAGAACACCACTGTCACAAATATTAATTTATGGAAGTTTTAGTTGCTTCGTACTTTTCTGTGCACCACCTTGCTAATCAAACCTTCCTGCTCAGAGATTATCCATTATAATTTGCCTTGGAATTTTTCTCATAACAATGAATATCCAGGAGCAGTGTTAAGAGAGAAGCACAAACATTCTTCAAATAGCCTGTCACATTGTACTCAATAAATAACATATACCATAAAGTGCCTACTTATGAACAAGCTTTCATAACCCTAGTATAATCCTAAACCTGTAGTATTGTCATAGTGTAATCTACTGTGATACTGCCCCTCAATTTGCTCAGAAATGCAGCTTCTGTAGTCATCATTTAAATTACTAAGTCACTAACTAGTTCAATAGGTAACACTAAATATCTTTTTCTATTTACAAGCAAAGAAATCTTTGCATGGGGTGGGAAAGCACGCAGGACAATTTTGGTGACAAAGGAAAACAACT
The DNA here is from genome assembly GCA_013399175.1 of Odontophorus gujanensis. Taxonomy (NCBI): domain Eukaryota; kingdom Metazoa; phylum Chordata; class Aves; order Galliformes; family Odontophoridae; genus Odontophorus; species Odontophorus gujanensis. Next base: position 506,361 of record VXAB01010420.1, on the reverse strand, counting down.
TACCTAAAAACCTAATTTACTGCACACAACTGAGCAGAATCTAATTTACCAAGGTCCTGTGCAACAACACAGAGCCTGTTCAGCATTTTAACTGAAGGTTATGAGTTACAGGAATGCAGTAACATAACCATTGAAAATAATCATGAAAGCAAACATTCCTGACACTTTCAAACAATAAAACATCCAGATTATAATGCTCTACATGAGAGAAATTACCTAGCTTACATTTCCCATTTCAGTTTTCCAATTACAAGCTGATTTAATATCATGGTTGCTTAATATTATAAAATATTACTGTAACATGAAAGTGTGCATATGTAAATGTATTATTTCATTTCTTTTAAATACTTCCCAATAGAGATATATTTTAAGCATTTACATAACAAGAAGAGCCAAAGTTGGAGCACCATGCTCCACCTTCCGTGATTGGTTACCCTCACATACTATTAAGATTAAATACAGTTTGCAAATACAATCAGAAAGTCTCAAGCCAACATTTTCAAAAAAGCCCTCCTCCTGTTTGGAGAGTTAGGTTTTGTAATAACTCCTGTGTGTCTATATTCTAAAAGTAAAAGTGTCAGGTTCTTTCTATGTGTACCTAAGATTATTCAAATATACCAATGTTATTGTATATGTTGCCAAACTGAAGTTCTTCTTCCTGAAGATCTTCAAATGACAAATGCTGAGAAAGTTTAAAATTTAAAACACAACTCAACTTTGCAACTATGTTCAAATGCCAGAACTCACAGCTTTTTGTTTTATACAACAGAGGCAACCAAAACAAGTAAGATTTAGCAGCAAATGAAATTCCAGCTGAAATATAATTTGGGGTCTGCCTACAAAAATATGCTGAAGTGCTACAAGAGCTCATCATTTCTAAACAATAAAAAGCCTTCATACTTACAACACAATTGTTTTCGTAAAACTCTACCTGGGAAAAAGAACAATTAAAACCAAAACAAAGTGAACAACCCACTCATCTTTCAAATATTTTCTCCCTCTGTCCTACTTAGAAAACAAATAAAATTGCCAGTAAGAGGAAATCTCAACAATTGGCACACCCCCTGTCATTGCAAATACCAGCACAAATACCTAAAAGCGTTCGCTGCTTGATTCAGCAGCTCAAACTTTAACAATGAAACTAGTCATAAAATCCTGAAGTTCTGTCACATCTGCTCTGTGGTTATTTATCAATACTGTTTTGCTATAAACTTGATGGAACTTAACTAGAAGAATGAACAGACCCACTAGTCGGAACATATGAAGTTCAGTGCTTAACATATATCACTTCCATATCAGAACTAGAGTAAATGTAACAGTATCATTGATGTGTTTCCCTCCTCCATTATATCAGATAAAATAATAATGGTAAGAAGCATAAGAAAAACGTTAGCTTGAACCTAATGAACTTAAAGATTTAAACAAAAAAACACTCAGACATAGGCATTCAACCCAATCACTAATTTGCAAGTCTCATATTTTGTCATTTTCTTCTGCATTTTGTAGTAAAGTTGTGAACTCTGTGCTTCAAAAATCCAGTGACAGAAATGAATCCTCCAAATATATGAGTTTGCTGATCTAGTTCAACAGCAGACCATTAAAGATGACTACTGTAATTCAAATGTTTTCTCCAGTTTCTAAACACACATCTTGGAACACAAGGTAAGAATCATTCTAAGGCTCAATACACAAACACCCAAACAACCCTACTTATAAAGGATACATTGAAGTGCTTTAATTAACAAAACATTTTATTAAAGTAGACAAAGAATTCAAGTGTTCACGAAAAGGTGTACTCATTTTGTTTGACTACTGAACTCAAGGTTGCAAACAGATCACAAATACCTGCAGAACAATACTCAAGATGCTGGAGAAAGTGATTAAACCAGTTGTTTGGTTTTTTTTTTTGCTATAGGTAACTACCATGCCTTAGATAAACAACTGTATGTTCGCAGTGGTAACGCGCTATAGGAAAGTGTAAGCACATGGCATACTTGTGACAAATCACCAGGATTAAGATTCATAATTTAATTTGCAATGTGGAAAATCTGTCTAACATCCCATTTACAGACAACAGATTTCAACACTCCTTGAAATCTTGTACTAAAAGGGATGTATGGATGTCTTCTCCACTCAGTTATTTTGAAATAAGTTCTCTCACTTCTCAATGTTTTAATTAAGACTTCAAAATCTTCAGCACTACTCTTCAATTGCCTTTCCTTGCTTGCTAGCATTTGCATGTAATTTTCAAGAGAAAGGAAAACCAGGACCAAACCTCAGAACAACAATTAAACATTCTCAAAATAAATCTCCCATGTAGAGGCAGAGCCTTTCTCCTTCCTGCCCTTCATTGCAGATTTCTGCCAAATGCTTCTTTTTAAATGGAAAAAGTGAATGTCTAGTCAGTGGTTATTATACACCGCTTTTGCTTATTTCTCTCTTAAGAAACTGGACGTAGTAAAAGAGCTGTTAGACACTTCATCTCTGTACATGGTATATGATAACCTGTTTACTTTATGAGCAGTCTTTGAAAGACATTTTTCCTTTTCCATAAAAGTGGGTGAAGCTTGGCATTACTTGAAAATGAATATACAATAGATAACTTCATGTGGGATTTAGAACCACAGTCTGACTGTTAGGTTTGTGAAAATTTAAGAGTTGAGTTGAGATGTAAGGTAACATCTATTAAATTCCTGATTTAAGTGACTTCAGTAGTGAGGCATATTAATTTCAGCCATTCCACTTAAATGTTGATTTTTAAATAAAGCAGCTAACTGTGAAAGTGCCAGCACTAACTACAATTCTGCAGTTTTATCCACTTGCCTGAAACCACACAGAGTCCATTTTTTAAAAGCTCACTTTAAAATGCCTCTCTGAAATCATTTAGAAATAATTTGCCAAATTAATTAGATGAGAAAACTACAGCTTAAGTTTAGCAGCACTACACAACATGAGAACAGAACATATTAAAAACATTGAAGCATACACATCAATGTATTTTTATACTTGTTCACATGATCATGAAACAACAAAATCAAAGAAACATTTTAAAAAGTAATATCTTAAGAATCTTGTCACTCCCTCCCTCTAAGTTCGGATGTTAATTGGGTAAGAGAAGTTAAATGCAATCTACTACTTGCTCAGCTGGCTGACTTAACGAAGGGCTAAGAACCATGAAGTGAAACTGAGTGAATCCTGGAATTTTATTACAAGCAGCACCTAGGAAAGAAAAAACAAATAATTTGATAAATTTGGGATTAGTGTATTTATTAGAGTACTTTATCATCTAAACACCCAATTACTAATTCTTCTACAAAGCTGTAATTATTCTTTTACAATCTGTTTAATTCAAGACATCTTGAAAGTATTTATTTTAAGTAAAAATACTTTGCTACTGACTGTTGTATAATACAACTCAAAACAGTACCATAAGTTTGGAAAAAAAAATATCTATCTTTCAATCCTGATTAACTTAATGAGTTCTACAAACTCTAATCTCTTAAACACAGAGCTATGAGAAATAAAAGATCAAAGAATAGCAATAAGCAGTCTAACTAAATAAGCCATGTTGATTAGCAAATTATATTTGCTACTGATCTGAGAGTTTGCTAATGAGATGCCTGGCACAATGACTGATCTTGGATTGCTTTGAAGCTATGCTTAACAACCACCATCTCCCTGGCTTATGCCATATTTTTTAAAAACATTTAAATTAACCTTACACAATCCAGGAGAACACATGAAGGTTGTAAATATTTTTGATTTTTCTAAGTCTTACATAAATTTTGTAAACATCTGAAATATTTTAATTTCTCCTCTGCATTTTGATACCTTAATTTCACACTAGGACAGTTGCCCTGATAACCAGCATTTGATATTATGAATGGCCATACCACTGCAGTATTTAATGAATAATTAATGACTGCTGTTTTCAAGTCCACCATAAATATTGCATATCTGTGACCTAGTCAAGGTCAGCAAAATTGGGCTGTTGAACAAGATACATACCATAACTTCCAGTTGTATTGGCACATATAACAGCACCAAAGAACTTTGGAACATACTTCTGAATCCTAGAAATAACTTTCTGACAGGCTACTGTCGGGTCTGTTCCCATCCTCATATACTCCACTGCTTGATAACTAAAACAAACAATTAAGAAAAGCAAAGTAAAAACATCCCCACATCCAGAGAGTGAGCTAAACTCAGCTTAGATATTAATTTGAGAGATTTAGATTCCTTTGCATTACAGAAACAAACTTCACATCAGCAATTATTATTCAATATAAAGTGTTATTAGAAACAGTACTAAAAGGGATTTCAAGATGTCATTTATGCCATCTGCTATTCTAAGGCAAGACCAAATCTGTGGTAATCTCATCATTTGCAGTAGAGACTAAGCCACAGATCAGTTTAACAACTGCAAAGAAGTAGTCAAAGAGTTACTGACCTTTATGTTTCATTGTACAACTAAGTTTCACATGAGAAATTATTACTAGTTTTCAAAATGACTTATCTGAAGGTAATCTCATTTGTTTGAAAAAAAAAAAAAAAAACACAAATAACTATAAAATGACCTCTGAAATTATGCTCTCCCTTTCATTTATTTCAGTAATCATTAAAAACAGTTTTCAGGAGATGCAAGCTTCAGAAAAATTCAAAATCAACAAAACCTTTCTTCTGTAAATATGAAAGTATAATGTTTAGACCAAAACTCCAAACTACCTTCAAAATCTTTCTAACATAAAATTAAAAATAATAAATCTTACTCTAAATGCTAAATAATTAAAATGAATTTCCTTAGTATCACTCAACAAATGACACAAAGTCTGAGACAGATCACTTGCATTTCTAAGATGTCAGAGGCAAAGCCAAGCAACAATCCAACCTTTTATTGTTGTTTACTTTCAGAAGCAGAAGATTAAATGACAATGCATAATTTACTCAAAAGCAAACAACACTAAATTGTCTAGATGAAAAAATACATAAATAAATACCTCAACTTGTTACACTAACAAACACTCACTTCAGGGAGCATTAACTATACATGTTATTGAAGTGCCTCTGAAGGAAACTTTCCTTGCGTTCTCAGACTCCCTACTACCCTTAATTTTTAATACTAATCAGAAAGGTTCAAGTTATAGTTAGATAACTATCTAAATACAAAGCTATATTTCACAGGAGTATGTTCAATAATCAAAATAAAGTAAGACGCTGTCCTCTTAAAAAGAAGCAGTTAAACTATTAGAAATTTTGCCCGTGATTTGACACCTCCTGGTTTTCTGATGGATCAATTCTATTCTTTTGAGAATATATCTTCATTTTTATTCAGGGATATTTAAATATCATGAAATTGAGAAAGTTCTCATTTACAAGGAACCTGTATTCTGAGTTCTCTAAAACCAACTGAAGTAAACCGGAAATGTTCCAAGCATTACAAACAAAACTTTTCAGGCTGCTAAGGAGTAATGCACTTTTTTACTGATTAATCTCTTACTGGAATCCAACTCATAACTAGTACCAGTATCTGATTCCTTAAAATAATTCAAAGTCATGAACGATTTTGCCTTTTATTTTAAGATTGTCCTGGAACAGCTTCACTCATTCTGTAACTTTTAAAATACACATCTGCTAGTAGGCATCCATAACTGCCAGAGTTTCAGGAGTACTTGAGTACTGTGAAGGCCACTGCTTTAGATTCCATCAAGCATCAGTGCTCATTATGTTCATTATAGGTTTCCATAAAGCTTTCCTTTTGAGACTGGCCCACTAGAACGACTGTCAAGACACTGTGATGAAAACAACCATATTTTACAGTTCAAGCAACCACAATGGCAGCACTAAGCCATCTCTTCCAGTTTCAAATTAGATATCAATTAGATAATATTGTTACAGAGACATCCCCTCACATTCCTCAGTAATCTGAGAATCACTCATCATATTTTCTACAGTTTACAAGACTTATTTCCCCCAGAGCAGAATACCTTGGAGCAGAAAGCTCATCAGTTCCATTAAAGAACACACAGGTTGGTAGTACACTCATTACTGCTGTCTGTTTGCTCTCAGCTAGGCAGTATTTAAGTGTTAAGTTCTAAAGATGACATCTAGCTACTGTTCTTCCCCCTTATATTCCTTTTACTCCCACTTCAAGAAGTCAGACAGTCTTTCAATCAATTACTCAATTTGCTGAGCTTATGTTTTGCTTTTGAAAGCTAGCAAAGTCTACCCTAAGGACAGACCTGGGTAAGAAGCGCATCATGGTGTCACCATCCCCCGTGGCTGCAGCTCCTCCAGCCGTACTATCAGCATAGGATCCTGCTCCGGCTATTGGAGAGTCTCCTACACGGCTGCAGTGAACAATGAAGAAAATGTATTCTACAAAAGAAAACTGAAATTTACTAATGCCAGTGAGATTATACTGATGTAATAGCTCTTGGCCTGATAGCAGCAAGTTCTTATGACTTGAGTGCACCTTTAACTTTGTCAACTTTGTCACCTCCGGCTGAGTCAGTGTTAAACTCAAAGGAGAACAGAACAGGTATAGAGCTGACTTTACTGCAGTCAGAAGTCTTGTCATAAAAACCACCAACAAAAGTGATCTGTGCTACCTTGACTGACCCGAGGCTGTTCCCCAGTACCTGGATTTAAGGGATTGTCTTGCAATAACTAAGGTGAATTTGATATTGTCACTCTCTAAAATATATACTGCAAATGAAACAACAAAAAAAGTTTTCTTTGCAAAATTAGAGATACTAACCCTGGAATTTTGTGGATGGCCCCATTAGTAGATGTCCCTGAAGCAACGATTCCACTCTTGCCAATTACAACCATACCTAAAATTTCCAACAGGTAAATGAAACATACCCAGACACACTTCAGACAAATTTGTTAAACTGTTGCTATAGTTATCATCAAATAGAACCACGATATACAGACTTTTAAAGTTACTGAAACGCAGAAATACAGAAAAATTGTACTCCTCAAGAAGTTATTTGTAAAAACTCATTTGTAAACTTTATGGATGCGTTACACAAGCCCTAAGAGCAATCTAAAACAGTTAACCAATTTTCTGCTCAGAGCTGCACATTACAGCTGTCCAAGCAGCCACTTTCCCTAGTATGAACCTATGTTTCTTGAGGTCTTGACCAGGACCCAGTGTCACCATATTGTGCACAAGTACCATCACAATAAAGGTTTTAAATTCTTTAAATTGTGCTTGATGAAGAAGAAAAAAGTCAGAGGATGAGCTTAGATTTGACAGAAGGTTAAATACAGCCTACCAAAGAAACAAGAATTACACAGCAGGCAGTTAAATGTATGGATTAGCCTACTTGCTAATTTTGTGCTGATGAAGAAGCCATTGGTGCATATTAGAGAAGTTTATATCAACACTTAGAATAAGTTTTGGAGTCAGCTGCTTTTCCATAAGGCAAGACTTAACCTCCTTAAGAGAGGTCAAAAATTGCTGTTCACTACAAAGACTAACCTAGAAGCAGAATCCAAACAGTTGAATTCTGTTTTTTTTGTTTTCATGAGACAGCATTTCCTTTTCATAGAAAAGTTTTCCTGTCAGTAAAATCTAAAAGAGGTACTGAGTCTAAGGCAAGCATTAGCATCTGCAAACAGACCAGAGGGGCATCAGTTCCCAACAACTTCCTAAATGCATCTTGAAAGAAGATGCTTCTCAAAATGTAATCTTCATTAGAAGATATTACTTATAGAGAACAAACAACGGCTCAAGAGAGGTTGAAATACAAGTATAAGCATCAAACATTTAGTATAAAGCAGCTCAGGGCTGCTTAATGACAGAAATACAATTCAGGACACGATATAACATATTCCCATCTCATCTTGACACTCCACAATCTGAGAGTTTTTGAAAGCATACTGAATAGCATACACTAGTAAATAACACTGCCTACCACCCTGAGAATCTGACAGGTTGCTCAACTTTTGTACAACACTGATTTGTTATTAGTCGGGTAGACCAGGAGTGAATAATTAAAATTCAGACTTGAAACAATTTGTTAACCCTCAGCAAGCAGAAAGTTCCAAATTGCAAAGCTGAGAAAAAAAATCCAAGTTAAAGCAAGAAGTACAGAGTTTAAGACTACAAAGTATGAAGATTTGAAAGATACGAGTGTGTAACTGCTTATCTCTATTTCACTCCTTCAACAGCTGCTGCCTTTGTCAGGTATGCTCATTAATCAGCTGATAGGCTGGTTATTAACAATTAACAGTCCTCAGTCAGTAAACTCCTAGAATTCTTTAGGACAACTACTGGTAGCCCATTTTAAGGATAGCAGTTTCTGTAGAAATGTATTGATTTAGCCACAAGCCAAAATAGAAGAAAAATGCAAGTATGCTTTATGTTATAAAGTTTAAGAACAATTCGATGAACTCTGCCTTTGGCAACAAGTCTAACTTTTCACTCACTTGTCCCACTTCTGCAAAGCTTTTAAAGTTGATCTGACAGCTATATGGAAGACATGACCTAACTTACCTACAGACAAGATAAAAACCAAGTATTTTTAACCTTGCTCAGTTTCCTAAGCATATATACTTGCCCAATCAGTTGTGCTATGATATCTGAGAGGGAAGCAGTAGGGTAATAACAAGTAAGAGATGACAAAAGATGAAGGAAGTGACTGCGCAGCCAGTCACTGCTGGCTGTGTGAAAAAATGTATCACACACTTAGGAACTTGATCCTAACAAATAAATAACACAGTCTTGAAATCACAATAAATAGGAACGAAATATTATGAAATAAGATTTTTATATTAAATATTCTGCTTCAAACACCACATGAGTTAATCAACAGAGGAATGAGGAAAAAAATACAGTTACCAAAAAGTTGTTACCAATAGTATCATGGTTACGAATGTTTCTTTGTGAAATGGTCCCTTCTTCACATGAAGATTTTTCAAGACGCTTATATGGTCCACAGGATTTTGAAGAATCTGGTACCACATTCTGTAATTATATGAATGAATAATAAATTATGCTTCATTACACTCACTATTTATACACTACTGCACGTTATGTGCCTGATAGGTAAATTTTGCAGCTGTACTAATGTCTTGAACTTGGTTTACTTAGAGAATGAAGACTTACTTCTGGTATTACGTGGTAAAAAGGTTTTTCTAATAGTTGATGAAATCAGATATTCTCTTTTACTTGACTGACTGGTCAAAAAAAGTTCACTCTTCAGCAAAACGAAGAAAATTCTTAAGTCTTTCTTTCCTTTTAAATGATAACTTGAGTTTACTTCAGTGATGTAAAGATATCGCATCAAGTCAGTTATTAAAGATACTTTCACAGTTGAAAATGAGAATATGTATTGGTTCAACAGGGCTCAGCAATGCAGCATTTTAGATGCAAGAAACAATGAAAACACTGCACAGATGTACAAACCTGCAACAGCTATATCAAAACAAAACAAACCCACAACAGGCAAGTTTAACACAGACAGCTGCACTGATCTGATGTGTCCACAGTTCTGCATAAAGCCTTTGTATTTATGGAGGCTAACTGCTATTGCAAGATTTAATTCCAGGAATTTATACATGCTTCAGAAATTACTCTTACTGCTTTGTTTAGTATGAGAAGTTCTGCCCAGATTTAGAGCTTAGAAGAAAAAAATCCCGTACCAAAACCCAATTATTGTAAGGTCAAATTATTGTAAATTGTAAGATTTAAGAAGTAGGAGCTAATCATATACTCCTCCCAAGACTGCCAAGAGTTTGACTAATCTACGTTTGTTCTCTTTTATTACGAGGAACAGATATTTTTCACATGTGCAAAGCAAAACTTCAATGTAAGCTGAAAGGAAGAGGTAATGTTGCAGTATCCACTGCCTAATGCCACCCCTTCACCACGACGGCACCGTACCTTCCAGTAGTTCGGCTGACAGCTTTGATTAAGCCACTGTGAATACACTGAAAGAGATTTTTGGGTAGTTAAATCTTCATATGGAAATCCCATGCGTACAGCAAACAGGGAGGCTTTAAAAACAACAACAACAAAAAAACAATGATTTATTCATGCTTTTATATATTTTAAAATACATTCATGTAATGTTACCTAGGATTCAGGAAATTCTACATCCTCAATAGGGATGATAAATGTTTATTTGAAGGGCAATACCAGCCATCATAGTGATGCACAAGTGCAATAACAAATTCCCCTTTCACCAGTGAGATTAAGTTGCCCCAATTCACTATGACTATGTTGATATGTAAGCTTTACCAATGAGACAAAATTTCAACCCTATTACAACTACCTGGACTCAATCTCGAACATGAGTAGTCTGGGCTGTATTTTTTTACTTTTTATTTGTCAAGCAAACTGTACTCTCATTTTTAGTTGTAGACACCTTTGATATTGCTAGATGCAGATGCATCAGCAGTTTATATTACCAATTCTTGATAACCAATGTTACTATAAAGCAGAGCTGAACAAGCTTCTCCACTTCAAGCATCTTAAAAAGCCCTCCATTACTCCTGGACAGCTTTTCAGTGTTCGTCTCAAATACGGATGCAATCAAAGCCTCTTTACACATAGAATCATGGAAAAATGACAACTTCTTATGAAACACACTGATGTTCCCAACTCTAGAAAGAATATTTTAAATTAAAAACAAAAAAAAAAAAACTGTGCTTGTGCATGTTTGTCAGTCATCCTTTCATGACTTCTGAAGCCCTGTTTCTATTCCAGGGAACAGAGTTGTTAATTTTTTGCTGTCTGAACTTTCTCACTTAGATACTGGTCTAAGCATTGCCTGAACAAAAGAAGAGAAGGTCAGCCTCACTGAAAATTTCCCAGCAGACAATAAACAAAACAATATTTTTCCTCACTTGTAATTATCCTGCCTTAAGCGTACTTCACCATACTCAGTTTTATGTTGGTATAAATCAACATAACAGCCTCGTCCACATGATTTCATTATGCAAACACTTATCTTTCAAAACTGGAAAATATATTTTAAACCGGTATTTAATTCTTCACATTTTATCCTTCACCTTTCTCTTCTTCTCTGTTCATTGTATAGTCACTAATTAAAAGTACTCCAACACTTGCCTGTGATGGGGAAATGGAGTTTTTTGAACATTTCTTCCTCCTTTTTACCACCTGACTAATTTATTTCTCAACATCATCCTTTAAATCTCTTACAAAAGCCACTTGTAACCTAAATGGCCAAGTGCTTGAATTAAATAGTATCTGAAAATCCATCTATTTTTTTCATATCTTTTGTCAAAACAGTCATCACCTCCTCTATTGCCATACTTTACTCCTCTATAGAGTAATAGAAAAAGTTGGGCTGCACTAATTTCTCTACCATTCTGTACACATAAACATCTACAAAAATCTTGTTTCTTATCAGCTTCAAAGCAGTTGATTCATTTTTAATGCTCAAACATCTCTTCTTTTAAAGTCCCAACTTGTCTACAGATTTCTTTTGGAGCAGCTCCATACCTTTTAAAAATCCTCAATAATGAGCTAAGTAACCTTTCATTAACTATTCAATACCTTCTTGCAACACACCCCTTTTGAAACCAGTGTTATCCTAAAAGCAGCAGCTTGCTTTTTAAAACCTAACCTATTCCTCAAACTTGCAATTTTATGCTTTTGTAATGACTGGGAAGACACCTCCTAAAGTGATTTTCTACATTCAGACATTCACCAAATTTTTAAACCATGAAATACAGTATTTGTGCCCAATGTAAACTGAAATAGTAATAGGCCACTTCAGCATCTTATTTTTGTCATTCTTTAGTCAAAGTTACTCCACGATGTTAAATGAAATTTTTGCAGCTAGAAGCTTCAGCTCCTATAGCATGTTGCAGCAAATCATTTTATTTTATTTTATTGTTTGTTTCTGTTACCAGCACTATTAGCTAAGCCTTGGGATTAGAAGTTAACAATAGGAGTTAAATTGCTAAAAAACAATAAAGCTGTATTTTTCTTTTCACAAGGAAACAATGGAATAAAATCAAATTCATACACATGTAATAATAAACACTTTCGAGCTATTTGACAAGATTTATTTGATAACCCTAATCCCTCCACTTAACAAATGGTAATTTTACAACATAAAGAGGTTAAGACTCAGAAACAGCAAAATAAATATTACCTGACTCTCCCACTAATAATGTATGCTTAGTGTGCTCAATGACCTTTCGTGCTACACCAATTGCGTTTTTCACATGTCTGAGATCTGCAACTGCCCCAACTTCCATAGTGTTGCTGGAAGCAAGACATATTTAGAACTTATTATTGGGGAAAAAAAAAAAATGTTGCATAATTCATATTCAGCAAAGTCTGTCCTCCCACAAACCAGAAAATCAGTTGCTTTAATTGTCCTGTGCCCTGAACAGGTGAGCTAGTAGGGAAAAAATTCTCACATACATTCTCACATCGTAATCTTGCACAGGTTCGGGGATGTTGCCCAAGTAAGTTACTCTACCTAGAATAAAATTTTCAATAGAGTAACTACTTTGTTGAACAAACTCATAACCAAACCAAACACCAGCAATTACTTTCTCAGCAGGACAGCCTGAAACAGTAAACAAACTACAGAAGACAATGGCTACAGAAGTTAAACATTCACAGGATAAATCTAAAGGGAAAGCTTATGATGCTACAAACTCTTTCCTTTCCAACTATTAATCATGAGCTGGATTACTGAACAAAGTGCAAAAAATTTGGGAATAGACATTCTTCATTGTCCTTCTACCAAGTAGAAAAATAACTTGCCCATAGTTAGCTAGCTCCAAGCCAACAAGAGCTCTGTGACAAATTTTACATTAAAGCATGTTAAAAATTACAAAGAACTTTCTTTTCCTTTCTCCACAGTTACCTTACCCATCCATAATCATTGCATCCAGAGTTGTTTCTCCACTTTCATCTGGGCTTCCTCCATACCCCACGCTCCCATCACATTGGTCAATCTCACACTGACCACAGCCTTTCTCAACAGCATCCAGCTCAGAACCACCCAACTGTAACGTTCTCCATGCTGTAATCAACACAAATAATTAAGTGTCACCAACTAAAATAGTCTCCATTACTCCTTTAAGACTATTTTATAGACGGACACAATGAAAAGGCACTGTATATGTGGATTTAAAAGAAAACAAACAAGAAAAACCTCACACTGCTATTATATATGTTAAACAAAAGCAACATATAAACATATTCAAGATAAAGTAAATTATTAATTTTCTAAACACTGTTTGTTCTTTTTCCTTTAAATATCTAATCAGTGTTTCTGACTGAGAAATAAAGCTTTGTTTCCTGACTGTGAATGCATTGCTATGCACTATTTAATTACAATTTATTATTTATTACCTTATCATTTAATAATTATTATTTAATATTATTTATGCATTATTTAATAATGATGTCAACTTCTGTATATTAAATAACCTCCTATACTGAGGGCCAACAAACACTGTATCAGTGTCTATTTAAAGCTTTCTGTGGAGAGTCAGAAAAACTTTCACCAAAGCAAAACAGCAGAATAGAAAGGTCTAATAATTTAAAACAGGGATCTAAAAGCTCATCAGTAACCACATAAGTACAAACAAATATCAGTGTATGCTTTTTCCATTCAACTCTTAGTCTTCTTTTTTTTCTTCTATTTCTTTTCTGTTCACTGCACTGTTTTGTAAGACATCACAGATATGCCAACTGTATGTGACAAATAATTTGAGCCTGTAGGTTCAACACATGTGCAGCATTTCACAAGGTTGGACCTCAGGCAACATTTCTAGGATGCCTGAGCATGCTGCCACTGATGGTTACAATCCTGCTTCCTCCTCCTGCTGGCACTCCACTACCTGCCAGATGGAGCACAGCAAAGGCAGCAGAAGCACACAGCCCAGCTCCTTCTGGCAGCAGTAACGTTATTCAGTCACAGCCACCTCCAGAAGTCACATCTTCACCAACACTGAATGCAGCTGCATGAAAACTGACCAAGGAAATAGCGCCAAGTTAAAATAGAAAACATAGCTCTACATATGCTTGTCTTTATTATCACCTTGAGCGTGGGGGAGCACTGCTCCAGTTCACATTATTCACATCTACTGCTGTGAGCAGTCTTAACAGGCTTTCCAAACGTCCAAACAAGGGCCTTGCAGTTCTCAAGTCAGTACTGTGAATGACACTAGGCTTCATGGGTAACTCACTTCACGACTTCCCTAGTGAGTTGTTCACAACTCAACTATGCCAGAAGAGCCTATAAGCCCCTTTAAATCAGTACGTGCATTTAATTTATGTTTCCCTAGGCAAACTTGCTTGGAGCATTAATAGGAGCGAGCCCAGCCCCACACCACAGCGCCTTAAAGAGACCCCTCCTGGCCCACGGTCTCCATCAGTTCGCAGAGCCCCCCCACCCCGATGCCAGCAAAAGGAAGTCCCAGCAACCGGCACCACCCCGCCCCACTCCACCGGGACACCTGTCTCTGTGGCTTTCCTAAACGCCCAAGTGTTGATGACAACGGGCAGCGAGGCCGAAGCCGCCCCACACGGGCCCGCCAGCTGCAGCGCGATCAGCACAACGTCCACGGCCGCTGCAACCGCCGCCATCACCGCGCTCCACCCCGCGGCGCCTTCGCGACGTTGGGGGGGCTGATGCGCATGCGTGTGGAGCCAGGCTATGTCAGACCGCAGCTGCTGTAGGCCGTCGTGTTTAGGGGTGGGCTGCCGCTGTCCCCGAAAGGTTCTCTAGTGTTGTCCTAGTGTTGTCCTAGTGATCTGAGGGATCTTAGCTGATAGAGGGATGCACCGTTGCGTTCAGGGCTGAACGGCGTCGCTCAGCAGCAGCAGCCAGCTCTGAGCAGTGTTAAAAAGCGTGGTTTCTGCTCCTAGCAGAGGAAGTGGAGATAAAACACGCTACCAAAAATAAAATAAAAAGGAATAAAAATTCAGCCCAGTGTCCCCAGTACTTTTCGATAAGCCAAACTCGTTATATCTTTCCAGTGTTTTCCAGAGCTTACAGGCAGGAGGGAGACTGATTTTTTTTTACCCAGTTTGATAGTGATGGGATAAAGGGGAATGGCATTAAACTAAAAAAAGGGAGGTTTAGATTAGATGTTAGGAATAAATTTTTTACTCAGAGTGTGGTGAGGTGCTGGCACAGGCTGCCTGGAGAGGTTATGGATGCCCCATCCCTGGAGACACCCAGGGCCAGGCTGGGTATGCCCTGGGCAGCCTGGTCTGGTGGGGGGCACCCGCCCACAGCAGGGGTTGGAACTAGGTGGTCTTTAGGGATCCTCCAACCTAATCTATTCTATATGATTCTACGACACGTGATGAGCCAGACTCAGTTACTTTACCAGCACTGTAGCAGATCTTGTATTTGAAGTAAGGAGATAAGTGGATCTCATGTGCCTGACAAGATCAATACTGCAGGCATGCATAAATTGTAAGTGTGCCCAAGCTGGCTGAGAAAGCCTGAAGCAGTATTATTTTTATTGCGCCAAAATGATCCACAGCCCTTCGGAATTAAATGGTAGTCACAAAACAAATGTACTATCCTTTACTACAGAAGTCAGAAAATAATAAAATACAGTTACACTATTGAGTTGTGAGTTTAGAAATAACATCTTGGTTTCTGCCAGTTCCCTATAGTGAAATGCAGGTAGTCCAGAGAAAACTCTACTCAGGTAAACCATGTTAGCTGATTTATTTCTGAAATTACTATTCTGATCTCTCTATTTCTGTCACGTATTTCTTCATAAAGCATTTAGGGAAGAGAAAAGGGCCAAAATAAAAGTCTGAATTAATGTTAGCTGAAGGAAAACAGGACAAGATTTTCAGCAAAGTAATTTGAGTAATAATTGAAGAGGAAAATATAATCAAACCTGCTCTTAAAGTTGAAACATTCATGATATTTTTCAAATATTTTTTTTTAACCAGATAAAATGAACCATTATGAAATAATAAAACCCAGCCACTGGGCCAGCCATAATCCCTTTGTGCTGACATTTGCAGTGTCATTCAAATAGAAGTATTGCCTGTGTTGGATGCATCTCCAGGCTGAGGCTTGCAGAGCTATGAAGAAAATACATTGAAGGACTTCAAACAGCACAACACCATGCTTCAAGTCTTATATAAAAACTTGGTTGTACTTCTGTGATATTCTAACTGACATTCAAAAGCAATTGATTTCCTGCTAGGAATAAATGCAATAATGAATTCATATTCTAATGTATACATTGTTATTTAAAAGCATACATTTTTTGTACTAAATGTGAAAAAAAGTCACAAAGCAAATATTGCTTTGTGTAAGATTCTCTGTAAAATTATCAGCTGGGTTGATACTATTATTCTGGTTTTATATGTTAAATTGTAAGGATAATTAGACCATTATGTGTCAAACATATCTGTCTGGATGCTTGATGTGGCCTCTGTCTCTGATACAAAGTATTTAAAAATTGATCTTTGAATTTAAAAATTGTTGGTGTTAGCTGGTCTTTTCAGTCAGTTCTTTCTACATCAAAAGTAAAAATGTGCTTCATATCCTGATACTGGTATTATACAGTCTGTAACTAAATAAATGGTGAAACTTAAGTGTTTCTGCAGCTGGAAAGCATATAAGTGGTTCCATTATCAGATTCTTTCCTCAAATGTATAATATTGAAATAATATTCTAGAAAAAGACTTCTATGGGCAAGGGATTACTGACAGGATCGACAACAGAAAGCACTGAGATCGCATGGCACTGAGTAATTAATGAAAAACACAGGAAGAAATTCACATCTCTCATGGAGAGTGTTTATTCCTACAGTGACCATAATCTGACCTCAATTACATCTGTGACCTTATCTAGCACCATCTGTTTAAAAATGCATGCCTAGCTCCTTTTTGCTGTCTCAAATTTTCCTGTGTGCTTTGAAATCTAATTAAGTATTGTAGTTATATTTTTAATTTGTTTACATATTTATCTTGATTTTACTTCCGTGTTCGAATATTAACAGACAGAAACATATAAAAAACAAATCTGAGAGTAATTTCTCAATAAAAATGATCAACTATTTGATAAGTGTTTGCTATGGAAAATTAGAATTTTGAATCCATCTTGCTTGCAAATAAAATGCAATTTTAAATTACCCTAAGCTGCAGTTTTATGCTTTGGGTAGATCTGTGGGAGCATGCTCTCAGTTTCTGAAATCTTTTCTTTTTCCCTCTAATGCCTTTCATGGCATTGTCTCTTGTTATGTATTTTCTCTCACTGACCAAATGACAGTGGAAGGTTGGAGAGATTTATTTATCATGGATATCTCAATCATCTGCCTATTAGATCTTCTGGGAAAGACCCTTAGCTCTCTCTATCAGGAATGGTGTGAGAAGAGCCCTCTGCACATATTTTCAAAGCTACTTCATTATCCTTTTCTGAATCCTCCTTAAAAATGAGCATCAGCATGAGATCAGATAAAATGTGCAATGTTGAAGTCACAAGATTATCATGAACTTTGCTTCCCATACTCCTTTCATGTTTTCTTTTCTTCCTCTTTTTTCTATGTGTTATGTGTGATTTACTTGCTGTGTAAGCTCTTTTGGGTAAATGGTGCCATTTCATTTTAAGTTTGTACAGCATGTAGCTCTGGTGTGTCCTAGTTTAGCGCTCCTTGATGATATATTAATGAGCATTAATATATATAATAAGAAAAAATACAGATACTGATTAAAATAACCTAGCAACTATTAATAGTGTTGAAACAACAATTAAAAGTTGTATCTCCATTGCCAAAGTTGTTTTTTGTTACCAGTGTTTTATATCAGATTGCTCAATTGCAACGGCTTGCATTCTTACTTTATAACCTTAAAATAATTATTATGTGTTACAGAATATCATGTTCATACAGTTGTGTTTTGGCATGTTGTAGTGTTCTGTCTCAAAACAAGCTAGATGTAATATATTTCTTTCTCATAACTGTTACACTGGACCACTGCAGTAATAAAGTTGTCATATGGAACATGTAATGGGCCACTTTACATTGTTGAAACTGCTTTTTTATTACAACTCTTTGTAACTTTATGATGTCTTCATAAATGTGATCCATGGCAATAATAAAGATGTTGGACAAATACAGAAAGTTACTTTTTGCTTCCTCAAACTCTGAAAGTTGTCTCAACTTTGTTAATGATCATACTTAAAGTTTTCAGTATTCACTGAATCATAGAATTGGAGGGGTTGGAAGGGACTTCCAGAGATCTTCTAGTAAAACAGATTATAGCATCTATGTCTATTTCAGGTGATTTGAGTATCTCTACCAAGACTTTTAAATAGGATCGTCTTTCAATTACAGTTATCTAAGACGAGAGATCCTATCAATATGTGCAGCACCATGGTGTTTTCAGGGTGTGAACTCTCTAAAGTAATAAGTAATTGTTCTGGAATGTAATCTAAGATTTTTGAACCCTGATTTCATAAAGAAAAAGGTGTGATGTTTATACAGAGTTCTCTTTCCAAGGTGTTTTCTCTGCAGTAACTGTTGCTTAGGACCCACTAATACTTCTCTGTACTTTTCTGTAAATTCCCTTGTTAGTCTGTGTATACTACTGTATATCAGTATAACTACTGTTATCACAGCCTTGCAGTGTTCAGCGTAAACATGGTTGAAAAATGTTATAGTCATTTTAAGAATGGGGATGTGTAGTGGTCTAGTGCTAGTTCCTACTTTGTGATGTCTGAATTGAATCTATTTGCTGCAACTCTTCTAAATCGCTATGGAAGTGTACAAATCAGGTCAAAATCGTTTTGAGAATCTATTTCAGCAACACAGCGAACATTCAACTATTGCCCTTTGGAAGTTCCTCTGAACTCTGATACTAATGACTGGGGTTATTAAGTAGAAATTGCACCTTTTTTGCCTTCAGTCAGATGAACTTGAATCTCTGGAAAAAAAAAATTCTAAATAGTATTTTACCAACTATATTTTAAGTTGAAATGGCTGAGATACAAAACACAAAAATACAAGTTTATGAGCTAGCACTACATTTTTTAATTCGTTTTTGTGCCAAAAATAGACATTCTGCACTGGTTAAATCATAGGATATGATGCCTTGAGATGACAGGGCAAGCCAACAGCAGCAACTATGAGTTTGGGTTTACTTATTTAGTGAGGATTTAATCTGATTGTTTGAATATAATAATCTCAACCTTTCATGATCACACCATTGTAGAGCCGAAGAATACAAAGGAGAGTGTGTAGATTGAAACAAGCAGCAGTTTTTCTTCTGATTTTGTGTGTTTTCATCCATTATAACAGTTTCTCAAATTCTGGAATCTTTTTCTTCAGGAAAAGGAGTTTTTTTACTCTTGCTGTCGTCTTTGATATTCACTTTTGAAATAATTTCCTGTGTTAAACTCACCACATACCTAGATAAATCTCAGTATCCCTTCCTCTCTTTGGGGTTGTGGTTTTATACTGCATTTTAGATTTAGTCCTTAGAGATGCATTGAAAGGCTAGGGTACATTGCTTTTGTAGTACAAATATGAATTCTTATTGTGAATAAATAGCAGTTAAGCGGACCATCAAACCCTCACTGGTGTAGATGGTCCTATTGGCCTCCTTGGAGAAGTATCCAGTAGATAGCTACTCTTTCATCATCAGAACTAATTCAACTAAGAGATGCATAGGGCTATAGCCTGGAGCTCTATGCCAGGCAAGGCGCATAGTGTCATTTAACAAAAAAGGGACACATATCTTACCTTCTGACCTGGAGCTCCATTAGTCAGAAGCAATACTTGTAATGGCATGCTAGGTGGCTATTACTAAACCCACTTAGGATTGTCTATAGTCATCTTTACACTGTCTTGAATTTCATGAACACGTTCATATACACCTTTTCAGGAAAAAAAAGATCTTCTAAAATATTAATCAAAAGCATTACTAAGCTAAAAAAACCTATTGGTCAAGTCCAGTGTCCTTATTATCTATGCATCGTCCCAATAGCATTCCAGTTCCTCTTTATTTAGAAGAAAATGTAGTTCAGCTCAAAAATTTGAAATTTTTCAACCTTGCCAATCACTATAACAACACCTGTAGACCCATTAAAAGAGGTAACTTCATCATGTAGGCTTTACTTAAAAGAGCTGAATGTCATAGATTTATATTTCCATATTGTTATGGATCCCTTGTCATTGCTTTTTTATTTCTAGGAAATACATTTTATTGCATGTCTGTTACCCGAATTATTATCCATATGTTTTGAAAAGGCAGTTATATCCTCCTTTCTGCTTAGTTTTTAGTTTATGCATCAGTTATTCTATGCTATTAATCCAGTCTTACACAAGCTAAACACCATTAATTTGAGTGATGAACATAGGCATAGTATTGATATAAGAGACTATAGAATTAGAATGTATATTATCTGACTTTCTTGGGTTTATCTATTAAATTTAGTTTTTGTACACAGTAATGTGGATTAATTCTGGAATTTTGATTAAGAAGCTTCAGAACCATCATAAAAATGTTGATCAGAAAACACAGTGCTTCACCACCAGTAATACTGCACACAATACAATCTTTTGCTGTTTTTTCCCACAGAAATTTCCCGTACACATGTGTACACTCACACGTTTAAATAACTTGCTCAAATAGGCAGATCAAGTTATAGAAAAGTGGAAAGTTATTAGCGCTTTGTTTTGCTTAGCACATTTAGAACATCCTAAAACTTAATGAAAAGCTGAATAATGTCATACTTGGAGTTACTGTATAGACCTCCATCTAAACAGGTCTGAGCTGCTGTGGTATAAGATGCCTTATTATGATTCAATAAAAATGATCAAGATTCAAAACAGAAATAATGCTTTTGGAGTGTATTTGTAAAAATAATCTGCCGGAATTTTCACTTAAAACATGTATTTTCTAAAGAAGATGTATTGTCAAGAAGAACTACATTAAAAATTTTCCCCAGTTTATCCCCACACATTTCTTGTATTATATATTCTACCATGTATTATTTGTACTCTGTATGGGAACTGTTGAATCACAGCCTGAACCACTGATTGATCGCCTGAGGAGAGCACTGAGTCAGCTGCAGGAGCACAGGTGAAGGCAATTCACCTGTGTGAGTAGAAGGGGTGGAGTCTGACTCCACCTCTCCCAGACCCAATTTAAGGGCTGACCACCAGTGGGGAAGGGTATCTTGCTGGAGATCTCTCCCTTGTGGAGTTCCAGGCATACCTTGACTGTCAGTGATAGGTGAGCCTTTCCTAATTTACCAGTTGTCTTTATACCATCTGGATAAGCCATACAAGAATATACTGTCCACTTTCTTTATTTTGTGTGGGTACTATTCTTTTGGGGTATTCATTTTACATACTTACATAAGAAGGGCAACTCTGTGGCTTGAAGATTCAAATTCATAATCACAAGGAATAAAAATGTGTGTGTCTTTTATTCTACAGGCATTACTCCATTAATTTGTTTTAGCGAAATCCATTTCAAGAATAATAGGTGGTGCACTGGTGGTTGGATTAACCCTTGTACTGGTAATTCACTCACCAGAAAGCACTCAGAATTTGCATGAATATGTTACTTCACATAATAGGACTAATTTATCATATCTGATTACCTTGTAGTCAGAGTAACAACACATGTAATGAGGAAATATATCATTTATAAGATTATATTTAGAAAGAGTATTGTATGGTATTTCAAATAAATGATAGTTTGCAGTTGTCAGGTTTAAAATGTACCTATCCTACACCCACAAAGCTATTTAAGCTCCTGCCTCACGCTTAGTTTCTGAACTGCCAAGTGTGTGAAACTACAGACACTGTAGTAAGTAGGAATCCAAAACCCTTTTTGAGTGTGACCAATAGCTGTTTTCTAAAGTTGGAGACTGATTGGAAAGTAAGCTTTTGAGTTCAAAACAACAAGCCCCCTAATAACTGCTCAGCCTAGACTTAAATCTGTAACTGTCTGGGCACTCTGGCTCTAGTTCTATGTCTTTTAGTTCAGGGATATGCAAAATGACATGGAGCTTTTTCTGCATTGGTAAGATCTGTATAAAAGCATTTTTGGAGAACTCTCCTGCCAGCCACCAGTGCCTGCCCAGCATCTTTGAGTGAAGACCTGTGGTTTAGTGTGAATTTGTGAGTCACTTAAGAGGAACAGCACATTAAACAAGACATACCTGTGCCAATATCTCTATAGAATAGCAAGTAGATGATGGTAATACTCCCACCCTATATTTTCTTTTCTACAGAAACCATATTAATTGAGTTTCACTGATTTCTTATTCTTTCTTTAGGTGCGTCATCTCCTTTCTGTCTGTCTTAAATAGTATGGACTCAAAGCAGAAAATGTTTCTACTGATCTATTTTCTTCCTTTGAAGAATTGCATGCATTGCTTGGCAGCTAGAAAACACTGTGGAAACATGCCAATATAATGAACTTTAATCAAACAACAGGTTATTGGGAGTGTGTCAGCAGATGAGAGGAGCAGGTTATCATAAGCAATTGTCCTTGCCCTGTGTCATAACAACTCAAAGTTTCACTGATTTTTTTAAATATCTTTGATTATGGTTTTTTTTGTTGTTGTTGTTGAATTGTAAGAATTTCCCATAAATAATGAAGTATTGACTTAATCCATCGATGTCACAGTAGTTAATGGAATTTTGTTCAAATGACCTATCCCAGTAAACATTGCTTAAAAAGATACTACTTGCAGACTTTCAGAGAAAATACATTATTTTATTTGTACAGAAATCTTTCCTAACATTTTTCAAATTTCAGTAATCCTTGAATTGAAAGTATGATCATGCCTAAGTAACTTACCTCCTGGGAGCTACTTTAATCAGTAAAATCATTATTGGAACAAAGGTGCTTGCTGTCATTTCAGCTATGACTTAAAAAGTGCCATCACTTTTCTCTAAGTGATTGCTAAAGTTGTGTTCTATGCTATATTTATTGTTGTTATGAGAGATTGCTCCAATCAAGTGTGTATTCTAATAGACTTTAGTGTGCAATTTCATATCAGGCATACAAATTGTTCCATTTCAAACTAAAAAAGTATGCGGAATCAGGGACTGTGCTATCTTCCAGAAGCAAAAATATGTCATAGTATTCAGTGCTTCATTAAAAACGGCTTCATCAATGTTAGTGATGGTGCATTCTTTTACATGCTTACTCCGGCAAATGATTCACATTGTTTGTGTGAATGACTGTTGTCAATTCGGTTCATGATGTCTATCACCTCAGCAGTTTTAATGTTCTTTCTGTTTGCTTTCAAAATTAAACTGTTACAGTTTCTGTCTTTCTGGTTCTTTTTTCTATGATTTACCCGTAGAGATTTGTGTACTACTAAACTGTCATATAGCAATTGAGAGTGTCACAGGCTACATGGGTATGTATAAATAAATGAGACTGACTCTGTTCAGCCCTTTGAAATAAAGTCTGTTGTACTAGAATATTAATCAGGTATTAAATAGATCAGATAATGCAAAAGGAGTACATTTGTAGTTTTAAAAATTTAGCATGTCCTGTTCCTGCAATTTATTTTTTGATCTTTGAAAGATATTCCACCAAAAGTGTCATCTTAGACTAGTGTTTACTCCTAAAGCTATTCAAGCATTAGTTATAAGCAATGCTTCTACTTCTTCTTAAGATCATACATTCATTTACTTTGCACGTGTCTGACTTTGAAGTAGCAAATACAGACTCCTGCTAGTCTACAGAAAGTATGAAATTATGATTCTATCTTCGGCATGTCAGAAATAGCTGAAGAAAGAGAATATCATTTCAACGTCTCGCTCATGAAAATGGGTTTCAGTCAAGGAGAAAAACAGATTAAAAATCAATTTGTGTAATAAATATAATACTCAGAAGCTGAAAAATATACTATTACATCTAAGATATAATAAAATTCCCTTGAAAACCAGATGGGACATAGAACTTCCTCTATATTTGGCATACTCAGATGTGTGTGGACCTTCAATCATCATTTTTCAGTGTTTGTCTTGTGAAACAAAAGCAGCATTCGTGTCCATGAGCTATACATATTTAAATGAATTTTAATGATTTTAGACTAACACAAATGAACCCAATTGGGTAAGGATGCCACTGAGAATGATTCCTGATTGACTTTGTAATTAGGTACACAGCTGGATCATCTGCATTTGGTTGTGTTGTCCACTACAGTTCTGTGGAACAGTAAAGATTTGTAAATGTTTCTGCATATATGCACATAAACAAACAGGCTTTGAAACTGAAACCAATGAATTATAGATTACTGCTTCATTTCACTGTGATGCCCATATGTACCCAGTTAAAATTAAGAACATCACTGCAAGAAATGTCTTTCATTTACAGCTGATAGTTAAGCATATTTCACTTCTTACTACTCCAGAATTGTGAAATTCCAAATACCAAAATTAAAAATTTGACCATAATAGAAAAAAAAAAAAAATCCAGGCTGACATAAATGCTGTGAGTAATTTATACATGTTTCATGTTAGGAATCTTGATTTTGTATGGTTACATTCTTGTATATGAACACACAAAACACAAATGATGAGAGCATTAAATTAGAGTTATTTATTCAGTATACCAAACAGATAATTGCTGTCATGTAAGTCATTTTGTCATCTTTTAATCAGGAGCTGGATTTTTCCTCCAGGTCCTTAAAATTTTCATATCCTGACCTTGAATTCTTGGAGGCAGTGAAGAAGATGTTATCTGAAACAACTCTGTTGGCAATCACAGTGATAGCGCACTTTCAAAAGTTCATGCTGTACAGCACTGCCTGATGCCTTCCTAAGCTCTGATCAGCACGTTTTCATTGTGTCTAGTCTTGTCTGGCATTGCCATGTCCTGTGTCAGTCCCTAAAATGCCTTGAGCATGACACAAAAGCTCATATGGAGGTTGTCAAGATATAACTTGCAATTTGTCAAGAACTTCACCATAGAATTTTTAGCCCCACAGTCCTAGTTGGAAGCTATGTCAAATCTTCTGGTAGGCCAGCGGTTGGTAGCAGAGTCCAAGTAAACTAGCATAGTCTGATTTGTGCTACGTTTTTATCTAAGCAGAATTTGAGCTGTCTGTGCTCTGAACAAATCCAATGTAATGTCACCTAGGCATAGGTGGTGTGATGGAAGCATGGTAGACAGCACCACATAAAATTTCTGTTCTTCCTTGACACTAATGGCAGTAAATGCATATTTTTAAGGTAAAACTTGTGTTCATTAAAGGGATTCTTCTGCAAATACAGTCATAATTACACATATGCACATTATGATTAGGCAGGACAATGTAGAAATACACACACATGCAGACTCAACAGATACGATGTCCAGTGAACACCAGTTCACAATATATAGTTACCCTGAGGGAGCCACGCATCTGTGAATTTACAGGCTGCAGTGTAGTAAAATTACTGCTGTATGTGGTTTTTTGTTATTTTGGTTGAATTTACATATTTATTCACTAGGTGGCGGTGTAGTATGCAATTTGCAGCAAATTTACAGCAGTTTCTGTTCTGATCAGAGATAATTGCACCAGGTAATTGTTTCATTCTGGACTGCAATTAAGAAATGTTGGTTAATTCTGTTTTCTTGTTTCTTTGTTGGTTTTTTTTTGTTTGTTTGTTTGTTTGTTTCTGATAAGAATTAAAACCTTCAGTAGAAAACATACGAGGTCAGGGTGGATTGCAAAGCTCACAAAAGCTGCGTGAGCTGTCTTAAAGTAATTCCAGAGGGCCAGGGGACCCTCCTTACCTCAGGTCTTAAGCCTGAAGTGTCTAAAATGGAGTAGAGTATCAACGGGAGCACATTCAGGTCAGTCAGCTCAGTGTGAGAGAAACCAGTTTACCAACAGCAATTACCAGTATTTGCTGATTAGAATGAGTTTCTGAAGCATATCTACTCCAATTGTATTGGTGTTTCAAGCATGGATGAACAGAACAATGTGGGTAGTGTCATCTATGAATTCCTTTTTTTATTTGTTGAGGAGTCTTGGAGAAATGAGCAGGGGGCAGTACGGGCTCAAGGTGGTGGGAGCTGGCAGCTCTCTCCTGGAAACTTGCAGCAGAATTAGGTCTGGTGGAGCCAGAATAAGGACTGTAGTGCTGTAGACAGCCAGTTGGAACAGTTGCAATTTCCCTTTTTAAGATTCACCATTCATACAATGGATAGGCTGCCTACAGGATTTGATCATCTCAACATTCAATCTCTTCCTTTTATGGACGTAAAACATGAAGTGTTAAAATGCAGATACTATCTTTTATAGTCCCACACTGTTCTTTCTCTTGTCTGCCTCGTGATTTAATGAAATACTTTATGTCAGACGGATTTTAGATTTGCTGGATTTAAGAATGGCCTCCTGTAAAGCCAAATGCCTGTTTAGGTCTCCATAGGAGCCTTTTGTTTACTTAAATTTTATTACATGACTTGATTGGTTAATTTTGTTGTCTTGTATTGTCCATATTTTTTACTCCAGGGTAATAGGCAATGTTTATGTTTAGGTGTGTTTGTTTCCATGGTGCTTTATTACCCTCAAAGACTATTTTGCCTGGTCTAGCATTGTTTTTGGCCTGATAAATTTCTGTCAAATTGTCTCAGTTATCCTTGCATTACTTTAATAGATTTTTCCCCTTCTGAAGTTGTCAAGTAGACAATAATTTGGAACAAATCATTATTTTTGGACTAGGTCTGCTATATATCTCTGAGTTTCTGCTGTTTTTGGTTTGTTTCTTGGAAGACTACCTTAGAAGTAGCCACTGGCTATTGTCAAAATGTATGCTGCAATTCAGCACGACTCATAATATATTTTATATATCTATATTAAAGGCAGACCATCCCCCCAAACTTCATAAGTCTTCTGCAACCAGAGGAGACTCTCAGCCTGTAAAGATCAGGATGTATCCCCAACAGAACGTTATGAACCCTGCTACCACCATTCATCATTATTTCCTGTCGTAGTAGAAATGTGCAGTGGCATCAGAGTTTTAAGAACAGTGTGGGTTGTTCATCATCAGAGTAGAACTAATAAAGCATGAGTATCAAGTCATTAACTGCTTATTAAGCAAACATTAAAATGAACAGATATCTACACAAGCTTCACAATTCCATTTTATTTTTTTGTTTTGTTTGGTGTATGTGTGTACTCTTTCCATTACAACTCTTTTTTTTTCTCAATAATTCCAGTGTTCAGCTTAAGCTGCTGCAGGTTCTGCAGGTTTGGCAATGACCAGTACAGTTCCTAACATGTAACAAATTATATGCAATACATTTCCATAGTGATGTATATGTGAGTGTAAATGCACAGTTTGGGAGCCC
The DNA here is from genome assembly GCA_013399175.1 of Odontophorus gujanensis. NCBI lineage: Eukaryota > Metazoa > Chordata > Aves > Galliformes > Odontophoridae > Odontophorus > Odontophorus gujanensis. The sequence goes on along the minus strand of VXAB01010420.1, from coordinate 479,066 downwards.
TTCTGAGCCTTCCCAGTAGCCCTGAGTGGAATCTCCTTTGATTTATATGTGTGCAAACGCAGGCATGCATGTAGGCACACACAAGCCTGCTAGGAGTTTTTCTTTTGAGATTCCCAGTAGCATCCTTAAAATGTATTATGTACTGAATTCATTTGTACTTTAACTTCAAAATATGTAGTTATAAGTAACTTAGTTACACAGGAACCTCTTATCGCTGAGCAACTCGATATAAATATCTATCTTTTGCACTGAAGAACAGGAAAACATTTCCCAGTATGGCTTTACCAAGGTTTATTTTTCTAGCAAGATACTTATCACTACTTTTAGATATGCATGTAGATTAGTTTTCTCTAGATAGAATTTAAAATAAGATGTTTGGAGAGCAGGATTGGTTGTATTATATTTATACCTGCCAATGCAAAGGCAAAACTTTTTTCTTTAATAAGAGAAATATATATGTTTAATAGGAAGAACAAATATTTCTCATATTTTCTGCTCATTTCATATATATTTTTTTTTCCTGTAGAATTAGAAGGGAGATGTGCAAATAATCAATTTACTGTCTGCATTTATATTTCTTCTATACACGAATGAAGTGGAGACACCCAACTGTAGTGACTGTGGCCCTAGTTCTGCAAAAATCTGTGTATATACTTACTTAATATAAAGCCTATACTATGACACTTTCATTATGAGTCTTGTTAAATCTGATATTCTCTCTTACAACTCTTTGTGAATCATGAGTTCAAGAAAGAATCTCAGCTCTCAGTTAAGCAAATATGTACACTTTTATCTACCCATTAACTGAAGGTTTGAAAATACGAATTGAATATACCAAAAGGCTTTTAAAGTCAGAAGATAAAAGAAAAAAACCATTTTCAAATGATTATGATATTTAAATAAAAACATATTTTTGGAAGGTGCTGATTACTGAATCCTGGGCATTTAGGAGACAGACAAAAGAAGAGCTACTAAGTGGAAGTAAGACTTTCAAAAATACTAGCAGGCACAATTATCCTGTGCTGTGCTGATTTCAGTGAATCTGACTTTCCAAGCAGATGATAAGAAAACAACTGTTTTCTGGTAATGGTAGAATTAATGCCCCATGCAATCAGTATGAACATAACACCTGCCTTTTAGAGTGACTAACACTCCTGGCATATAATAGCAACAGTATTTACATGTACTGGGAAATGAAACTGGATAGAGGCTACTGTCGGGATTCTCTGGGCTTTTGAGCATTGATAACAGAAGCTCCTGATGGAGCATACAGCTGGTAATAACAAACAATAACTGTTCTCTGTTTTATATACTTGAATCCATATCTATTGAGCTAAGTGGAGTTGCTGATGCATTTCACAAGTATTACGACTTTTTGAAAAAGGTGAAGAATGGAGAAGAAAAGGCTATATTGAATCTAAGATACAGAAGATAAAAGGAAGCTACAAAATTAACAGTTCTGAATTTATCTTCCCTAGTTCTGTTAGAGGAAAATACATTTTGATGTCTCTGACATCCTGAGAGAGCTGCTGCTCTGTGCTCCCAGGTCTGACATGTACTGTTTCACACTGGTACACTGGGGATGAAGCTCTTCTGGGACAGCCCTGTGTTAGACTTGGACAGGGTGTTTGTTTCTTGGAAGTGTGTAATTTATGTTCCTGCCTGCCTTTGTGCCTCTGTGGTCCTCTGTATTTGTGGAGATGGGCTTCTGCTGAGCTGGTGGGTCTGGGAATAGCACAGCAAGTCATTTCGGATCTCCATTATCTCCTTGGATTCCTTTGTGGATATGTAGCGGGGCTTTTATCAAATATTCTAATATGTTGCGGTAGTACTTGTTTCAAAAGATCCAGGATATCTCAGTTGTTGTATGTTAAAAATATTTGTAGATAGAAAATGTTGCTTGCATGAACTCTGCCACCTAGGAGAATATGGTGATACCACATTGAAAGAACATTTATTGCAGTTGTGTTTTTTTTGTTGTTGTTATAACTCAGAATACATATGTGAGTATACATAATCACATTTAACTGCTGCACAGGAAGTGCTAAGCTGTGACCTGGTTGAGCACCAGGTGAGAAAGTGTGACTAATCCAGGGAGTTCAGGTGCAAGCAATGTACCTGATTACTCAGAAAGGGCGGAGCTGGATATGACTATCCTCACCCTCATTTAAAGGTTAGCAGCTGGGGAGTCTTTCCTCTGGATAGGGGGGAGGAGAGAAGTAGTAGTACTCTTTCTGAGCTGTTGCCAGTCATTGGAAAGGGTGAGTTACTTTTTTCTTTTATTGTTATTTTCCATTGTTTTGTAGTGCTTGTGTCCTAGTAGAAGGTTCTATCATCCTCTTTCTTTGTTCCACACTTGCTTTACAAAAATTTCTGAAATTTAAAACTGACGAAAATCTATTGGAGATGTAGTAGTTATGTCCAGTGTTAGACTAAATTTCTTAAGGCTCATTTTAGCTCTGTTTCCTAGAGTGCTTGATGAAAAGAGATTTTAGAAGTGTGCTCATTTTAATTTATGTTGCCAAACCACTTTACTAGTGGCAGACGCCTAGGATATATGTTGTTGGGTTTTTTTGGTGCTTAAGCACTACCAATGTCATTTAAAAGCTGTGGGTCTTATAAAATAATTTAGTAGTTAATTTAGTTTACTTTAGAAATGCTGTAATGTTAATGATGGTGGGGTTTTTTTGTTTGTTTTTTGGTCGAAGAGATTTGTGAAGCAGAAGATTTAGAATTTCTTACCAAGAAAATTAAGTGCTGTTAAGTAGCTCATTTGTTTGGAAGATGCTTGGAAAATACCTCAGTAACGTTGGTATGGAATGGTAGTGTTTTGTAAAATAACAGAGTTCACTTTCACTCTCCTGAATGCTTTTTAAAAGAATGCTCTTAGAAATCTGGACTGTTATACTTACAAGAAATTATAAGAAGGTCAACAAGGGCCAAGTCTTGAGGTATCTATTCTTGTTTTATTTGAGCTTGCCTCCGATAAAGCTCTTACTTACTCCTGTGCAGGTTTTGCCAGATTCAAGTGCTGTGTAAAGGTTACAATGCCAGGATTTAGCCCATAAAAAAATTACTAGCTCAGGTCGCTGTCTAGGCTTTCTGCTATAATTTATCCATCACTTACTTATTTATGAAAGTGCAGAGGTGATAAAGAAGTCATCTCTCAGGTCATATAGCAGTTTAAACTACTGTGTCTCTGATTAAGCATCATAGACAAAAAAGGAAAAGAAGATAGAAAGGAAGATAAGAGTTGAAGTAAAAAGCTTGCACAGCTATTGGAAATAAGACATTATTTTGCTCCAGACTCAGTAGGAGCATCTGATCCCCATTTCTTATGAAGTCTAGTTCTGAGTGCCCCAAAATTGCTTTAAACATGAAAAAGATGAGACCACTGTGCTTAATAATGCTGTTAACACTGTGTATAAAGATTTGTCTCTTCACTGTACCACACATAAATACTGCTTGGTCTTCATCTGTGCAGAATGTAGAGGTAAACTTTAATTGAGGGTTTCTCTTTGGGGATCATGTGCATTCAAGGGGAACAAAACTCTTATTATCAACCTGGAAATATAACAAGTTTAAGAGCATTGTCACATAGAGATACTGAAACGTTAATTCATGCTTCCGTGACATCTTGTCTGGATTACTATAATTCCCTGCTTGCAGGTTTCACTCAGCCCTCCTTTCACAAAATAAGAACTTGTACAATAATGCAACCACTGAGATTTTAAGCATGCACAATAGCTGGTCATCATACATCTCTGTGCTGAGATCTCAGTGTTGCCTGCCATCAAATACTGGATCGATTTGAAGATCCTGGTGATGTGTTTTAAAACACCACATGTATCCAAATGAGTTTTTGGTTCCCTATTGCCCAGGTCCAGTTTTAGCGAAGTTTAAAAATACTGGTCTTTCATTTGCTCAGAGAGAGAATTATACATTGCTGTGTCCCATATCATTTTTATGAAACTATGGAGTGCACTTTGCCAGAACAGGTTTGTCATGTCAACCTTGCCGTTGACTTGAGGTCAGGATGATAGTGGGTTTCTTAACTTTTCTTTCTCTCACCAGTGTCACTGCTGGTGTTACAGTGTTTTTAATAGAGCACTGTAAGGCTTCGTTTTTAAAAGACGATTCAGATTTGCAGCATCCCTGTACTTTACAAGAAGGCTTTTCAAATTTGTATTATGTCTTTTTCCTCTTCCTTCTTTTTATATTTTGAATAGGATACAAACTGATCTGTTTACATTGTTGTACAGCTAAAATAGTTTATAAAAATAGTTTTCCTTTGAAAAACTATCATTACACAGGCTTTGGCCACTGTAGTTCAGTCTTTTTTTTTCTGCTCCTGTACTTTCCACTTCTTACTGTTTTATACTGCTCATATGTACTGAATCTACATTTGAAACACAATGTTTTTGCTACTAAGCTTGATTAGCACTAAACATCATAAATGTGTTTAAGCTCTATTAATTAAAGTTGTCATCAAAAGCAAAAAAAAAAAAAAACTTTAAAAAGCCTGTAGACAAATGAGTAGCTATTTAACTTTCCATTGAAATGGATGATTGTAGGCAGCCTGACACTTAAATAACCCTATGAAGTGGTCCTTTAGTGCTTTACCTTTATCATCATGCAGGGATGACATATAGTACATTTGTTTTTTAGTAGTATTCAACTTTCGAGATGGGTATTCTCTTATATACATATGTAATATAACTTTTTATTTAATCTACTGTCTAGTTTCTTTCTTGTCAGTTGCTGTTTTGATGATTGTGACAAAGTTTAAAAAAAACAAAAGTTATCCTCCAGAATAACTTGAGCTTGCTGTCACTTGGAGACATTTTCTACCAGAGGTTCTGTTGGATTTTATGAGATTTGGTGAAACTTTCTTTTACACAGAAACTGTAAGGTCTGTCTTTGCTGTTATTCTTGTTTGACCCTGAATGAAAGGGAGGAGGAATACTCCTCCTTGCCATTCCCATTCATTTCTGCACTGCCTACACAAAGTTTCTCCACCAGCAGTTAAATTTTCCTTTCTGTGTTTGCCTCTGTGTCTGTATACGAGGCCGAATTCAGAAATGGTACATGTTACCCAGAACAATTCAGAAGGTCCCTTCAGACTCTGCCAGATCTATTTATACCACCACTATCAGTGTATAACATAGTCTGTAATTTACATACCAAGGAATTGCAAGAGGATTTCAATTTAAATAAGAGACTCTTCTTGCATTTACACCTACTCACAAGCCCTTATTATAAAAGCTGTAGCAAGTCAGATTGACATTTGATGAACAAAGGGCAATTGTCTTTAACAGAAAAGAATGATAGTAGTTTTTTTGAAGCGTGTTTTCACTTTTATCACTGTCATTTTTATCTTGTTTGAATTTGGTGAATCTAACAATTCAGTGAATTGATATTGATCCTTGCTGGTTAGTATTTTGCAGTTATGCAGAGAGGAAAAAATAATCTCATTTCTTTTACTTTTGTGCATTACCTGAATGTATTTCTGTCTGGTTGGTATGCAGATTTTGTTGGATGTCCCTAGCTTAGTGCACTCTAACTTTCTGTTGCCAGTCTAATTTTGCTCAGTGTAATGTTATGGTGAATACAGAAATACTTTCGGCCAGCGAGACCCTGTGAGTCCAGGAATGAATATATGTGGACCTGGATTTTTACGTTCTTTAACGTATGAAAAACTTAGCTAAATTCCAAAGCTCTTGTGTGTTAAGTCTTTCACGCTTCTTTCCCTCGTGGTAAAGATGGTTATCTCACTGAAAACTCTGGAAATTGCTTGAAACCTCTCTGATGTCAATCCTTCTTGTGTTTGTTCCTAGAGAGCCCGACTCTGGGTTCTATCAGCTTGGGGGTAAAAGGATTTCTTCTCATTTCCTCTGTCTTTGTGGACATCTGTCCTTGCTGTGTATCAGGCTATGCAGCCTCTATAGATGAGATAGTTAAGAAAGCATTAGTGATATCCTATGCGAACACCTCCAGTTAACATTTAATTTTTCTGATGTTTAACTTAACATTTTTTGGCTCTGCTTTCCTGACTCTGTCCACGACCAGAGAGGAGATTTATATTGTGGCCACTGAAAGTATTAAGGATTTTCAGTGAAACATGTAGGCTCAGCACAACCAAAGCATTTCCTTCATACTTACCAACTTCAGAGAGCCAATGGAGAAAATAAATCTCAATCTTTTTTCTTTTGTTCCTTTTACTCTCTGAAATCCTTTGTGCAGCTTCAAACTGTCAGGAAACTTAGAGGGAAAACAGTTAATTTTCAGCAGTCTGTACTATTTAATGAATATCTTGCAACTTATTCCCCTGAGGCAACCTTATCTTTGTGCCATGCTGATTATTTGTGACAAAAAGTTTTACCACGGATTTCAATGATATACTTTGGTTTCTTTGCTAGCTGCCTTAGTTAACAGTTTGCAGTTTATGTACCCTTAATAAAGCCAAACTGATCATTAAGGCTTCCACTGAAATCCTGTATGAAAAGATCTGGTCAGAATAACATTTCATCAGAGAAGGTAAATGCTATCTCCGAATTCAGCATCAGAGGCTGAAATGGGGTAGAAATCTCAAAACATTTGTACTTCAAAATGTTACATATTATTGCATTCTTCCAAGTTCATGGTAGCATTAGGGTGCATCCCCCACATATCTTTGCTGTAGTTAATCTACTTACCTGTTGTTTTCTTTTTTTTTGTTGTTGTTGGTTTTTGTTTTTTGTTTTTAAGTAGATTTAGAAAGGTCTGCTGCAGTGGCCATCTTGCAAGCAGGGTATCTTCTGAATTCCTTACTCTATGCTGTTTTCTGGGGAAGAAGGTGAATGTCTGATTTGTCTGTCAGTTATGTCAAAACACATTTCTTTGCAATCCTGTGTTTTGAGTGAGACTTGAAATGCACGCTGTTTTCTAAGTCATTCAGATTTGCATCCTGCTGAGTATCTTTTTCAGTTTATTCCATGTTTACTACCTATTGGCTTCAACAAGATTTAAAAGCACTCATTACTATGCAAGATCAGATCCTTTTTGTTTGGTGAATATATATACATTTATATCTCACCACTAAAGAATACCTTACAAAATTAGAAAGATAAATTTGCTATAAAGCTACTTTTATCCTAATGACTTAAAAAAAAAAATGCAGGGATAAAAAAAATCAAGTAAATAAAGCAGTGCCCCATCACCTTTCAAATCATCCATAAAATTGTGTGAAAACAGATGTCCAACTAATCCACAAATGAAACAGTTCAGATTATCTCTTAAAAAAAGAAAAAAATGAATAGAGGTGTTCTTCTTTGGATGATAAGCATTGTATTTCATAATTAAGGGTTTGGGGTGTTGCTCTTGCAATGAAACCTTTCAAGTAACTTTCCAGTTTCCAGACCACTGAATGTTTGTAAAGTTAATTTTTGTTATCTGCAAATATAGGAAGCTTAAGACAACAATAGCAGTTCAAAGCCTCCCAGGTAAAGAGCCTTCAAAGAGTAATTCACAATACAAATTCATAAAAGTCAACAGTTTAGACTGCTCAATTGCTTTTAAGATTTTCATCAAATACAACTCAGCAGTGGAAACTTACCACTGATGCCTCCCAACTGAGTTAAAATCAAAAACCACTGACAATGTTACCTTTATTTTTCTGTGTGTTTTAGACAGCAAAAGATAGTAACTGAACTTTGCCATAATTTACTTCCTATTTTTACAACTCTGACCAATGGTATCTGTACAAGTTGCATCTTCTATTTAGTACAATAAATATGGCATTTCATGCTGTTATCAAGTTTTTTTAATATTAGTTAATAGCATGTGAATTGCTCAAATAATGAATTGTTTGTATAAATGTTATCTACTTGTGTTACTAAATTTATTTTAAATATGAGTAAGTGCTCCCAGAGTTCTTCCTGATATCTTAAAAGATGCATATTATAAGATCAAGACTATTTTAGAAGATATTCAGCATTCAGCACTTTGGGAGCAGTCTAGTTTTTCATAAGCTGAGCGATCTTCTTATCAATGGGACAGTAGTGTGGTTTTTTTCTTCTAGCAGTAGTAGAAATTTTCCTTTAGATGTTACTGAGTTGTCCAGTTTTACTGATTCACTGTGCATTATCTTGACAGTATCAGAAGTGCAATTAACCACTCTGTATCTGGGATCCTTTATGTTGTGTGAGATTTCCAGACCACAGTTTATAAGTGTATGGGAACTGTTGAATCATGGCCTGAACCACTGATTGATCACCTGAGGGGAGCACTGAGTCAGCTGCAGGAGCACAGGTGAAGGCAATTCACTTGTGTGAGCAGAAGGGGTGGAGTCTGACTCCACCTCTCCCAGACCCCATTTAAGGGCTGACCACCAGTGGGGAAGGATCTCACGTTGGAGATCTCTCTCCTGTGGATTTCCAGGCAAGCCTTGACAGTCAGTGACAGGTGAGCCTTTCCTAATTTACCAGTTGTCTTTATACCATCCGGATAAGCTGTACAAAAATATACTGTCCACCTTCATTATTTTGTGTGGGCGCTATTCTTTTGGGGTATTCAATAAGGAAAGGCTGAAAGATCAGTGTCTGTTCAGCCTGGGGGAAAGACTGAAAGGGGATCTGAAAAATGTCTATAAATATCTAAAGAGAGGTGAGAGGCAAATGGATGAGGCCAGGCTCTTCTCAGCAGTGTGTAGTGACAGGAAAAGGAGCAATGGCCTGAAACTTGAGCATAGGAAGATCCGTATGAAATTGTGGAAGAATGTTATGGTACGGGTGATGAAGCTCTGGGGCAGTTTTTCCAGAGAGGTTGTGGAGTCTCCTTCAGATATTCAATACCCATCTGGGCAGATATTCAAGACCCATCTGGATGCCTACCTGTGTGGCCTATTTTAGGCAATCTATTTTAGCAGAAGGATTTGACTCAATCTCTTCAGATGCCTTCCAACCCTGGCAATTCCATGGTTCAGTGAAGTTTGTGATCTTCTTGAGTAATGGGTTCTCTATTGACATGAGACCTTCATTAGTGTAGTTTTGGTGTTCTTTGTTACTGCAATTTCAAGCAGATCCCAATAATTTAACTCATGACAGAACTGTCTGTTCCTATGAGATATTTGGATTTATAATGGAACGGTTTAGGTTAAACATTTATTTGCTTAATAACTAGAAGGACTGTGCCTTGGAACGTAAATACAATAGTATGTAATGATTATAATAGCAGCAGGGTATTAAGTAAAGGAAAATAAGTTTGTTTTTCTTAGTTTTTGATTACTAAAGCGCAAAATGTCAGTCTTAATCCAAACCAAAAGAAACCAAAATAACCAATAAGCCTTTGAAGTATTATTATTTTTTTTCATATTGTGCCTCCTTCTGGGCAAGACAAAAGTGTAACTGTAGAATAAAAGTGTATTTTTCTCCTTTGCTTGGCAATCAATCTTGAGGTTCAGTGGAATTTGACTGCTCTTCTGTTTAGCCTTGAGGAAGCAGAAGATTTTCTGTGCAGCTCCACAATCCTTAAAAAATATCCCAGACATTCTCTGTCGGATAGGTGCAAGGGGAGTCATTTACATTTGGAGCTTTCTTCCACTTGCAGATTTGGCAGTGCAGGATTCTTTTCAGGTGGTGTTCTAACATATTTCTAAAAGGCTGACACTCCAGGGGATGTCTTGGCGGATTGGCTGGGAAAAGATTACTTACCCATTTGGTAAAAATAGGGAGTGTGATTACAGTCTTATTGTTACTGTGGGCTGGAAGATTGCGGGTGGACGTTGATAGGAAAAAGCCCAAAGCACTGTGCTGTCTTGAGGCCTTCTGGTAGTAAATAGCTCTGCTAGGATGCTTCTCTGGCCATACTGGCTGTTTCCTCCTTCTAAAAGTTGTGCCTCTATCTCACTGTCTGCTTGGCGAACCCTGCAGCTGCTGACTCACCTGTAACTATGTTCTAGCTGTACCCCCAACAACTTCTCAGTGCTTGGTCATTTCATTATGGGATTTGCACCAGAAATAATCAGAGCTCCCTGCAGTTATACCATGCAACCAATCTGCCAGTTAAAAGACCTGAATGTCTTTAACATTTGAACCTGAATAATTCACTAGCCAAAAGTCTGATCCTTCAACATGCTGAAGGGAAAGTGCTGCTTGTACGATCTGCCCTATAAAAATCATCAGAGTATTTGCATTACTGTGGACAAGGTGAGACCCAGAGCTGGTCAAGACATCATTAAAAGATAGAAATCATAATGAAAGCACTTGAGGTTTGAGTGAGAGAAAGGAAGATTTGGAAAATAAATAAATAAACATAAGATTTCAATTAGGATTTCAGCAGTTGAGCAAAAAGAACAATGTGCTAGGATATGGTAGGGATTTGCTCTCGGGGATTCATGCTGAACCTATATAACATTGTAGTAATGAAAAGCTGTATATCAGAACATGAGCTGGCTCCCTGTCAGTCAAAACATTTCCTCTAGCTATCAGTGCAAATAAGAGAGGAATTTGGACTTCATATATGTTGTATTAAAATTCTTATCGGGAGGTGTCTATGCAAAGTCACAGCCAATATTGTTTCAGGTTTGTTTTCTTTTCCTTTTTCCCCTTTTACTCATGGTACATAGCCAGGGCATGTCAAGTTTGACGTGGCCTCTGGCTTTATCAGTCTGGTGAGGGACCTGAGTTTTTAAAAACTCTAAAACCTAGAGGGTGTGTGGTGGGATTTTCTTGTAATATAAGTAGAATTCCACTGAGCCCTCCTATCTATCAATAGGTACTTGCACATCTCTGCCCCTTTCTGTAGCTGATGCTCTGTACTCATCCCACTGAACTGCCATGGGAAGCACTGCAGTTGCCTGGCAGTGGGGAGGCAGGGATGCATAGTGAACCAGTCCCTACTAAGATTGGAACTGAGAAACGTTTGAAAACTTCCTCACACAAGGAAAAGTAACAACTCAGCCCCCTTCTTTGTGTACCCCCTCTATAGCCTGCTTTGCTTTTCTATCAATGGTAGAAGCATTCTCTTCCCTAAGATTATAACTTAAGAGAAATCTATCTGTATTTTTCCACACGATTACCTCTGAATGTACTTAGGCTCTTTTACCCTGTTCTGAGACAATTGTTCTCTTTATCCTTGGTGCTCCTTCCTTCCCTCACTGCCTCCCCAGCCTGCCCCATGGGAACACTGCTGACCCAGACAGAGGACAGGGACACAGTTCCACCCTCCTCAGCTTCAGCCACAGCATAAGCCCCACCTGCATGAAATGGTGCCCTCAGCAAACTGTGTGGGGGTTTAAGTTATAATGGCATGCAAATTCATATTGTTTTTGTTCAATAAAGCTGGTTTCAAATTCTGATCTGAAATGACTGCACGCTGCTCTGATTGGAAGACTGAAACTTGAGGCTCAGAATAAATAACAAGAAATACTGTTTAAGCAATCAGTTTACTCTTCAGTCACTACAGAATGCTTATTTGATGGTGAGCATATTTAACATCATCCTTCCTTTCCCGTTCATTTTCCCCAATGTTTTCCATCAGATAATTTCTATATGCAACTGATAATGTTTTGTGTTACAAGAGCACTTGTGCATATACCATTTGTATTGTTTTTAGCCAGATTCACGTGTTCAAGCTTTCTGTTAGAGTTAAGGAGCAAGCTTAGTGAGAACTGTTTTAATACTGCAGAACCAGCTGTGAAGGAGTATGTGTATGTGTGAAAGTTCACATTTCAAAAGAAGATTGTGGACTGGGATGTGTCCTGTGAAAATGGAACAGGTAGGGAAAAGACAGCTGTGGTTTCCTATTAGCAGCCAAGAACCTGGGAAAATGGTGGAGGGACATGAAAATACATCTCTTTGTGACAATTTATCAGATGAAATGTAGGATGAAAAAGGTTTTTTAAATGAACTTACTTAAATTAAATGGGATTCCAGAGTAATTCTAAACAAATAATCTGAAAATAAAATATGTAGAAGGTGCTGAATTCGGGATGCTATTTTGCTATAACCCATGTGCGTGAAAAACTTTTAGCTGGGCCCATGGAAGTAATTAATTGAGAATCAATTAGAATCAATGAAGTATTTTCATTACAAAGGTCAGATTTCCAAATCTAAGGAAGTGCCAGGTACAGCTTGTGTGTCCAATGCACTGTTACTTTATGTATTTATATATATATGTACACAGACATCTGTGTAAGCAATTGTATACTCCATATACATATACCCTATTTTTCATGGGAAGTATCCATATTTTCCAGATCCAACAGCCTAGTTGCTATTCTATATAGCCTGCCTAAACAATGCATTTGGAGATACTCAGCAGTCTTGTCCTTGAGAGCCAAACATTTTGCATGTTCTAGTCAAGTGCATCCTTCTCAAACTGACAAGGTCGTGGACACTGTCAGAAGCAAAGACCCTAAGCAAGGAGTACAAGATTAACAATAGACAGTTTAAAATGATAGGAGATTAATTTCTTTAGCATGAATAACATTGTCACTTGCAATTAATTTTAACTCTGAGCCCAGAAGAATATGTAACAGGTACTTAGAAAATGAAGAACTGAATCAAGCAGTGTGTTGGAACTGTTTCTACTGTTGTATTTTATTACTGCATTATGTTATCATACTCAGTTCTGGCTTTTCTAAATACTATACCTGCCACAGAAACTAGAGGGATTAAGATGTTAGAGGGATCTCTCGGAGATGTACTTTAATAAGTGTTCCTTATTACTTTATTTTTGCTATGATAAATATGTTGCTTTGTTACTTATTATGTTAATAACTGCAGAAAAAATACAATGTGTGGTTCTTCAGCATTCAGGTTTTTTTTTTCTCAGCTTCATTTCCTGGATCCTTTAGTGGAGTATTTTCCGTAGTGTGTGCTACTAATAAAAGGGACATCCTCTCTTTTTTCCTGAATTCCTCCTTTTATGCACTTCTGTCTTTCTCACAGATTGTCCTCATTGAGGAATCTTCATAATTACCAGTTTCTTAAAAGGCCAAAGTCTATTAAAACAGACATTCAGTTTTACAGCGAACTGAAATCCTGCTCAGGTGTATCTGGCTGTTCGGTATTTTCATATATATCCTTCAGCATAGTCTCCATCTATTACACTAAGGGCAGGTGGACACATTTTTCTCTTTTGCTCCCTGGTAAGCAAAGGTTAGAGTTCAACTTGTCCCAAATCAGCTTATCCTTCTATGGGGTAGTCAAAGCCCACTTACAAACACTCTGCCGCAGTTTTACATTTTTGCCTCCCACCAGCATTCAAACCTGGGTGAATGTCTTTCTCTGTCAAAGCAGCAGTGGGAGGTGAAAATGAAAGTCCTTTTTTTTCTTTTCCTGAGAAATTGGACTGTAAAAAGCTGTCAGTTTAAAAATGACATAGTGGCACAGCATTTCTATAAGGTGGCTCCTTTCATTTTTGACTCCTGCTGTCTCTCTGACAGTTGAAGTTGCAGCAGGAGGTAAAAACTAAAATGAGCACTGCTGGCATTTGCCCTCAAGCACAAAATTAATAATGGAAGAAACAGGACAACGTCCAAAAACACCCAGTATCGGATGTCAGCCAATGAGATTTCAATACTCCATAATAAGGTGACCAGAGCTATGCCCATTATTCCAAATATGATATTTCCTATTACTTATCTAATGTTGGGTCTATTTTCCCCATTTTATATTTGATTCCCTGTTTTGTGAGTTATAGAATATTTTAAATTCTATTAAGCAATATGCTATGACTTTATAAGTTTCTCCCTCTGCACCCTAAAGCTGGTCGAAGTTTTATGGATGTTGTCTGTACTCAAGCTTTATACATCTCAACCTTTCTGCACGGAGGATTCATTCCTGAATTGCTGTTTGAAATACAGTACTATGTCCTATCCCTATACATGTACAAAACTCAGAATCTATTAAGTCGATAGCCTTTGGAGTAAACAGCCACAGGATGAAAAAGCTGAGATGTTTTTATTCTTGAAAACTCACTTGAGCCAAGCATTTCCTGCCATCATTAAGAAGAAAATGAGCTGTTATTAGGAGGCTCAGAGAAGGAAGAGGAATCAAAGTTCTTCTAGCTGGCTATGAGTCCTTCTTCTTACATGAAGGACTCAGTGGTATATGCAAATCTAATCAAAATTAATGTAAGTAACCAGAAAGAGTTTTAGTCATTTTCTGATTTTTATTGATATTTTGGTTGTATTCACTATCTCATTTTTGTCTGTTCAAGAGATAAGTCACAACCCTGAGATATTACTGGGATAAAACGTTCCTATATTGTATGGAAAACGCACCATGTCACGGGGTCCTTCTGCAGAGCTTAGATTTGAGGATAACCTCTGTTGGCAGCACACCTAACTTTTTGTATCAGAAGCTACTTGCATCTTGCTATATTCTATCCCTTTTCCTTTTCACTTCCAGCTTTGCTACTCCTTTTATTGGCATGCACATTCGCTTTATACAGAAAAAGAAAGGGGGCAAACTTTGAGCATATCAGTGATGTGGATAATTCTCAAGAGCTGACATACACAAAATAAATACAGCATAAAGAAAGCATCTTATTTCTTCACGTACTGTTGATGGTGTAAAACAGTTGTCTAGCCTACAGTTTAAAACAGCTTTTGTCTATTATTAGAGAGTGGGAATGACTCAAATGCTTCAGCTGAACCCATTGATCTCATTGATTTCAACATCTGTTAATGACAAAGGGAAGCTGGACTGGATAAACACTTCAAGTTTGTCACAATTATCTTTAGTGGTTCCTTCTGAATTTTCTAAAAATCTTTTATTATATGCTTCAATCTCTTCTGCAATTTAACTTCCATTCTTGTCTTTTTTTCCATGAGCCTTCTTTGCAAACTTAACAATTCTGTAATTTTTTTTTATTCTCAGATGCTTTTCATGCTTTTTTTTTTTCTTGTCATAGTTGGTCGTTTTCTCTACAAGTTCATTCACTGCGGAAAGAACCACAGAGCAGTTTGGCATATATTATTTGGCATTCTCTGTTTTTCTTTTGTATCCTTTTACACTATTGCTCTATCTCACTCACTTCTTCCTGTTGTCTTTCATGTCCCTCTCGGATTTCTTTGATTAATTCCAGTTTGTTTGCATATGCCTGTATATGCTTACCACTGTGATTACAAACACAAATAATCATGGTTTCTGTTGTCTAGCTTCACCTTCACAGTACATCCCTAAGTATCACAAATTGATTCATTGATATATTTTTTTTTCTCTTCTGTTTAATGCACTCAACTTCATAGACTGGGGAGCTCCTTGGAAATTAACATTGTCTGTAGAAGTTTTCCCTTTTAAGAACCCTTTTACACGTATTTTATATCTCATCAGAGCTTGTTGCTTGTTTGGTGACATTTGTTTTCCTTTAATTTCAAGCTGTAATTCTGCAGAGAGTGATACTATATATTTTTTCTCTCTAATATGAACATTTTGTAGCATTGCTCAGTCAAATAACTCATGTCAGAATTCAATCTGATCTTAGATCATGTTCTTCTGGTTTTGTTCGTATGGTTTTCCCTTTATCTTGATATTGAACTTTGGTAAAATAAGCAGGATTTGGTTGCCTGTCATTGTGATTACAATTGCACTTTATTTCCTTTAATCTGAATTGCTCGTTAACCTCACAATACTTCTGTCTTTTGTTGAGTTTTGAACTAACCTACTACGTAGACATTCCCTTTTTATACACGTGCTTTTGAGACTTTCATCTTCATAGATCTTAATCTCTCCTAAGAACTTATTCCCACCTAGGGGTTTGCATTATCTGTAGAAGCAGAAGATGTTTCCAAATTTTTGGCTGTCAGACTTCATAAAATATTTGAAAAGGTTATTCCTTCTGGTGTGTGAAGGAATTAATTTATCTGAAAAGGCAAACTAAAGAAAATTATCTTTTTGTCTCTGGACCTCAAATTCTTCTCTAAATTACTAAAATATCCATGTGTAGAGGCATCCACTCTCATTTCTACTATTTTTATTCATTTTAACATTTTTATTTTAAGCACATGGAATGTTGTAAAGTGGTGATTATCCCAGGTAGTCTCAGGTGCATGATAACACAGGTGAGCCTTCCAAGAGCACTTATGTTGTCAGGGGGTTGCTGATAGCAAATCTACTTTTTCTTGCTGTGATCTGAGGGTTGGCTTCCAGCACAAATATTTTTTTTATTTTACTGTCTGGCATAGCATAGGACAAGCTTTTGTTGCTAAGAGTTCTGAAGGGTGATCTACTCCCTGGGGTTCAAAGCACTTGATTTCTTGAATCCCATCTGCACCCATTCCCAACTGGTGTGTCTGCTGGACCTGACCGTGCCAGCTCCTTGTGGACAGCATGCCTGAGGGGCAGATTTTCATCTCTCCTCCACACAGGACCCTGTAGGGCCAAGTGCTGCTCTTCATGAATCAACTCGAATTGTAGAGCTCACTGATCTGCTCCTGCTCAATGAGATGCCAAGGCCTTGTACTCAAGAGCAAATAGGAGCTCAGCAAAAGAGTGAAAGCCTTGAACGGTACTCACAGATGCTGAATGCATAAGTCTTGTGAGTACAGAACATCTGCAGAAAGAACTGATTCCCTTCACCTCAAAGATAGGACTGTTTCCCTGACAACCCTATAACTGGGTCCTTATTTCTCTGAAAAGCCATCCAAATCCTGTGAGATATATTTTAGAGTCTGACTCTGCAACACACAGCTTACAGGACAGTAAACAGCACCAGTACCTATCAACACCGGTACACACTGATTAGGTTTAATTTGGTCTTAGTGTCTGCACTGCATTAGCTTTTCCTATTCTCCCTTGCTTACTTGGCTGCAGCTCATGCATGTGCTTTATATGTCCCCAGTGTGCAGTGACTCCTGCTCCACTCAGTAGGCATGAAGGAGTAACAGCAGGAGACTCAATTTATAGCATATGACCGATTAGCCTAGGATTTCCCCAAAGTGATTAATAACCCCACAAACTGAATTGCCTGTCCAGCAACACTTTAGGAAATGCTTTTTTTTTATTTTTACTATTTGAAAATGCCATCTTCCAAGTGCCAGTCTCCTTGAAGCAGTCTCCCTTGAATATTTGATAAATTGAAGTACCTTAAATCATGACATACATCTGACAAATTGTACCCAACTGCCACGTTAGGTACACAAAGTATTTTGTAAATCCCAGCTCTGTTTTTAATGAGATTAGAATTAACATCTTAGTTGAGTAGGTAACCAATGACAGCAGTTTCTTTTAAGTAATGCTTTTCACAGGTTAAGTTACTTATTTGTAGATTCTAAATTTTTCTATATGTATTTTTATTGCTACTGTATTATAAAAATAAAAACTTGCAAATAAGAAGTCCTGCATGGGGAAAAAATATACTGTGGTACACTGTAGGAATGGATGATCTGTCAGTTCCTGCTTACAGGAAGTGCTTCTTTAACATATTTGTTGAACTAATTAGCTTAATGGTAACAGGTGGGAATTAGTCTCACTGCTCTGAATAGACCAAGATTCAAATTAAATGGTTAAATGTCTCAATTTATTGATAGTTTTTTTGAAAGTTACTGCCACAAAAGCCAAAATATATTCACGTTCTGTAAACAATCCCCTGGTCTGATGTTATTTCTGGCCCATAGAACATTGTTTCCCTGAGGGATACACTGAAATTAACTCTAGTTGAACGTGATTATCTAATAAGCTTTAATATTAGTGTGCTTTAACAGGGTTCTGTATAGGGTTAATTGCATTTACAAGTGTAAATGGCACATATCAAAAGAATCCAGACAAATTTTCTGTAGCAGAAAATTATGGGGAGACAGCATAAAAACTAAGGAAGCTAGAGATAAGACAATAACAGATATCTCTGAATTTATAAAAATTAGGATTAAATTTATACTTTGAGTTACTAACTTCAGAGAGCGCACCTCTGTGTTTGCATTGAAGGAAGCACAGCTTACACAGTGGCTGTTACACGTTGCCTTAAAAGAAATTTCCTTTCTTTTTGGCAACTGCAGTACTACTGTCCTTCCTAATGCTACTGGAAGACTATTTCAGTGTGAAACTCACACTGAATGAAACAGCTGAAGGACTGTCATTCTTGAGGACTTTGTAAATGCACCTCTTTTTACCTGTCACATATTGTATTTTTTTCCAGCTGTGGCAAAGGGAAGACAAAGAGCCTTGTTTCTTTGTGATATATATATATGTCACCTCACCGACTTTTTGAGTTTTTTTTAGTTTTGTTATTTCTTTACGAAATCTGGAAGACCGCTTTTCCACTCAGCTTTCTCAGTTCTAGCCCGTGGGAATCATTCAGCCCGTGCCTTGGCTCGGCTCAGCTCCGGCCTCTCTCTGGCCGCCAGAAGGCAGCAGAACCTAGAAAGCTGCATTTAACAGGCTTGCAGCTTTAAGGCAACGTTAGGATCTGAATCCTGAAGAGAAAGCTGAGGGGGAATCTCATCGCTGTTCAAAAATACCTCAAATGCAGGAGCCAAATTGATAGGGCAACCTCTTTTTGGTGGTGTGAAGCAATAGAGCAAGGGGCAGTGGGCGGATCCTGGAACACAGGAAGTTCCATACTAACATAAGGAATAACTTCTTTAAGATTGATAGAGAAGTGGAACAGACTGTCCAGAGGTTGTGCAGTTGTTTTCTTTGGAGATATTAAAGACCTGTCAGGACTCCACCCTAGACCTATTGTAGGAAACTTTAGCTGGGGGGGTTGGACTCAAAGATAATCTCTGGGTCCCTTCCAAACCCTACAATTCTGTGATTCATTGTTCCCTAAGGTTTTTCCTCTCTTCTCACATAAAAGCTCCATGATATGATCTCTATAGCTCTGCAGAACCTCAGAGTGAGATTGCTGTCCCATACTGCTGGGGGCTATGTAAAATAAACTTTGTTTTAAAAACTAGGTTATCATAAGTAGCTCAGTTGCTGGTAGGTGAGTTCTCAGAGGCATCTGTTGGAACAGTGTCTACCCGTTGGCATTATTAATAGTGGAATTGAAAGAAGTTATTCCAAGAACAGTACACCAGGAATAGCTCTACATACTTTTTTTTTTTAATTTATTTTAAATGCAGCATGTGCCTCAGATCAGTGAGAAGTTCTGCCATGATGTAGAAGTTACTCAGTGAAACTCTATGGTCTGTGCAATAAAGGAGGCTGAGATGGTGGTAACAGTCTACAGTGACCTTAAAATTTATGTATGAAGGAAACGTCTTTTTCAACATGGGAGATTCAAGGCTGTATATGCCTTTCTGAAAGCATCCTGCCATTTTTCATTTTCTCCCTGCTAGAAAGGCTGATTGTCTTTCCATTGTAATTTCCACTTTGTTACTGTTAATGCTAAGAGTCTGATTTTGGTATATTAGGTATATTCATCTATTATGTTTTATATATAGCTATGTGCCTGTCAAACAGTGAATATAACAGCCAAAAGAATAAAGAAAGTGAAGCAAAAATCATATCCTTTCTTTTGCATCCTTTCTTTTGCTATTCCTGTTAATACACGTGGATATTTTGGAGACTCAGAAACCTAAAATAGAACTTCTTTACAGATTGTGTGAGCCACCTTCTTTGCTTGATTCACCAGCCTCAGTTCTGTAAGCTTTCATCTGCTGGTACCCTGCTCTTTGGATCAGTCCTGTGCTGCGTTTTATGACTGCCAGCTAAGTTATACTGGGATACATTGAAATACAAGGGAAGAGTGCAGTGTTCAAGTAGGTCTTACAAATGGGATTGAACTAAAGGAAGAGAAGTAAAAGCTTGCTTTAGGGGAGGAAGAAAGATGAGTGCCCCCCTTTTGGGGATTAGTACCTAGCACTTTATAAATTGGCTTGCATCAGCCAAGTACAGCACAAAATGTACTGCACATAAGAGCAGCTATTATGTACAGTAGCCAATTCACTGATTGCAATCAATGTCACAGATTAGAGTGATTTTCTGGCTTGAGATGTGCCAGAGCTAAAGTTTGTGCAGAAATTCACACTGTCTGGACACCCAGCTTCTAGGCACTCTGTCTTATCCTCAGCAATTTTCCCTTTTTTTCCTTCCATATTTTTTAAATGAATCTCTGCCCGTTCTTCCTTTTAAGTTTGAACTGATCATAATTACCTCTAAATGGTATTCAACACTAAAGAGGAGCTACTATCATTGCTTCTTTAGCATATATTGAAAAGTATATATATAGTTATTAGCTTTTTAGGAGCAGAATTTGACTTCAGAAGTGGCAAGATCTGACAGTGTTATCCAGAACTTAGAACAGAAATTTAATACTTATTTTCTTGCTGTGTTATTCTTTTTCTCACAAGTCTGTTGATGGTTTTTCCATTCCAGTGACTTGCTCTCCTAATATTCATGCCATTCTCTGAATACTACTACTGTTGCATCCATCTGACTAAATCCAATTTTAAATGTAATGTTTTGCACACTGTTTTGCTTATAGCCCTCATGTTTTTGCCAAGTGGGATGTCAGTATTCATACAAGGGCAAACATACAGCTTCTCTTCATGCAGAAGTGTGTGAGTAGAAACATTTGGTCTATTCAGGGAGAATAACATGGGGAGCTGCTTCTCAGAACCTTGCAGCAATGCTCAGACCATCCAGATCTGAAACATTACTTGGAAGGAGTTGGTACACAGTAGAACCGTGCTTCAACCCACTCGTGACTCAACAGTTTCTGTAAGAGATCCTGGTATTTCTTCATGTGTGAAAATGAAACAGATGATATCTACATTTCATATCAACAGGCAACAAAGGGAAGTTAAGTACAACTACTTCTACAAATTAAAGCATTGAATTAAGTACTAGTATTACTGAAATCAGTGAAAATTGATGAGATAGGCAAAGAATATAGTTAATTTCCTAATAATCAGGGAATTGTCATGCATGGGTGCAGGGTTAACCTGTGTTTTTTTTCTTGCCATACGTTTTTTGCCCGTGTCAATTGTCCCACATTAAGGAATGCTTACAGTCAATGGAGGTCTACTGTAGAGCTCTGAGCTCATTCTCTCTAAATCTGAATGTGTCCACTTGAAATAAATCAGGAAAATGACTGCATCTGCTATTGATTTTTCCACTGCTTTATCGTGGTTGTCAGCATTTCACATGCAAGTGCCTCTGCAGCTCACTGTGGAGGAACTTCAAGTGCAATGCTCATGAAACACTTCTGCTTCTTGTTCTGAAAGGGGCTGGGCTGGGCAGAAGTTGCTTACGCAACCTCTCTTCTGCAAGCTGACCTGAGTGTTTAGACATGGTAGTTGCTAACTGGTTACCTGAGCTTGTTCTGCCATGAAGAAATAACTATACAGTGCCAGTGGCATGGATGGGTCCTTCATCCTCTGCATGGCTTTGTGTTCTCAGTTTATTGACGCTTTTTCTCATAGCCTTGTTAATACAGAAGTTCATTACAGTTATAGGTCTCCACCTTCATTTATTCATTTGCTTCTTAACCTATTAATTAATTATTTCTCTGGCATGAACTCAGTTCACGGATATTACAAGTGCATTTAATTGAACTTCAATAGCTAAAAAAAATATATATTAAAAGAAAAAGGATCCTTACTTAAGAATTGCATTCTTTCTCTGAGTGGTAATTGCAGTACTATAAGACTGTGATGCTAGAATAACTTCTCGTGTTCTCTCAGCTGTGAATAAAAAATTTGGGAACAGTTGATACACAAGCCATTCACCCCATGATGTCCTGAATCAAAGATAAATAATACTGCTGGTCTTTCGCTGAATTTACCAGCCCTGACATAAGTCAGCATGCAAGTTAGGAGAAAAATAAGAAAGCAACACCTAAGGGAGGGCCAGACCTTTCCTTGTCACACAAATATTCAGAAGGGAACTCTTTATGCCTTCAGCTGTCCCTGGGCATTGGAGAGCAGGGTGATGATGCTCTTTGCACATCTGCATCTTGTCTTTCCTGAGTTCTTGATTTCTGAAGGACTGTGTGGATCTCAGAATATACTAATAATGATGAAAGAGGAATGGACTTGGAGAAATACATTATGCTGCCTTTGGGTGCAATGTGATGACTTCCTAAAGCAGTTTAAAAGAGAGGATTAGCAACAGGTGGCTCAGAGAATGTAAATTATGAGGTGATGGGGATCAAAATCCACAGTCAGACAGGATATTAGTAAATTCCTCTCAATCAAGACCATTTTACAACCACTTAAGAACAGAGCAAGATGATACAAAAGTGAAATGAGACATGAAAAATAGTGCCAAATGAAAACTATTACAAAGATATATGTGAGGAGCACCTTTATTTTCTCCTTGCAGGACTTACAGCCATCTTCCTCACTACTAAAGGCTACTCTGCCTCACTACTGACAGTTAGCAGCTAGCAGTAATTCACTTCTTCAGCCTTATGTGAATTTCAAGATCATTCTTATCTGAAAGCAAGTTGTATTGACGGTAGAAGGTATATTCTTGTTCTAGGCTGGTTCTTCACAATTTCCAAACAAAGGCAAGGTCCAATTCTAGTCTATGGCTTCACCAGATTGTCTCTCCCTTTTTGTCTCTTGATGTACAGGAGAGATTATCAGACAACAGATAGACACATTCAGAAATGAAGAAATAAAACAAGAATATCCAGGTGTTTGGGAGCTTGCCAGTAATGACGTAATCGCATATGAAATTTTACTTGGCATCTTCTGCCATTCTTTCTGTTAGATCAGTAACTGTAATCAAGTATAAGATAGGATCAGTATGGCTCCTGAGAGGTGGACTTACCCAGTCATCTACATAACTTCCACTTTGAATGTTGTATTAGGAAATCAGAGGTCAGAGAAGAATATTTCAATATGAGAAGAGCAGCCAAGGAAGACAAAGGACTTAAACTATGAGGACGTTTTCCAAGGAACATCAGCAGTTTATATAAAATGATGGGGAAAATATAGAGGAAAAGGAAAGCATTTCTAATTTAATTTGTGATGACAGATGAAAGAAATGTTATATGGTATGAGACTGCAAATATAGCATGACTGTGCACCCCCAGAGGAGTCTGTAGACAGTTCTGTGCTTAAAAATGTGTAGCTTGAGTCTGCCTATCTTATTTCTGACTGCAGTGTGGTTAACTTTCATCTCCTCTATATTATCATTTTGGTTTGCTTTCTCTTTTTGTTTCAGTCACTCTCTAGCATAATATCTGACCTTTTTTTTCCACATTGCAATGTGCAGTGTCTGGTATTTAAATTATTGCTGAAAGATATTCTGGCATAAAATCGCCTTTTATTTAGTTTGAGCAGACATGTTCATTTCTCCAAGAAGTCTCAGTAATCTAATGTCCACTTTGATTTTGATCTTTGCCTCATTTCCTCCACTTAATATATGCAATTTTCCCCTATCCATTTAGCAAACAGAGTACACTCTAGTAGCAGAAGCATGTTTTTGACCTCTAGAAACATGAAGTTAGATAAATCTAGGGAATATAACATGAACACATGTAGAATATGTACATGTAATAAAATATGCTGTGAACATCTTCTTATGTATCTATCAATAACGTACTACATGAAGATCATGACTAAAAAGTTCATAAGCACAAAATGTGCAGTGCACATGGGGTTTTAAATACCTGCTTCAGCTCTCTGCCATGTGGTCGATTTAGACACACAATGGGATTTATTTAAAGGGACAAAATCAACTTGAAAATAACAGTTCAGTCTGAAAAATTGTTACAGAATGTAATTATAAGTAACAACTAAGATTACTATAATTGAAAAAAGTTAATGAAAAAAAACTCTGCTTTTCTGATTAGTCTACTTTGTGCATTTGACAGCTCTTGTAATAATTATAATACCTACCTTTTATACAGCACTTTTCATCAGTAGACCACAGAAGCTTTGCAAAGCTATGGTTTGTTTCCCATTCTTTATAGATACTTTCACTGTCTCCTGCACAGTGAGTCAATTTCTTCCTGCCTGAAAGAATTTTATAAACATTGATTCAGAGTAAAAAAAAAAAAAAATCAAAGCATTTTATGAAATGACAAATGCACTCTTTAAAAAAAAGGATTGTTATCAGCTGGGTTTAATGAGCCATATCATAAAGAAAAGGTTGAAAATGCAGTTGAGATTGTAAAATTGGAACAAGAAGTCGATTGTTTTGTACCATGATAACTTAAAATCTGTCTTGGATTTCTGGTGTTCTTAAGTTATTTTACACATTCCATTACTCTCCTTTAGAGTTGTATTAGGGATTCAAAAAGAGAACATCACAACCACCAAAATTAACATATACACATCAGAAATGAAGTAACTGGGCATTCTTTATGCTTGTAAAGGTGAAGACACCTAGAAACAAAAGCTTTTCCTTCGTTCCCATGAAACCATGTTCTCTTTTCCCTTTATCTCTGTATTTCCTATTTAGAATCCTGTTTGCTGCTATTGTGTGCAAAACCTTGCATTTCCAACTTTCAGTGAGAAAATGTCTTCACTCTTGAATGTGAAGTTTGTCAAGATTGTTGCCTCTGTGCAGGAATGCACATGAAATGCTTCTGAGCTGTTCAAGTGGTGAAATAAATGCATGGAACAATGTTTGGTACATTTTGCTTTTCAAAAGATGTTAGATCTCATAACTATACTCTCTTAAAAGCTTTTGCTATACACTCAGCAGCATGTTCTGCTTTTTTGTTAGATTCATCTTTTTGGCCTAGTTTTCAAACTGTATTTTAACTCTAACTCTTATCCCTTTCCTCCTGTTTGCTGAAGCCAGCAATCCCATGCTGAGTAAATAATCTATAGTCCATGATCTACTGTCCTATCAGCCTTGTTATCCTGGCTCCAAACCCCAAAATGTTGGATATCTAACTGGCAAGTATTCCCAGAAAGGCTTCCTAATGACCTTCCCCACTGTTTGGTATCATCATTGCTTATACACAGATAGAACTATCTTGTAATACACTGACTATATTTGGAAAAATTAATTGGGGGTTCTTATGGTGTTTTTGTTGGGAAAAGTGACATTTTTGAAGTTAAGAAAAATATCCCAATTCACTGTCTTTCATTAGGTATAGCAAAACAGTGCTAGAGAATATATATTCCCAGATGTAATAGTACTTCATTCTCTTTCAATAAAAGCAACTTGGGATCCAAATCAATCAGCAGATGAGATTATTGCAGTCATTTGGCTGCTCTGCCATTTTTAAAACACATTTGACTGCATTTATAAAGCATTTAATATATGCTTAAGTGTAGTGCAAACATGCTATTACTTATTAAATTATAGAACATAATGAAAAAAGCTTTATACATACATTAAATATTAGGAGAATGAAAATGACTCTCTGTAATTGACGAAATGTTATTTCAGCGCATCTAGGAAGCGTATGTATAAACCTTATACCTTTAGTAATCTGACTTGAAAAAAAAAAAATCATGAACTATGGTGGGAAAAAAACTTTATCTGGGCTAAATAGAAGTATTTATAACTTGGCCACCAAGAGTTTAAGAAAATACCTTTCCTCAAGTATAAGAATGAGTGGTGAACTTCTTTTAGTATTTTGTGTAGTCTCTGGATAAATGAAAAAATGAACATGACTCTTAGCCTGTGAGAAGGAAGAAAACCAAATCATTCTGCACTGCTGACTATCCAAGTAGTGCCACAGTATACTACCAGGACTGTACCAGCAGTGATTTTCCATCTGTATGTCTGTGAAAAATATTTTCAAAATGAGTTAACACTTAAATCCAACCAGCTAAAGCTTAAACATGTCTTTAATAATGCACAGGGCGTAGATGTGGATTCAGGCTTTTATGATTATCTTCTGTTTTTGGTGCCTCTTCTAAAAAAGAATTTCAGCTTTATCTTACCTATTTAACGGGTTCCCCTTTCCTATTAGTCAGGAAAATAGAAAACACTGGAAAAGGTCAGTTATATGCAAATTGAATGACTAATTAGACTGCATAGTTACACTGGAAGGGAGAGATTTCCTGAGTGCCAAAACCAAGGTTGCAGTGGCATGCTGAGGTGCTGCCCAGCATAATCCATTTGCAGAGTGAGTGTGGGTCCTACAACTGTGAGCACTTTATGTGACTAGGATGGATGCCTCACACCACAAATGGCTACAAATTTCTTAGTGACAAATATACCTCGAGATATATGGTTGTAAAATAATAACGTTACTGCAAACTTCAAGTTTCTAGCTCAAGGGTCACACCTTGGAAAAGAACTTTTTCCTAGTCTACTTTGTGGTAGGTAAACAGCTAAGTTTGATGGAGATGTCTAGGAGTGGTTTTGTAGCCATCATCTCTTGTATGAGTTGCCACCTTATTTTCTTGTTTCCTGGAGTGTAAATTCTGCCAAGGTTTCATTTTTTCTTGCTCTACAGCATGTGTATTTAAATGTAAAGAGAAAGTATGATAACAGTGGCAGTAGTAAGGCTTGCAAAATTTTACTAGTTTAAGAAATAGTAATTAGCGTTATAGAGTAAGATTTTTCCTGTTTTCTATTGTCTTTCTGTGAGACAAGTAGACCTGACTGTAATGTATATGAAACAGAGTTCTGTGGGAGTTCTGCAGGCAAAAACACGTGTAAGCTGTCAATAGTCTCAGTGTTAAGAAAAACAAATCTGTACAATAAATCAAAATCAGTGGTTAGTGAATGGTGACAGTGACTAATGTGTGGATATTTTGATTACTAGAATCTCACTCAATATACACATGCTCTTACACACACTCGTGTACTTTTCTGGCATGAGAAATGCTTTCCCATCTTTGCTCTCAGCCTGAACCATTGTGCATATGTTATTCAGTCATCTATTTTTACACTCCCATCTATGGAGTTCATGAACATTATGAATGTGGGTAATAGAGTGAAGACTCCTTGTTTTAAGGTAAGAGTTGATGAGGTGTTTTACATGTTCCTGATTGCATCCATCATGCAGATGAAGATGTCCATTATAAGTGCATTTTATCAGATCTTACAGTCAGAAATGGTAATTGTTTGAATACATAGAAGGTAGACAACCATTTTTACAAAGCTCTTTCTTAATAGCTGGAATTTGTAATAAATTTTGTGGCCAGTATATGATCAGATAACTGTATACTTTTGGTGAAGAGTGAGATTCATTTAAGTTAATTGGATAGAGCAGATATATTCCTTTCAGAAAATATACTGTATATTTAAGAAACAAAAAATGGTCTAGATTTGTAAACTATAGATAATAAGAATGTTGGTATTGTTCAGACAGAGAAAGAAGATAAATGTCCCAATGAAAATTCTCCTAGTTGGTTACTTGTTTACGATTATACCTTTTGAAATATTGCTGTATTATTTCTTTTTCAGAAACACTGATATTTAGAATTCTATGACATCAATTGGTTTCTGCTTTACTTTAGCTTTCTGCTTTCATAATTTGGCTCTTTGTAGTAGACTCATTCTAGATTTACATTTACAGTGTCTGGAGAATCAGGTTCATTACATTCCATTGTTAGCTTCAGGAAATGTAGTTAAGCAGAATATGTTTTCTGGATGAGATAAGAAAATGATTTGTAAGGTTCTCCATTTCATCAAACTATTTTTTCCAGAATCTCTTAAGATTTGGAAGCCCTAAGTCTGTGTATCTTTTTCTTGAAATGTTGAAAGATGATACTAGGTGCATTAGTGAAATCCAATTCTGCAGATATATATCTTTGAGGTGTGGTAAGTTTTTCCTTCTCATGAAATTTAAATCACTGTCAATTGTTTGATGTGAGGAGGATGATTACAACTGCCTCAGCTGGATGACATGCTTTTTCCAGTCCATCCTATGCAACATTATCACCAGCCTATAGGGAAATTATGAGTTCAGAATAACAATGGTTTGGGTCTTCTCAGAGAAACCACTACTCAAACAAATCCAGATTGGATTGTAGAAATTACAGAAATATTTGAGAGGAACAGATAGTGAGTAGTCTGGCTTAATTTTTAGTAACTGACCTAAAGTTATACAAAATGAAGTTGGTCATTTGTTGAAAGGAGCTTTAACAAGGAAAGAGGAATAGAGAAGTAGGCTGAAAGAGCTCTGATTCCTTATATTTGGAAATGAACAAAATCATTTTTTCTGTCTTTTCGTAGTCTAGGAAGACTAGTAGAGCCCATGATATGCAACTTAACTGTGTTGCTTTCTTTGTTTTGAAACAAAGCTGTGGGCTAGCAATATGGCATATGAAAAAAACTGTGCAGTGATGCTTGGCTGTTCGTGCATTTGAGCACTTCTACTTTCAGTTGAACTGGTTTCTTGTCTAACAAAATTTTTCGCCTAAAAAGGAATGGTGATTTTTCTTCAGAGAAAGTGTGAAGAGATAGTTTATCTCCTAGGTAGAAGATGCTGCAGTTTAACTTGAAACTGGGGCAGAATCGTCTCAGAACAAGAGCTTGTGCTTTACTGTATGTTAGAAGAGGTTACACAGAAGTTTCAGGTGTGGTCATCAAATTGTTGTGTTAGAAATACTTAACAGAACTTTCTAACATGGATTGGACATCTTTTTTCTATTCATCTTCTTGAGAAGTGTATGATCAAACTCACATCATGTCACAGTTATCACAGCACAGATCCATTTGTAACCTGGTGGTTCTGAACATTTTTTGCTTTCCTGATATCTCTTAAGGAATTAATATTTTTTCTCTGTAAGCAGGCATGAGACTGCAAGTTATGCAGACTGTGACCTCTCCATGAGGAATAGGTCTTCTCTTGCAAGTAAGGACATTTTTGGTTCATGCAGGGCAAATAGGAAAGTACAATGTCTGTGCATTTAAATGCAGATGTTTTATAAAAGTCCATTAGTACTATTAATTTGTTGCAGTAAAAGTAACTAGAGTTCTGTGTATTTCCTTTCCATGAGATTAGGCACACTCTAATCTATAACTACAGTTCACTAGATCCTGATGTATTTGTAGTTTACATTCATACAGAGGCTGTTAGCTTAATTCACACCAGTTTGCACAAGAACAACAGGCAGTCGTGTTGTCAGGGCTTGCAGGTCACCAGTGCAGTGCTGAATTGTAAGGTACAGGCTGTTCATCTTCCTTGAGTGTGAGAAGGAAAAGCACCCTGCTGTAGCCAAGGTGCCCTTGAAAATACATGCTGTTGAGATCAAGTTTGCTCCAGACAACCCCTGTGATGTAGACAATAAAGAGTGAATATTAGTGAAAAGAGGACTATAACAAGCTGCAGTTCAGTCCCAATGAATAATCCACTGAAGGATCAGAGGATCATGATGAAATTGAGGACAGTCAGGAAAACAGAACAATGTAATGTCATTTTCTGCCATGATCAATGCTGCAGAGAAGAATAAAAACCAAGAGCAATAGTTGCAGTGTAGGACTCCTGCAGTAGTTCATCTACTTCAGACCAGAAAATAGTACTGTGGATTTCCAGGAATAAATTTTACTTAAACAGGGAAACACAACAGTCATCTCCTCATCGTGTTAGGGAACAGAGTTGAAGTTCAAATAGCAAAATAGTGGCCCAAAGCCCTTTTTCTCAGATGAAGAAACAGCTGCTGTTTTATGTTGTAGTAAAAAGAGCTGTATTCTTTTCTGTTTTCTTGGTCGCTGATGATGTTTTTTTTTTCAAACTTTCCTAACGGAAATAAATAAATAAATAAATGGAAAGAAAGAAGGGAAGAAAAATTCGTCCTCTAATTTAGGGAGACTGCGAGATCAGGGAAACTTTATTCTGAAAATGTCCTGAAGATGGCACAATAGGCACGTGCTACTGTGTGTCTTGCTTGAGGTCATACTGTGCAGCGAGAGAATTTTTCCTAAAATATGAATCCCTTGGAAGAACTCTTCAAAAAACAGAATGAAAAGTGAAATTTAAACCTTTTTAGGTTTATTGATAGACTATCAATTAAAAAAAAAATCTTACAAGTGGGCCACAAGCTTTTAATTTCATACTTCCTTAATGATTACTATAAACAGATGGGCAGATAGGGAGTTGTTATAGTCTGGTGTTCCAGGCAAGAATGCATTTAAAATTGTGCTGTTTATTTTTTATCAAAATATTTCCTTTTTAGTTGTAAAATAATTGATAACCTTGTCTGTTATCTCCAGGAAAAAAAAAAAAAAAAGAAACATTAAATCCACAACTAAGTGCCAATTTTTATGAGGTTCATGATGACTTTGGGAGAGAAAAGATTACTTTTCAATCTGTATTTCTTAAAATAAAGTAATGCCTCCTATTTATTTCCATGGAAACTAGAACAGATGGAACGAGCAAAATGACACTATTTGACAGAGCAAATTCTCAGCTACAAAATGCTATTTTTCAACAGTCATTATCATTAGCTATACATTTTCACCAGTGATGAACTACATATCATACTCATAAAATTCTGCACCAGTGGAAGTGACCCACTGTCACCACTGCTGAAATGTACCACCCACCACCTTACTGTGCGCACATCCATTGCCTGGTTTCCAAAAACATTTAGCAAGTGCTGAGGAATGTTAACAGGTACCACTGTTTCTGCATGGAGGAGTATGATGGCATATCTTTGCTCCACATGCTCTTTCATGTCTGACGCCATTCTGCCAGAGTGCCCCTCTGCTGCCATCTGTCACACAGCAACAATATGTCATGGAATATTGGTAGGAAGATTTAACCCCTACTGTCATACCACCAACATCCTCCTCTCACGTTGTGGATCAACATCTTAAAACTGGAGGCCTTACTTTTGAAGCAGCCCTCTGGTAAGAAACATTATTGAAATTGTGTATTAAAAATAGAAAATACTGAATGTATTAGTGAATGAATAAGTAGATGAATTAACTATAAATTAATTCTCCCCAACCTTCTTAGACACCCTGAAAATATTGAGTTTCTAGAATGTGAGAGTAATTTCACACATTTAGTAGCTAATAGCTAAGAGGGATTCAGCTGATATGCTGTACTTTGGTTTTCAAAATGTGTCTAACAAAAGCCCTGCACTGAAAGCCTATATGGAATCATATCTGTTGCATGGCAAGAGAGAAGAGAAACCTTTGTGGTTTGCTACATGAGAGACAGAGAAGCAAGAGGGTAGGATGAACAATCTGTTCTACAGTGGTAAAGGGTTATCAGTGGAGACTCACAGGAATCTTTACTGATACCTTTGGTCTTTCACATGCCCATAAATATTAAAGAAAGGGGGAAGGAAGTAAGCTGACAAAATTTGCTAGGGAGACTATGATAAAAATAGAAGGCAGCATTGGAGAGGATCTCCTGGCATTGGATGATTGAAGAGTAAAAGGGTAGCTGAAGTCTGATATGGGTAATTATATGCCATGAGATTTGAATGGAGAAAGCTAACTGTAACTGTACAGCGGTGCTGTATTTTACATTAACTATTATTACTCAGGAAGGTGTTGCACTGATATTGTAAAACACTGATTCCTATTGTCAGCTTCAAGAGAAGCTGGTGACAGGCAAGATCAGGGCCACATAAACAAAGGAAAAAGGCATCTGAAAGAAGAAGCACAGTCTCAGAAACAGGCCTGCCATGTACAAAATATTTTCTCAGCTATCTGCTGTTGCAAATTGTATGAATTCCTAGAGGTAGAAGTCAAATAACTTCAGTAATGCAAATATTAGGTATATGTATAATGGTATTTAGTCTACTTTTATAACAGATGTAGACAGCCATGTTCTTTCAGTTCCTCATTCATCCCATCCTGAGTAGTTGTCTAAAACAGATGCAGTGAAACACTCTCCATCCATCCACGGTCTGCGCAGTGAACAAAGACATACTGAATTGTGGTTTAACCCAATAAGCAGCTAAACACCACTAAGCTTTTCACTTCCTCCCAGTGGGATGGGGGAGAGAATCAGGCAAAAAAAAAA
>VXAB01010420.1:429840-447267 GCA_013399175.1 Odontophorus gujanensis | reverse complement strand
CAAAAAAAAAAAAAAAAAAAGAGAACCCGTGTTGATACAAAAACTATTTACTAAGACTAAAAAAGGAAGAGAGAAATTACGGTAATGATAATTATGTGTATTTATATATGTATATATACACAAAATGAGTGATGCACAGCACAGTCGTTCACCATGCACCAAGTGATGCCCAGCCAGTCCTCAAGCAGTGACTGACTCCTCAGTCAACCCTCCCACTTTGATAGCACTACATGATGTAATGGTGATGGAGTATCCCCTTGGCCAGCCCTGGTCAGCTGCCCTGGTTCTATCTCATCCCAGCTCTCCGTGCTCCCCAGTCCTCTCACTTGCAGGACAGTAGGAAAAGATGAGAAACTGGAACACTCTTGGCTCTGCACAACACCGCTTAGCAACAACTAAAACATCGGTGTGTTATCAACATTGTTTTTCTCCTAAAGCCAAAACACAGCATCACTCCAGACACAATGAAGATAATCGGCTCTGTCCCAGTGGAAGCCAGAACAGACTGCAACTTTACTGTTTCTCTGCATCTCACATTTATGCAGATACAATCAATTAAATGAGTGTCGTTCAAGTGTCTAACTTTCCTCTGATGAAGATACATAGGCTCAGATTTTGCCCAAGGGCAGCTCAGTCCCATTATGTAGGTCCATTATAGTGGAGAACCTTTATTTATTTTTATTTTTCTTTGTTTGGATGCTTTTGAGGTTATTTATTCCTTTCTCTCTTCTTCCCATCTACTTATACTTCTCTATGCTAAAAAATGCTCTCCTTCTGCTTGTTCCCACCTGAGTATTGCAAATCTCTAAGCCTTTCTGCATGGTCTCACAGCTGATTGAGACTATGCTGTTTGTCAGATGAGTGAAATGATTCCAGTCAAAACACATTATTTGGGGGGTGATAACTTAATTGCCTGTTTTATGGCAGAATGGCCTCACAGTGGCATTGCTCTGCACCCAAAGATGCGTGAATGTGAGAAAGAATGAGGGGGGAAAGAAGAGAAGATGGGAACTTCTTCAGCAGCTCCCTCACTGAAACCAGTGTACTGTAGGCTCTTGACAGCAATGAGCAGTGCTTAAGTGCCTTTCTGGTGCTTAATCCCAAGCAGGGTTCTCAGAGGAGTATTTTTTAATTCCTCCTCCAGGAGCTTTTTCTCTTTGTGTAAATATTCATTGGAGCACTGACTGAAATGCTGGTTTCCCAGGAGAAGGGAGTACCCGCAGGACTGCAGCATCCTTCTCGCTCTGCAGCTTCATGTATTTATTTCTATATTTTAAAAGTGGTGAAATGGCTTCAGAAAGGGAGGCTGGGGGATCCCATTGACAGGGCGTTCTCTTGCCCTAGGTAAAGAGGAATGTGGATGCTTGTTTTCATCCATATCAGTGATTTTAAGGTATGGTGTTTGTAGCCTAATATGAATGCTGTAGCCATAGGGCATTAAATGCTAGTTCCTGTATTGTGCTTGTTTCTAAATGAAAACAGCAGAGGTTCCTGATAGTGAATGGTGAGAGGGAGAATGTTTTAAGTGGAGGGAGAATATTTTATTCCATCAGATTCATATTAGGGGATGGAACTTGTCCTCTCTCCCCAGCATCTCAACCTTTCCTATGAACTGGTAAGCAGCCCTCTTTTCAGTGCAAACTTCTTGGTGATTCTCTCTCCACAAAAGTAATTCTTCTGCTGCTGTTTTCAGAAGGAGTAGAAGGGGAAATGCTACTCTGGGTAGAAGAAATGCACAGGAGACAGTAAGGCTGAGAGCCACCCAGAGCCATGTCCCACATGGGTGTTCTTTCCTGCAGGCTGTGGATATGGCACATTTCTTCATTTATTTTTTGTTGCTCACTGTGTACAGTTCAGGTGGACGGATTTCTACTTACATAGGTTTTTAGAGCTTTGGGGCAGTTATCTCCATTTGTGAGCATAAACATACTTTTCTGTAGATTTGTGGTGAGAATTGGGCTGCTTTGCAAGGAGAGGATGGGAGCTGAGGGTGCAGCCCCCCAGTACCCAAAGGGGGAAAAGGATGGAGTGGAGTGAGCCACGGCTGTAATGATGGGGCAGCTTCGGCGTCAATCTGGGAATCATTAGCATTGGTGAGGTACATGGCTGGGGTTGGACATACCAACAGCAAATCTCAGGCAAGGATGGAAAGTGAGGGTCTTGGCTTTGGTGAGCTCCTCAATAAAGCAGGGAAGGCCAGTCTCCTGTTAGTTTCCAACAAAACGTTGATTGTTCTCACATTTTTTTGCTCTGGTATTAATAATTCTACTATCTCAACATTATCCTGCTTTGTTGCCAGGGTTTATTCTGTTCCCCCAAAGGTGACTGAAGCTAATCTGCTTTCCATGGGAACTGACTATAGCTGCCTGTATGGACGATTAGGGTGTTCCAGCTGTGTAGGGGGTGTAATTTCCAGCTGTGGGGTAGTAGTAAACAGTTGGAGGTGGTAATTTCTCTAACTGCTCCAGCTACACTCACAGCATATGTCTATGCCCTGAGGACTTTCCGTGAACTAACTGTAGTATTTGCAGTATTTAGAGCATTCCTTATTTCAAATGTACAAAGTAAAAGAAAATACTGCATATTCTGAGATAAGTTAATCTTACTGTAAGCAAAACTGCCAAATATTTAAGGGCAACAGCTGTGGCTAGTTCTGCTTGCAAGCATTTCTATTACCAGCTGGGAAGGGAGAAAGTAAAATACAATGAAATACTACACAAATCTGCAGCACGCTTCCTGAATCTACTCTGCCACTCAAATTTCCTAATCAATCAAGTTTGATAATAGCGCTGTTAAAATTTATAGCATGAACTGAGTGCAGTGCAGGTCTGAATTGGCAGAAGTGGAATTCTTCAGAAGGTTTTCCTGAGAGTTACTGTGTGTTAATACTGAAACTTTCACACTAATGGATTTACTATGAATATTCAGTATTATGCCTCCATAGACTAATCTTGCAGCACTCTCTTTTTTGGATATACTTTCTCTGGAAAAAAAAAAAAGAGCAGGTATAGAATGCAATTATAATATAACACATATAATAGTCTATCTTTTACAGTAATCTTGTGCAGTATCCTATAAAGCTAATATATTGCTACTGAGATATAAATAGCAAGTCCTAGTTAGTTGCAGAGACTGATGTGGTAGAGCAGAGTGCTGCTCTGCACACCTGTGACTGCACAAGAATCAGGGCTGTGGAGGATGAAAACAACAACATGCAAATACATAAGGCATTGGGTGGTGGCACTTCTGCCATGATGAGATTGCTTGTGTCATGTAGGGCAACCAGAAGCACTAAGTGTCTGCGAAATAAGGCCCCTGATTTAGGGTCCTAAATATAGCTTTCACGACTTGCTTCAGGCTCTTAACTTCGACTATTTTGACTTAACTGCTTGCAGCACCATGGCTGATCGTTTCTGGTGAAATTTTTCACCCAACTTGTATGAGTTCATGCAGAAAGAGTTGTTACCGAAATTCTGATGCTCCCCAGCATGCCATGCATGTGCACTGTGCAGTGGTATTATTGTCAAGAATTCTCAGGAGAAATCATAGCTACCTTGCCTTCTTCCACTGCCTGAAATTTGTCACACAATTAAAAAATGTTGTGGCTGCAGAAAATTGTGGTTCACTTGAGCTAGGCAGCAGCTGTGATGATTTTACATATTCTGCTGCTGTATAATAAAACAGATTTGTTTATTAGCTTCCGCACAGTAATATTCAAAAGGATTTAACAACTGAAGTTTTCAAAATACCATCTTCTGCAGATTCTTTTATTGTTTCAAAATATTTTTGATATGGTAGTGTAATAATAATAATAATAATTCATGTGTATGATTCCTTTCAATTCTGAATCTCAGTATCATGCATTAATAAATTAAGCCTTACGGCAGCGCTGTAATTTACAAGGTTTTTTTAATCCGAATTTGACAGATGGAGAAACAAAGGTACTGAGAATTATAGATGCATTTACAAAGGTGTGATTAGGCTGTACAGAGGAGAATATGAACGCAGCATTCAGAGTGCCACAGAATTACAGAGAATTTTCGAGAATAAGAAGTATGGTCTTTGAAAAGTCCTCGCTCCTCAGGGTATGTAGGCAAGTCAGCATGCCACCGCACTGCTCTTACGAGTGTATTGATTTCACTGTGCTCTCTCCACTGCTGCTCTTTTTGTGTTATAGATCGACACTCTGACACTCAATGCAGTAGCAGATGAGTATTTCATGATTCCTCTACAAACTCGTCCCCATACTTGAATCCATCTAAATGATACTTATCAATATTGTGAATAATCCACACAGCACCAATAACACTGCAAACACCCCACAAAGCAAATAATTGCTCACAAGCTTTCTGTCACTAAGCAGTGTGATGGCAAGAAAGTGATGCTCCTGACCCAGTTTGGGCAGATACCAGCTCTGGGGACAGAAGACATCCTGCTTTGTGACAAGCAACATATGCATGCCAGCATACATATCAGATAGCACACACGTGCAGCTGAAGATGTGTACCTCATTGCAGATTTGGGATGCCTGCTCTGTGTTAGGTCAGGGCTACCCTTGCAACCCTCGTGCAAATGGGAAGGGGCAGCTCGGACACCACACAAGTCCCCCGGTTCTGTGCAGACTTGGTATGTTTCCCAAGGGACAGAAATTCTTCTCAGCTTCATGTTTCATATCTTTGGCAGCTCACTGACTCCTGGAAATTATTTAGCAAAGGTGAACAAATAAGCATTAGGGTGCCATTAAGTCCTATGACAGCTTTCTTCTAAAAATCCTAGTATCACTTCTCAAGCGTTACAAGGCAAATCAGAAACCAAATAACATTTTTTTTAGCTCCAGAGATCGTCTCCTTGACTGCTTGGAAATATAAGGAAAAGAATTCAATTCTCATCTTTTGTTCTTTTTCCATGCAGAACTAGGACACTATTTAAAACCTTGAATAGTAGAACATGCATGCAAAAACAAATGAATACAATAGTTCTTTAGTCTTTGATAAAATATTAATTGCCACTCATCAGAGGTAGGAAGAAATGATTGAATCTAACAGCACTTGTCACTTAGTGTTTGTCTTATTCTCAGACTCTGAACTTCTCATTTTAATGTCTCTGTTGGAGTGAATAATGTTAGTACATTAGAAAGAAAAAAATAGTTCCTGCAATTGTTCTGTGCATGACTAAAGGCTTCTTTAAAAATCACTGTAAAGTGATTAATGTTTACTTGAATATTCATTTTGTTCTTTTGGGTCCATTGAAATGAGCTGAGGAAAAAATGCTGTAAACAAATTTTCATCCTTGTTACATGCAAATTTCTCCCTCAAGAAAAAGTATGCTAAGACTACATGTGAATTCTGAATGTGTGTGGGTCCAATAAATTGAAAGGATAGCAAGGACTGTTCATACTCTTGCTGGAATCCAATATCACATACTAATTTTTGTATTTGCTGTTTCATTTCCTATATTTCCTAACTGTTAATTAGCATTTTATTGGGATAAAGGTGAATTTAAATCTCAATGGTTCTGCTGACCAAGACAAGCCTGCCAGGTAATGAAGGAGACTGGCATACCTATCTTTGGATTTTAAGATGAGTGACACATCTGCTCTTCTGCCCATGTTCCTGCTTTGCACTGAATATATGTTTGTATCCAGAGAGTCTGTGATCTGAGTCATCTGGGAGTGATGAGCAAAGGTGTAGATAGTAGAAAGGAAAGCAGTTCTACTCACTGCCTCATTATTCAGTCATAAGGGAACTGGGCTCTAACTTGCTGAGATCTCCTTTTAGCTGGCTGGGGTTTGGCCAGGTGCACTCCTGTAGCCAGCACAATGTTGCAGCCAACCTCCTCCCCTTCAGCCCTAGAGTGTCTCTTCCTTCCCTTTTCATTTCCAGTTTCCCGGGGTTTAAAGAAGGAAGCAAAACTGGTTACTCTGCCTTTATGCAGTCGAAGGACTCCCTGCTCTGAAAAACTGCTAGCTGCTCCATCAAGGCACTGCTAAGTGCCCACTGTGCTACTAGAGTTAAAACACATTTAATTAAGGCTGAGGCACTTGTTCACTCATTGTTTTTATTTTAAAAATATTTAGGCTACTGATCAGCTGGACTGCCTCTTCTCTATATCTTTATTTAGAAGACCTCTTTGAGTTTCCCTGGTGTGTGGGATGTTTTTCTCCCCCACAACCATGCTGTGCATAAAAATAAACATGTTAATTATGTCTCAAGCAGGCTTATGAGCAATGCAGATAATATGAAAATGAACTCAAACCAAGAGAAACATAATATTTATATTAAGGCAAGGTATTGCAGTAAATTTCTTCACAATTAATTAAGAAATAAAGTTCTAGGCTTCCTTTACTACATCCAGTGCACCGAGTTTCAGGGTTGTCATTTTCAATTCCTTCTTTCCTTTCCTTTCTGCACCTGTCTGGCTGATGGATGGATAACAACAATGAGCTATCAGCCACCTTTTTCCAGTACTTTTCCCAGTACATTCCCTCATCATTAACATCCCACACTTGAGAGCAGGCTCTTTTCATTGTTTGCCTTTTTAATGTTTGAATGAAACAGAATTACAACACTTTCAAGTGAGTTTATGAAAAACGCTTTGGTGTCAGTGAACAGATAAGAAGTTTCTCTGTTCTGCTCTTGACAAGTTGGTCATATCCTAAGCTGAACTTACTGGAAGTGGTGCCTGCTGGTGGGGCAGCATACTCCTTATGTGAGTCTTAATTGTTTCAGCTGTCTCAGTACGCTACACCTCTCAACTCTAGTTGATATTTTACATTTTAATTTGCCTCTTTTCCTGTCCTAGCAGCTCTTGAACTACAGCAAGTCAGTGGTTGTGTGATAGTTTTCCCCTGATAAGCAGCTAAACACTGCTCTCTCGCTCCCCATCCTCAAAGGAAGAGGGGGACAAAATATGATGGAAAAGGGCTCAAGGGCTTTCCCCATCGTCACTCTGCTCTCCCAGAACATGTCCGGCCTCTCTCATGGATCAACTCTGGCAGCGGTGGGTCTATTTGGAATAGAGGGAACCACTCTGCTCTGCCACAGGCAGTGCTGGGCTCTGCTCTCCTCTGTAGTGCCTTTGCTACCAAAAGCTTGCCACATAAAACCAATGGAGGGTTATAAACTACTTTTTTTTCTCGTTTTTAACCTTGAGCCATTTTTGTCCTGCCCACAAGCTATTTTGTCTCGCTTTCAGCTTGCTCCTCTTTGTTTTTCTTTAGAAGTTTCCCATTTCCTGAGGTACTTACTGTATCACCATATTCCCTCACAGCTGAGACCTTATCTAGTGTCTTTTCCAGTTTTTTTTTTTTTTGCTATTCGTTCCTAAAATCCAAGCTACCTACATATTCTTTCCATCTGAAGCAGTGCTGAAGATACAATCATTTTTATTTGCTGAGGCAGTTAAATTTTTCCCAAGCTTCTTCAGTTTCCTCTCCAGCTATGACCTCTTTGGCATCTTTGATTCTGTATTATCTCAGCCTTCCCTACCCTTCCCTAGCACTACATTCGGATCACTTCTGTTAAAACATAGCTCAATGCCTTCATATTGCTCTTTGAACCCTTGTTTGTTCATTCGTTTGTTTGTTTGCCATCCTGATGTCTGTCTTTTATTTTTAATTGCTTTTAATTTTTTCTTGCTTAATTGTTGAGAATTTATGATATTGCTAAAAGCTATGGTTTTTTTTTCCATCTCTTCCACTTTGCCACCTTTTTTTTATTATTATTTTTCTATTTCTTTGTGCGCTTTTTTTTTTTTTTTGTTTCCCAATATTCCCTTAGTTTGCTGAATTCTTCTTTATCTAATCTGTAAAATGTTTAGCATTTCTCTTCACGCTTTTGCATAGGAGAGTGAAATAGGTAAGAGATAATTTAATGTAAGCAACTGTCACTTCAAAACAATCAGTATACCTTGGATTGGAAGGAACCTGAAGGTTCATCAAGTTCCAACCCTCCTGCTACAGGCAGGGCTACCAGCTTCTAGATCAAGCACTAGAGCAAGCTGCCCAGGGCACCATCCAACCTGACCTTTGACACCTTCAGGAGCAGGGCATCCACAGCCTCTCTGTTCAGACTGTGCCAGCACCTCACCACTCCCTCAGCAAAAATCTTCTCCCTGACATCTAATCTAAACCTCCCCTTCTTTAGATTAAAACCATTCCCCCTTGTCCCATCACTGTCTATGTGTCAGAAATCAGCCTTAGTAGACTAGCTCCATCAGTCAGATCCCATCCTTATACTACCATTTATCTACAGTTATGGCATACTCAATTCCAGCCTTTAGATTCTTTGGGGAAGAGTTCCTAATTTCTATTTTGGACCAAATGAGGTACACTTATGTATGCAAATCTGCTCTGGACAGTGAATGAACACAAAATGTAGACAATTTATTCTGAGGCCCTTTTGTAACTTCAGCTCATTTCTGAATACAACAAAGACAGAGCCTTACTTGTGCTGTTCTGTAATTTTCATATTCATCACTAATATGCTTAGTGCAGGTTTATACAATCACATGGAAAAATTTCTTTTAGAAGAGAAATAGAGAGCAGGACAGGAGAGGAAAATAGTGTTCATACGCATGCTTGCACACAACTATAGTTGATTACAGCATCTCTTTGAATGAAAATGATACATTTTTGTAGGGAATACGGTGTGAAAATAAACTCAGACCCTTAGCACTAGAGGTCTCTAAACACACCAGTTTTGAAGGGTGTGTAAACTGTGCTCGCTTTTTTTTCTTTTTATTTTTTAAACGGAACACTTCATTTACATTACTACATTTACAGCCCTCAGGAGATAGCAGTAGGTTAGCAGCTGTCAACTCCTGTTTATAAACGGGGAAGATGGGGGACAATGCAGCTGCTCAGCTGCAACCACTCCTCATGATGCAGCAGCCTGTGTCTTGTTGCTGAGTGATAAGTAGCAGGAAGAGATACATCACTTTATTTCACTTTTGTTCCAACGTTGCAGTCCAGGCATGATATAAGGAAATTGGGTAACTGTTCAAACAGGTAGGCAGTTATGCACTTGAGGGAGAGAGTGGCTTGGTAAACTTAGATTCTTTTAGAAAAATAAGTTTTAATTCAAAGTCAAAGGAATAGGTGAAATTAAGGAGAAACAGATAGATTTCAATGCATATTCACAGCTTGATAGCATGAGAATGCATTTTAGATGCATCTTAGATTCACCAATAGCATCTTAATAGCAATATCTTCTTTAGAGTCTTTCTATATTTAATGGGAATTTTTTTCACAAGACTTATCAAGACCAAAAGAACCCACCAAGGTTCTCAGGCATCAAAAAATCAAAGAACTATTCGATATATGGCTTTGAATGTATTAGAAAAACTAACAATGTGTGTTAGTATGACAGTTTAAAATGGCTATCTTGAAACTTTTTCACACCTATGCGAAGTTATCCTTCAACTCTTATAACATGAAGTTTCTGTGAGATAGAAGGGGATTATCACAAGAATGGATGTGGGGAAGAGAGGAGTCAGTGAGTTTGGGATCACACTTCTGGGGATAGAAAGATGCAGGCAAAGAATGTCTTGTTTCCCAAAGAATGAGGTGCCCTGCAAGACCCATACTGAAATTTAGGAGTGACATGCCATTCCCCCAGTACTAACAAAGACCTGAGAATCTCACTCAAATGTCTTGTTCCTTCCTGTTTCCAGTCCATATCACACCCTATAAATTATTGCTGCTGTCAGATATGCTCTCAGTTGAAGTAACACAAAGTTTTCTCATCCTGATGCAAACCCCTGGTGCTCTCAGATTTGCACCAACAGATTTTTTTTTTTAAATTACAGTTTTAGATATTCTCAGTAAAAAATGAACCCTCGTAGAGATTTTATTAGCATTGAGATGCACAATCCTTTCATAATCCATTTCAGAATACACTCTACTAATGTTAGATTTGCCTTCTGCTCATGGTACAGGCTTTGATTTTACAGCATCTACATGTTTTTAATAAAGGGACTAGGTCTCTGTGCAGGAGGAAAGAAATACACATTAAAGGATACTATTGTGTAAAGACACCAAATTAGTAGACCTTGTTGACCTTAATGTCTTTGCCCTTCAGTGCTCTGTAGCCTTTCAGGAGTGTTATGAACACTGGTTAATTAATATTTTTAATTGTTTAGGTACTGTGGTGTTGAGCACCAGAGAAAAACTCTTGAGGAAATTAGCAATTCTGTCTTGAGAGAAGAGTTTGAATAGAGTCTAGTAAATATGGTCTCGGGTCACACATTGAAAAATGAGGAGAAAACAAAATATTGAGTAGTTGCTCATTATGGGAACGTTCCGTGCATCGAATGAAGCAGAGGTCCAGTAGAAGAGAAAAGTAATCACATAATTAAATTTTGTCATGATGCTAATGCAAAAAGAGGGCTGGAAGAAGGATACACAGGGAACTTAGATATGAGTATTTTCTAACATTTGAAAGTTTTTCTCAATACTCTCTTGCGGTACTCTTTCAAAATAATGATTTGGATATTGTTGATTTTTTTGTGTGTGTTTATGCATTTGTTCTGTGGGTATGTGCAAAAGGAATTTCTCATTTCTTTGGAATGTATGAACTTTTAAGAACTGACATGACAAATCCTGAATGCAAATTTAGTGTTAAGTCCAGCATTAATAAGGAGAACTGGAAAAATAAACAGTAAATTGAAGAACACATTCTGTGTCTTTCAGAATATTTCACACCTTTTTCTTTTAGCTTGTTTAAGATCAGCACTTGAAATTTTTAGGGCACAATTGCAAGAAAATGACTTTTCTTTAAATTATTCTTCCAATATTTTTTCTACATAGCTTTGTGGCTGATGGATTGATCTGACTATACTCTGAAAATGCCAATCTGAAAAGAGCTGTTCTCTGTCAAAAATTACTTTTCAAGTAAACAGTTAGGTGTGATGACATTAAAAAAAATATGCACTTCAACAAAAATTAATTTGAAGACAAGCAGATATAATTTTTTTTTTTTATGAGACAATGAGGGATTTATAATGCATAGTCACACCTACATGTGTGATACTAGCTTAATAAATTTCTGCACATTGCAGGAAATACAGTTTTCATCTTGATGTGTGTAAATAGTTACTGGGTTCTCTGTTGCTAGGTCTAGAGGAGAGGTTATCAGATAATTTCTTTGAAAACATGGCAAGGAAGTGAATAAAATTTTTTGAGCTTTCTTTTGACGGTAGATGTTTTTAAGACTTCTGGAAATTTT
Source organism: Odontophorus gujanensis (assembly GCA_013399175.1). Classification (NCBI taxonomy): domain Eukaryota; kingdom Metazoa; phylum Chordata; class Aves; order Galliformes; family Odontophoridae; genus Odontophorus; species Odontophorus gujanensis. Next base: position 436,042 of record VXAB01010420.1, on the reverse strand, counting down.
TTCAAAAATGTTGGATTTTAAATTAAAAGTTGGCTACTGCAAAGAAGAATTATTTCTTTTTTTTTTTCTTGAAGAATTTTTGTCACAAAAAGCAGAAGATTAAGCTGATGTAAAGCAAACAGACATGTTCAGTAGTGCTAGCTATCAAAATCTGCTGTGAAGTACATCCCAGCTTTCCTATTAATATCTCTTGACTTTTCCTAGGGCTTTTGTACTTGATATGGCTCATTCAGCAATATATTTAACACATCTTTACAATAGTTTTTGCCAATAAATACACTCATAAAAATTATTCATCAGTCTTTCAATGTCAAATTGTCCTACTGAGATTACCTGTGATTTGGCAATCACCTTAAATGCTTAGTATTTCATAGAGCTGTAGGGTTTCTTCTTGGCTTGTAATGTTGTTCCAGAAATCAGAAAATAAGTTTTTAAGATTGGTGATTTGAAAATATTATCTACCTTAAAAAATAGAGCTATTTTCTTCCCAGGGAATCTAATGAACTACACAGAACAGGAGGCTGTGCCTTCAGTAATACTTTTCATTGTGTTTCAAGAGGACACTTGAATGCGTGGACATTTCTGTCACATATTATTACTGGGGAGCAACTGGATTTTCTGGATTATTTTGGCAGTAACAGTAACAATGGCTATACTTCTTTTGATGTTTTCTCCCAGATAGTTTATTTTTATCTTGACATTTTGCCCATCCTGTGAATTTCATCTTGGGAAAGCAACAGCAGTTTGTCTCAGAGCAGTTCAATTTCAATCTCTAGGTGACAAGTTGATATTTCTTTCCTCTTGAAGAAGCCTTTAATATGATGTGTTAAATGTCAAGGAAACTCTTCAATATATATTGAACTTTACTAACCTTATTCCTCTTAATATTAATGACATATTGACAGCATGTTTTGAAAAATGAACACTTCTCACAGATGTCAGGACGCTATACTCACTTTATTCCTATAGGAATCCCACATTCCAGTTGCTATTGCTCAGAACTGTAGACTTTCACAAAAACTTTTTTTAATTTTTTTTTTTTAACAAAGAGTTTTGGAGGCATTTAAAAATGCATTTCACAACTTTTTTTTTTTTTTAATTGGATGCTGACAATGAAGAACTAATGGATAAAAGATCTTCAGTTTGTTTAGTAAGTACATAAATTTGTTTTGAAAAATGTTTAATTTGGACCTGAGGTTTCTGAAGTAGAGTCTCTTATGATAATTTACTGATTCTGTTATTCCAGGTGACTAAGTGAGAGTACCCTGTAAATCCTATTACACAGGAGAAGGATGTAGAATTTTTATCATGTAAAACAGCACGTATCTGTATTGAAGTTGGTTTCTGCATAAACAGATGTACATTCATAGAAGAAGACTAAAAAAGGGCAGAAGGTTGGTAATCACACAAAGCTCAGCCTAAAATAGGTGTTAGCTGAATTGCCTGAACATTGACATCTAGGCCACTTGCAGTATTGCAGTCTGAAACATCTGTATTAGGTGGGCAAATTCAAGACCATAGCCCTTCTGTCTTTACTCATTGTCAGGATATCCAAGGGCGCTAAAATCTTGTAGAGATGAGTCCTCAGTGATTGGCTACAGAATATATTTTCTGGGCCTGTGTACTCTACTGAGTGTAATGAGATGTTAGTCCTTTAGCTCACAAGTAGGTGTTTATATGTAGATGCTTACATTTTCTTAATATACGACTGGAATGTAGCCATTATGTTTCCTCCCAGAATCCTTTCATCACTTCTTCTGTTCTTCCAGACAGATTAAAAACAGACAAATTTCAACATCATCCTATTTGGAAAAAAATCAGTTGTGTGTGTAAATGAAAGCAGTTCTACTTTGAGCACATTGTATCCAAGCTCACAGTTCTGGTGTAATGATACTTCCTATTTACAAGGTTTGACATTCTCTAATATTAGCTCAAAACTCATTATTTCTGTGGAATGTCAGTCTTTTCATCTGAATGTGTTTGATAATGAGGTTCCATGGATTCAGACAACAGAATTGATTAAAATTTGGAGGTTTTAATCTAAAATGCCTGGAAACACTTGGAAAGAAATAGGACGATACTCAAATTTCAGTTTCTGAGTTATCATTACAGTTTTGTACTAACATTTGTTCCTTGTTTCTCTTTCTACCTTTGTTGAATGTGCTTCATATATTACCTGGAATTTTGCATTGACTGCATTGCATTGAGGGAAAAGTCTAATTACTGAGCCTGAATTCTACTGGATGGTATTTTTGCAGGTCTTACTTTCATTTTAATGCAAGATAATATGGAGTTAAATGCTCTTTATGTCAGCAATGGAAAACATGTAATATGTAGGACAAGAAAATATGATTTAATAAAATTACGGTGTTTAAAATATATTTGTGAGACTTTCAAGTGACAGTGAGACACAAATACCTTCAAATAATTCAGTATTTTTTTGAACTTGTAATAATAATAAATAAATATAAATAAATAATATATATAATATATATATAATAAATATATAAATAAATAATAATAAATAGTAAAAATAACAATTTGAGCATGCCAGCAACTCATTCAAAGATATATATTCATTTAGATTTGGTCATTAATTTGGTTTCAATATATATATTCTTTTCATGGACCTAAAAAAATGCATATATGTTTATCCTTTTGAAATACGAAGCATAATATAAAAATGTTATATCCTTCTACAGAAAAGCAGCTTCTGCTACCATTTACTGTACTTGATTGGAGCTCTAAAAACGTTTGTTTGGAATGCATGTTAGTAATCAGTAAGTAGCAACATGTGAAATCCATTTATTTATTCATTTACTTATTTATTGTGAAATATTCTGCCCTGTGTCTGGAAGTCTACATGAATAGTAAAAGTTTCATGATAAATATTCTTAATAGAGAAAATCGTGATTGCCCAAGGCCACAGCATCCCACATTGGAATCTAAAATTGGCTTACTTAGATCATAAATCCCATAGTATGAAAAGTTATTTAAAGTCATCAGATGCCTCAGGTTACCACCTGAGAAAAATACAATAACATACAGTAGTTGCCAATACTGGCTCATGGACAAGTATGGAAAAGTTAAGAAGACTGTGAGCAAGAAGGAATAAAATATGATCACTGAATGTTGGCTGCAGGAGACCATCAAGATCCTGGAACAGAGTGAGTTCACTAGCACCACTGACACTGACGCCACCACCACCACTTTGCATATAGAAAAGGGAGATTTCAATTTCTGAGCACATTTTGGTTTCCTGGAGAATATGGAGAACGTGCCTCCACTGTTGTAATAATATGTCCACCCCAACACATGGGCTACATGATGCACACCAGGAGAAGGAAAGATGTGAGAAGCCTGGCCTCTTTCCAGCATATTATAAAGGCAGGGCTGGAGCTCTGCAGCCGCAGAAGGGGATGCTTGTGATTAACCAAAGCTTTGGAGATCAATGTGTTATTAGCAGCTAAATGTCAAATCCTGATCTCAGTTACACCACTTATAAAGTGAAGCAACAGCAGAATTCACAAAAAGTGACGTAGCCTTAAGTGAACGCATCTGGGGACATTATCTGGCTTTGCATTCAGATGCAAACACATTGTTTGCCTCAGCTTTTCAGAAATAAAGGCTTCATTTAGCGGCAGTGTAACACAATGTGGTTTTTGCATTGAGCTGTATCCTTTAAGTATTCAGAAAGCAATTTGTGGCTATTCATAATCCTGCAAACCGGATCGACTGTTCTCTTCTTTGGTGTTCCATTTAATGTGAGAATGATGGAGAGGAAGTCATTGTCAATTTTAATAAAATTAACTTTGTAGTGTTACTTCAGTGCTTTATAATAAGTTTATATGATGCCCAAAGGGCAGTTATGTGTGTACTGAAGTGTCTTGATCACAGTTTTGTTAGGGTAGAATCACTTGGCTTTATTTTCCTTTTTTTTTTTTAATAGCCTGAACTCAAGCTGTTTTGTAGCTGCCCTATGATACAAATAGATGCATTCTCAGGGCACTGATTATGGTTTTAGAATGTTTTATGTTTTAGAATTATGGTTCTACAATCGCATTGGTGCAAGTGTACCTCAAACAATTGATATCCATACTATTTTCAAATCACGGTGCAAGAAAAAAAATATTCTGGACCAAAGATAACTTATATTTTTCTTAAAATACTGTTGTTGCATACTAATTAGTTGTAACCATGGGAAGCAGTATTAACAGTATACTTTTCATTTAAAACCAGGATCTCTTGTGCTCCACTTGATTAATTGTCACAGTGTGTAATTTTATCATAGTTAAAACTAATTCAAGCCCATTTCCCTACAGTAATATATGTATTTTTTTTTGATGGGAAAAATTAATATTCCTCAAAAACTAATTAATGATCTCCAAAGAATCATTTGTGTAAAGGCTGTTAGAGTTTTACAGCAATTATGCATTGCATGTAACTCGTTAGAAGGTCCATTTTCATTACTGAATTTAGCAATGAGGTGACAGGCGTAACCACTCCAAGTGGCCAGGCAAAATTCACAGTGAGCCTGGGAAATCCTTAAGAGTAAAGCCATCACTTTACCCAAATTATTTCTCTACCACCAACCTCTGAGGAATAAAAAAGGCTCTGAAATGAATGAGATCATTTGAAGGTTACCTCTTCTCTGATAAAAAGTGGTATATTCCATTCAAAAGTGCATGCTTCTGATTGTACCTTGAGGAGCCCTGCTAGTGGCCTGGATGAGTTACTCTCATCCTCACTGTATAATATCTCCATCAACAGTCACTTGAGGCCTACTGAAACACAGGATGCTAAGCAGTTGTGAAAAATAGTGGAGACAGCCCCTGATGGGCTGTAGGTAAAAGACTCCATTTCGGGCCCAAATGTTTCACATCCCTGTCAGTCCCTCTTCTGATGAAGAGTGATAGTTTGCATAAAGATTTTAGGTGATAGTTTTCATCAAAACTTGGCTTAGAAATGGGCCAATCATTCTGTTGCACTGAAAGTGACTGTGCATCACAAACTTTAATATGTTTCATTTGTCTGAGATATCATTAAAGCCCACCAGGCTAGCTGTGCACAAGGCAACATAATTCACAGCAGACAGAAGATCCATTTATTATTCCTTCCATAATTACAAAAAGAGCATTATTGATAAAACAAACACAAATAATAATTCTTTTGAGAAAATGCAGTGTTTGTGTCTTTCTAACGAAGCAGGAAGAGGCTGTATGTAAAATCAATCTTTCCCATGTCACGTTTGTTGGGACTTCTGAAACGCAGAACAAAAACATTCTTACCTTTTCCCTGTGTTTCAGGCATATATTTAATCTCAGGCAATATCAATATACAAAGAGTCAGATATTACAGCTCAAAACATGCGTTTTTCTCTCTTTCACACCCACCCCCACATTTCCCAGTAAATCAGTGTTAATAATATCTGAGGCCCTAATTCAGCAAAACACTTAAGCACATACTTAACCTTAAACACATGAGTAGTCTCATTATAATCAGCGAGACTCCTCATGCTTTAAAGTTAAGTTCATTTTAAAGTGCTTTGTTGAATCGTAGCCAAAATGAAGTAGTACAAACCAAGGTGTTTACTGCGTTGAAATAGAAATACAAAGACACGATATTAACACTGTGCTTTATATTGATGATAGAAAGCACTCCTGGAAGTGTGAATTACGAGAGCACTATTAATTCACCCTCATGGGGTTATTGCCTAGCAATGCATGCTCTGTAGATGGGATTTTCAAGGCTGAATGTATTTAAGAGTGCTAAGCACAACCAAATAGAAAAATAGTTATGCTGGCAATCACCCGTGATTTCTGAGTCCACTGTGATTTCTATCACGTTCCATTACACCTGTCTCTATTGCTATCATATACTCAGTATTTTTGTTTCAAATCCTAGAGACTGTGATTCCACCAGGCAGCTAATATCATAATGTTATTAGTACAGTGGGTCCCCAATGATGTTCAGGCTTGCAGTGATGGAACAAATAAGAACAATCTTTAATTTGGTACTGGAAGGAGTGCAAGGAGTGCATCCCCACAAACTCCTTGCCATTTTTTTTTTTATTTTTTTTGAAAAATACTTTTCAGTTCATATTCCCATAGAGCTCATCAAATTGAACAAACTTGCTCCAAGCAGTAGGAAATTAATAAAAACATTTTTTAAAAATCTCAAATAAAATAAGCTTTTTTTTTTT